>ML788708.1:179606-202836 GCA_009831015.1 Picea engelmannii | reverse complement strand
TCATCGCCATGTGGATCTCCAATTGTGTTAGTGCCAAAGAAAGATGGTACATGGCGTATGTGTGTTGATTTCAGGGCTTTGAACAAAATTACAGTAAAAAATCGTTATCCTCTTCCTAGAATTGATGATTTGCTTGATCAATTGAAAGATGCTAAATATTTTACTAAGTTATATTTGAGAAGAGGATATCATGAGATTAGGATTGCCGAAGGAGACACATGGAAGACAACTTTCAAAACAAAGCAAGGTTTGTTTGAATGGATGGTAATGCCTTTTGGACTTTGCAATGCACCTGCTACTTTCATGGGAGTTATGAAGGATGTCTTAAGGCCTTTTCTTGATGATTGTGCTATTTTCTACTTGGATGACATTTTGATCTTTAGCAAATCTCGTGAAGATCATGTTAAACATGTGAGACAAGTCTTGGATGTTTTGAGAAAGGAAAAGTTGTTTTTGAAGATATCCAAATGTGAGTTTGGAAAGACTTCACTTATTTACTTAGGGCATATTGTTGTCGGAGGTGAATTAAAAATTGATCCCTCCAAGGTCAAAGTCATATTGGAATGGCCCAAGCCCAACAATGTGATAGAGGTAAGAAGTTTTTTGGGAGCAGCCCAATATTGGAGAAAGTTTATTGCTAACTTTTCTTCCATTGCAGCTCCATTACATGCAGTGACAAGTGTCAAGCAAGTTTTTCAATGGGGAGGCAAGCAACAGAAGGCTTTTGATACTTTGAAAGAGAAGATCAGTTCAGCACTAGTTCTTGCACTTCCAAATTTAAGACAACCTTTTGAAATCCAAACAGATGTAAGCAATTATGCAATGGGAGTAGTCTTGCTACAACATGGTAAGCCCATTCGTTTTCATTCTAAAACTTTTAATGGTGTCGTGATTAACTATCCTACTTATGATAAGGAGTTGTTTGCATTGGTGCAAAGTGTGAAAAAATGGAAACATTATTGGTTGGGGAAAGAAACTATTGTCCACACAGATCATCAACCACTACAATACTTACAATCACAAACAAAGCTACAACAAGCTAGGCACTTCAGATGGATGGGTTTTCTAGAACAGTTCCACTTGGTCATCAAGTATAAGAAGGGCATTTATAACAAAGTTGTTGATATGCTTTCAAGGCCTATTATTAGTGCTTCAATTATTCTTAAGCATAGTCCTATCATGCATGAGAGTTATGTTGAGAAATATGCTTTAGATATTGATTTTAAATAAGTATATGAGACTTTGTGTCATTCTAACCATGTTGAGGAATTGGATTACCATGTGCATGATAATCTTTTGTATCATCTTGGAAAGCTATGTATTCCACAGGGTGAAAGAATCAACATAATAAGAGAAACCCATTCTTCTTTTATTGCTGGTCACTTTTGTGTAGGCAAGACAATGGCTAATTTGCAAAGGTACTTCTATTGGCCTAAAATGAATGAAAGTGTTTTGAGATATGTTCGAGGATGTTCACTATGTGCCACAAGAAAACCTAGGAATCAAAAGTTGGGTTTGTATACTCCACTTTCGGTTCCTTCTCGTCCTTGGGAATGTATTTCTATGGACTTTGTAGGAGGTCTACCTATGTGTGAACGAAATCATGATTATCTTTATGTTGTGGTTGATCGATTTAGAAAAATGTGTATTTTTGATGCCTTGTAAGAAGCAGGTTATAGATGAGCAAATGACACAAATGTTCTTTCAAAATGTTTGGGTGCATTTTGGATTTCCTAAATCCATTATTTCTGATTGAGATTCTCGATTTGTTGGAAGTTTTTGGTCGAGTTTATGGGCACTCATGAACACCAAACTGAAAAAGAGAACATCTTTTCATCCACAAACCGATGGTCAGACATAAGTGGTAAATAGAACAGTGGTGCATCTTCTTCGTGGTTATTGCAGAAATCATCCTAAACTTTGGGATGAGCATTTACACTACATTCAACATGCTTACAATCGAGCTAAGCACTCTTCAACTCAAACGTCGCCATTTGAAGCATGTTTTGGATATTTTCCCAAATCTCCTTTAGATTTTATTTTTGGGAAGGATATTGCTATTGATGGTCAATATGACATTGATAGGGTAGAAAATTTCATTGAACAAATTCATTCGATACATCAAATGGTGCAAGAGAAGTTGGAAAAGAGTCAAGCCAAGTACAAGACGAGACATGAAAAGCATCCTGTTGATCACAATTTCCAAGTTGGCGATGAAGTTTGGATTTACATTAGTAAGGAGAGGCTTAAAGGAGAAGGTAAAAAATTGAAACCAATTCGATATGGTCCTTTTAATATTATTGACAAGATTGGTAACAATGCCTTCTGTTTAGATTTGCCTCCTTATATGCAAATGTATGCAGTTGTTAATGTTGAGAATTTGAAATTGTATGAGCCTCCTATGATTGATGATCAAGGAGAGCATGTTCAGATTCCTTCTATAGATGAATTTTCCCCAGAATATCTTATAGAACTACATGAAGACATAATCCTTGACAGGAGAATGCGAACTTCAAAATGAGGAAATGTGGAGTATCTTCGAGTTGGTCTTAAAGGTACAAATCAAAGAAAATCCAAGTGGATTGAGGTTGGAAAGGTGAGGGAACTATACCCTCATATTTAAATAGACTGAAAATAGTCTTTTGGAGGTCCAAAAGCTTTCCAATGGGGAGGTGTGATCCAGGGGATCAAATTTTGCTCAAAATTCAAAGTTCTTAGAATTGCTTCAAATCGAATGGGAGCATAGGCCTCGTCATCACGAACCCAATGCAACTCGTTTGGGTTCAAACAGACGTCGCGAGCGAGAGATATCACATTCTGTTCAAAATGACAAACATGCAAAAAAAAGGGATGCTGACTGTATAGTCCGTACAGTCCATATGGATGCTGACTTGGCAGACCGTACGACATGTGGCAGGCAGTTGTGTGGACAGTTGGCATATGACGTGGCTTGTTTGCAGCGAATGGGATAACGACAGGTGGCCCAATCAATGGCCGCCACGTGTCACCTATATATTGGTTTAAAAGTTATGTTGTTGGTCCGAGTCGACCCTGTGACCTTCGAGCAGGGTAAATCCTTGGGAAGGGCCGCCCAACCGATGCGCCCACATGTGTCACTTAACATATTTATGCGTTTTAATTTATTTGAGTTTGCAATGATGTGAAATGGGGCATGGACCGGGCCGGGGCTAAGCCCTGACCCACGGTTATATATGTATTGCATACGACCATTGCTATGGGTGGTTAAACCCACGGTTACATATGTATTACATATGACCATTGCTATGGGCGGTTAAACCCGCGGTTATATATATGTGTTGTGTAACCGTTATGGTATGCGCGCGTTTATACATATAACATGTGACCATTGTGGATGCGCGCGGTTTAACCCTACGGTTATATATATGGTTTAAAACCTTAGCCTTGTTTCTATTGCATGCGGTCATGTGGTGGCCATGTGCCCACGGGACTCGGTGGTTAAGGGTCGACACGTAACCATTTGACAGTTTGTACTGGTTGTGTGGTTGTGCCCAGTACTGAGTTTTTCCACATAAAAATGCGTGGGGTCTAGGTTGAGCCAACAAGGGTGCATTTTGGCGATCGAGAGATAGCAAGTTTGAAGGGGAACTTCCAGGAAGCCTATCTTCTTCAATTTTTGGTCAAATGAGGTGCCGAAAAATCCTAGCTAGGGGTTTTTGGACGTTATAGAGCCATTGGAGCCATCTATTTGGCATTTTGAGCATTGTAAAGAACATTTTTGAGCACTTTGAGCAAATAATACAAGAGATCCATTGGAAGCTGGACCAGGAGATGTATCCCAAGAGAGGGGTGTACTCCTTTATCATTTGTTGTGTTATGTGTTTTCTGTTCACTGTTTATTGCTATTGTTTATATTCATATGGAATGAGTAATTTCCATAAAAGTTGTGTTGCAAATTGATCCATTTTCATTTTAACACATAAAATTAAACTTGCAAATATTTTCAAGAATACAAGTCTTCTTCATTTTTAGATCACCTGTGATGTAGATTTGAACCTTGTACAATATTTTACTACAAACAAAATTTCAATAAAAGAACATAAAAGATACAATGAAAAATTCACACATTACACAGAGATATTTCCCCTCGAAACCCAAACCAGGAAAACCAACACATTTTATATTCATTCATTCATAGTGATACATTGTTTACAATACAATATACATATAAGATCCAACGACATCCAAAACCCTACCCAAATGATCTAGATTAGTCAACAACCCTAATTCCTTAACCGGAAATAGAAAACCATCAGCAAAAACCATGTTCCGAAAAACTGCCCAACAATGGACATGAAAATTAAGGCGATATGAAAAATGAGCAAAAATGTGACACATTTCTCGAGGATTTATTTTTTCTTGGAAGCAATGCCCCCAAACTCCCACACAGGGGGGATATCAATCTCCTGAAACCCCCCCTAAGCGCCCAATGAAACATATAAAATACTAAATCTAGTCATGCAAAGAATTTAACGCATACCCAACATTCACCCACTTTTTGTTTTCTTTGCATATAGGGGGTTAAAGGGTTACATAATCAATAATCCAGGGAAGCAATGCCCATGGATCCTCTACACCAAGAGAACTTCTCAATTCTCACATATTTTTTTAATGAATTTGCAACATTCTTCAAAGTGTCCACCTTAATCAACAACACTTTCTTTTCTTCAACCATGTCCCTCACAAAGTGATCTTGAATATCAATATGCTTTGTTTATGAATGATAAGTCGAGTTCTTCACCAGGAAAATTACATTCTGACTATCAAAATGTATCCTTACAACTTGTTGTACCAACCCAATACCTTAACACAATATTTGTAACCATAATGCTTCCTTACTTGGATGAGTGGTTTCCATGTATTCAACTTCTATAGTTGAAAGTGCCACTACATCCTATATTTTTCTCATGCAACTGATTGCTCCTCCAAGCAAGTCAAACACATATTGTCTTGTAGATATCCTATGATCCAGATATCCAACCAAATATTCATCCACTAAGGCATGTATGTCCAACACTCTGTCCAATTCTGGTCTTCCTTGGTAGCAAAATCCATAGCAAGCAGTGCCACAAAAATACCTAAAACCCCTTTTTACTGATGTCCAATGCTCCTTCCCTGGTTTTGACATATACCTTCTCAAAACTCCCACTACATGTGCAATGTTCGGTCTCGTACATACCATTTCATACATCAAACTACCAACTGCACTCACATATGGAACACAATACATGTCCTCCTCCTCTTCCCGTGTCTTGGGACACTAATCCTCATATATATTTACACCAACAAAAATAGGGACCTTGGTCGGTTTACATTCCTTCATATTAAAACTTTGCAATATTGTCTCAACATATTTTCTCCGATTTAACCAGAGTTTCCTCTTTTTCTGATCTCTTTTAATTTCCATGCCGAAAATGAAATTTGAATCATCGATATCCTTCGTGTCAAATTTACAGGAAAAGTGAGTTTTCACATTGTGTATAATCTCCTTGTTGTTTCCTATCAACAACATGTCATCCACATACAATACCAAATAAATCAAATGATCACTAATTAATTTAAAATACACATAGTGATCCTCTTTTCTTCTTGGGAAGACAAGTCCCAACATATAAGTATCAAATTTTTGATACCAAATCTTTGGTGATTGTTTTAAACCATACAAGGAATTTTTTAGCTTGCATACCAACTCCTTCTTTCCCTTCATATCAAATCTTTCTGACTCCTTCGTATAGATTTCATCTTCCAGATCCCCATGCAGGAATTTTTTCTTCACATCCATCTGTTCTATTTCAAAATCAAATGTATCATCAACAGATAACAAAAATATTATAGAAGTTAAGTTGGAAACATGAGAAAAAATCTCACCAAAATCAATTCCCTCAACCTGGGAATAACCCTTTCTTACTAACCTAGCCTTTTATTTATCCATTTTTCCTTCTGCATTCAACTTCTTTTCAAATACCCATTTGCTTCTAATGGGAATTCTTCCAGTCAAAAACTCCACTAGATCCCAAGCCTCATTCTTATCCAAGGCTGCCATTTCTTCATCCATGGCCTTTTTCTAGATCTTTCCATCCTTTGAATCCACTACTTCCATGACAGATCTAGGATCATCATCAGTAATAGAAAAAGAAAAATTTGAACGAAAATCGAAAGGAGTATATCTTTATGGTATCCTTCTTTCTCGAATCAATCTCCTCAATACTGGAGTATGAGGATCTTCTTCTTCTGATTCATGTTCTTCTGTAGAGTTTGATTCATCATCCTTTAAGTAGAACTCTATTTTTTTTTGTTCTTCCTTACTTGGTATTACTTCCTATTTAACAACATCCTCATTTACCTAATTACCACATATTGTCTATATAAACACTTCTTAGTTTCTAGTTTCCAAATATTATAACCTTTGGGACGATATTTATACCCAATAAAGCTACACCTTTTAACCTTCTTATCTAGCTTACTCCTGTTTTCCTTTGGAACATGAACATACGCCTCACAACCAAATACCTTGAGAAGTGTGATAAAAGTTTTCTTATTAGTCCATACCTCTTGTAGATTATTTTCATCCGAAGCTGATGAGGGTGATCTGTTGACCAAGTAACATGTAGTACCCACTGCCTCTACCCATAATTATTTCCCAAACCGAATGCCATTGAGAATGCACCTTTATTTTTCCATTAGCGTCTTGTTCATCCTTTTTGTAACTCCATTATACTGAGGTCTATATGGAGTTGTATTTTTCCTTGATATACCACACTTCTTACATAACTCTTCAAATTCATTCTTGTAGAACTCTTTGCTATTATATGTCCTTGGAAACTTAATTATTTTCTATGTTTGATTCTCAACAAGAGCCTTAAACTCTTTAAAGTTTTCAAAGACTTCATATTTCTTCCTGAGGAAATATGTCCAAGTATTCATTGAGAAGTCATCTATAAATGTGACATAATACACATATTTTCCCAATGATAGAACTGACACACGTCCAAACACATCATTGTGAACTAGCTCTAAAATTTCTTCTGTCTTCATTGCACCATAGGGGAATCTTACTCAATTATGCTTCCCATATACAAAATGGTCACAAAAATCAAAATCTAAAGAGCAGTTAGACATTCCTTCAGCTATACCTTTACTGTGTAGTAGTCAAAGACCGTTCTCTCTGACATGCCCCAGTCTTTGATGCCATAGCATAACCTTTTCTCTAGAGACTGTAGGAGATCTTTCTTATTCAAATCCAATATCAGGAACAATGGAACTATTACACCCATCACTTATAGTTGTTCCTTGAATATTATACAAAGTTCCAAACCTAACTCCCTTCAACAACACCATTGCTCCTCGAGCCATCCTACAAGTTTCCTTTTCAAATATTGTTTTTACCCCTCCATTGTCCATTTTTCTTACAAAAATCAAATTTTTGGCCAATATTGGGATGTGAAAAACAATGGGTAGTGTTCTAATCCTTCCATCTATGATCCTCAACTCAAATTTTCCTTGACCTATGATTTTGGTTGTCAATTCATCCCCTAGGAAATGATTGCCACCATCATACCTTTCATATTCACAGAACCACTCCCTATGGGGATTCATATGAAAGGATGCACTTGATTCAACCAACCATGCCTCATGATCTGCATGTGTGATTGAATAAGCCAAGTAGCCATCCCATCCTTCTTCCTTGGAGGTCTTTTCTTCTTTAGAAGGATATTCTTCAGATCCTTGTTTTTCTCAACTTTGGATTTACACTACTTCTTATAGTTCCCTTCTTTTCCACATCTCTAGCATAAATTTACAAAATTTCCAAGAGACTTAGATCTTCCCTTAGACTTAGACCTCCCACTTGAGGACTTAGATATATTTCTTTCCTAGGAGCATCCTCTTGCAAATAATGCATTTGTGCTTTGTCCTTCTGTCTCATCTCCTCTAACAACAAGGATGAGACCACTTCATCAAACTTCAAGGTAGTTGTATTGCTACCTATGGCCACAACCAGACTATCCCATGAGTCTGGTAAAGAGAAAAATAAACTGATACATTTATCTTCATCTGAAATTATAATCTCAATAGATATTACTTGACTTACCATAGTATTGAAGGCATTCAAATGCTCTACCACCAAGTCTCCATCTCTCATCTTGAGGTTATACAAGTTCTTTCTCAAGAATAATTTATTACTAGGGACTTAGACTGATACAACTTCCCCAACTTATCCCATAAATATTTGGGTTTATCTTCCTATGACACATTCAGTAATATTGAATCTGAGAGACATAGTCGGATTGTGCTCTTCACCTTCCGATCCAACCTTTTCCAGTCACATGTTGAATTTATTGTAGGTGCAGTACCTGGATCCACCATGATCCTCTAATGTCTATTCACCAAGATATCTTCCATCTTGAGCTTCCACAACTCTAAAATTTTCCCATTAAACTTATTGATCTCCATTTTTTAACTTTTTGTGATTTATTTTCACCTAAAAAATCAATACCACAGATCTCCCACCGTAACAATGCTTATCCCAATCCTGAGCCAAACCCTTGACCACAAAGGCGTCCCCATGAAGCCAACAAAGTGATGATACCAAATGTAGATTTTAACCTTGTACAATATTTTACTGCAAACAAATTTTCAATAAAAGAACATAAAAAATAAAATGTCAAAAACACACATTACACAAATATTTTTCCCCTGGAAACCCAAATCAGGAAAACCAACATATTCTATATTAATTCATTCATAGTGATACATTGTTTACAATAAAATATACATATAGGATCCAACAACATCAAAAACCCTAACCTAATGACCTGGATTAGTCAACAAGCCTAATTCCTTAACTGGAAATAGAAAACCATTGACAAAAACCATTTTCCTAAAAACCAACTAACAATGGACATGAAAATTAGGGTGACATGAAAAATGTGGAAACAATGTGACATATTTCTCAAGGAAAAAAAAATTCTCAGGGCGTTGTGCCCGACACAACATAGAAGACACTAAATCTAGTCATGAAAATAATATAACACACACCCAACACATGAAGGTTCGAGGTCGAGCTTCTCTATGCATGCCTCCTTGGGTCACCCATCCCTTGGAAAAAATCCAACCTGTGATCGATTTTTGAGGCTAAAAATCTAAATGTCTTGCTTGATTGAGGTGACTTAGTCACCAATTGTAGTTTTTATATACACAAGGTTATGGTTGTGGGCTGAAATCATACCTCAATCATATTTTGAATTAATGTTGGGAAATATCGCTAGTAATTTCGGGATATGCCCCCTTCACCTCTCATTATAACTGATTGTTCATCCCTTCACTAGCTTCTCCTCAAGTGGGTTTTAGTCCCACTGTCGAGTGTTTTTTTGGAGGCCCAATATTATTTGAGAGGAACGAAAATAGTTCTATTAGGACACATGCATTTTATTTCCCCCCCATGCATATGATACCCTCATCCATCTTACATTGTTACATGTTTATGCATGATTGCCACCATTTGATTACAAATAGTTTTAATAATACATTGTTGTGATATTTTCCAAAGAATTGGTTCCATTATTTCTCCTCACCGCCACTTGAGCACATATACATATAGTATATAACCATAGGGAAACCATATCATCCCCATAGGTCTTGATGTTTTAGAAACCTTCCCCCAATTTTGGTAGGTGTCCCCAATTTGGATGACATATCAGCACAACCATCACACACACTAGTAAGTGCTACGGTCCTAGGATCAAACTTGCTTGGATATTCTTTGTTGGGAACCAATACCAAGAACAACTCATCAACTAGTCCTCCACTAGAAGGAGGCAGATCCCAACCTTCTTCACAAGGTACAAACTCCCAACCATCCTCATAAGGAATATCTTCTCAACCACATCATCCCATGAATGGTACTCCCCTATCCATGCCATAATTAGAATCTCCGAACATCCAAAACTTGAATAAATTGATGAATGATCTTGTATTACACCACCCCACTTTGATGGATATGCCCACCAAGTTTCCTTTCGATATTCCCAAATTCGAAGGAAAACCCAGAGAAGACCCAACTAATCACATCATGTATTTTCACTTGTGGTGTTCTTCCAATAGCAATATGGGAGATCCCATTCACCTTCAACTGTTCCAAAGAACGCTCACTAGTCCCTCCACAAAATGGTATGTGGAAAAAATATTCAGGTCCCACTCAACCTTTGAGTCTTTGGAAAATGGATTCTTATCTTTCTTCCAACTCCTAGTGCGCCATGACACTGGTTTGGATATTCTATGTGAATTTAAAAAAAAATCAGCCATCCATATCGTTGATCATATTCATGAATGGTGAAGAATAAGAAGTATTTTCAAAGAATATACCACCCCACAACAATGACTACATTGGTTCCTCAAATCACTACTCCCTTTCCTTGCCAAGGATGTCACCACTACTTACCCTTGGACTGAAGATGAGGCTATCACTAAGTCCCAATAGTTTGACTTGATTTTATCTCAAGTACCTTTATACAATATTACCCGATGCTCCTTTCCCTCTAGAATTTGGTCAATACAAACCTAGATCATTGCACACTATCGATTGGTTTATTGGTTCCATGGTTGATACACACCCACATGATCAAATAGTACCCACATTTGGAACCACTCGATATCGACCACCATATGTAGGAACCACATATTATCCTCCTACACCATTCCAACCAATATTCATGGCACCTCCCTCCCATAATGGGAGCACACGTACCTGCGCCCGCCAACTTTGTGCACGTGCCAGACCCCGACCCACCGTCGATCACATCATATCATCCAAGCACTAGTGGGGTCCTCTCCACTTCATATAATTAGTATGGACCTCCACAAAATAATCCATACTACCCCTTCTTCGACCCTCCCCAACCCACTTCCCCACCACATGGAAAACAACAAGACAGAGTAAATTTTATTCATCCTTCCCCTCTTCAACAAGTTCAATCATTCGAAAAATTGAACACAACAACCCCCCTCATCAATCAAACACAAATAGGAGAAAGGGAAAGAATAAAAACTAGGTACAAGGGGTCCACCCCTAGTAACCAAACCCCAGCGCTACAGGAAACCAAAAGAGGGCTAACCAAAACCACCAATGGGGAAATAACACAAGAAAACAAGAAAAAGGGAGAAACAACAAACTTCGAACCAACTTCCCTTGTGCATTATGTGGTGAGTATGGTCATTATACCCATCATTTCCCCGAAATTGTTGAGTACAAATGGATGAAAGAGAAAATGAATACCCAACAACCCCCTGCCTCTAAAGGACCCTCACAAATAGCCAAAAATTATTTGTATCCTCATACACCCACGGTTCTCCAAGACTCTATTACCCATCAAGTAGTTATTAATGCCTTGTGAGCAATAATCAACCCCCCCCCCCCNAATCCAGAGCCACCCCAATCCAAAAACTTGTTCGATCAACAAATCACCCTCACCACTGAAGAGTAGAACCTACTTCAAACACACAATCGTCAATAGGGAATGCCTCTCAACTCAAACCTCACTAATCCATATCCCTCACCCCATACCAGCAGGACAAAGATTGACCATTCCCCTTCCAAACACCAAGACCAAAACTTGAATTTTTTACATACCATTGCAAAGGAATGTTAAAAATCCCCATGCTCAAGAAACACACGTGCAAAACCTCATTGATTACCTGGCACATTTTTCGATGACCATGTATATCTTGGATGTCCTCCAAACTTCTCCATCCCAACAAAAATACTTTCTCTACACCTTGGGGGAAGTTGACCCATCAAACACTCATAAGATCACCTTTCACTTAGATAACAATGAACCACATTTACCATCATTGGTGGCTTTCCAAATTCTAGTCAATATCTATAACCACTTTATCCATCTATGCATCATCGATGAATGGGAATCCACATATATCATGTCCAAATATGTATGGAAACAACTCGATTCCTCTGAATTTATTCCCTCGGCCATTACTCTTTGATCATACGATGTTCACCCATCACAACCATAAGACCTCTACCAAAATGTGCCCATAGGACTTGGAGGAAAAATCAATATCATCGACATCGAAGTTATCTATGACCCATTAGACTACAACATTCTCTTCATACATAGTTACATGTATTCCATGAAGGTAGTTTCATCATCCATTTTTTGCACCATGCTCTTCCCCCATAACGGGAAGATAGTCACCATTAACTAGTTAACACACTAGGAGCCCGATCATTCTGAAAACATTGATAATGTAATCCCCCTCATATGGTCTAGTGTGACATCTCATCGGTTGTCGACATTGGAACAAGAATCTACCAAGACCCCTCCCTCTTGGGTTCTTATCAAGGAGATCTGCCTACTACCCCAACTGTCGGGTCTGCACAAGAATGTGTTTTTACCTCAAATGGCGTCAAAATTCCAAATAAATCTCACCTTTATGAAGATGCCACTCCAATCATCATAGAGACCCCAAGGTCACAACTAGGCGTGAAACAAATGTCAGTTTCCTTACCACCCATTTGCAAAATGGTCCCTCAATCCCTAACCCAAATTCCATTCTTTTATCCACCACCTGGTGTATCATCTTATCAAGTCACTGCTACTTTCACCTTACCCAACATGGTGATTTCCATCCCCGTGTGGTACCTCGAACCACCTTATATGGTACCAACACCATCGCTCACATTTCAACCCACTATCGGACCTACCAGACCTATCTCCCAAAATCAATAGCTTCCTACTAGTCACACAGTTGCACCTACTGCTACCAACAAAGGGGGAAACAATAAAAAGAAAGGAACAAACTTACCTTGTGTCCAACAACTATGCCTTCTCTATGCAATAGTTAGACACCTGACCAAAATTTTCCTTCCATTTCTTGAATTACACTATCTAATTCAACTTCCCAAAGTATCACCCCTACTCCCTACACCCATCGTGCCACCTACCCCTAAGAGATACTCTTCCAGAAGGAAGAAGGGTTTGCATACCAATCATGCATGCACCTATGTGGGGAATACGGTCATTATACACATCACTCCCTGACTCTCCCTAACCTTTGAGAGACAATGAGATAAGTGAGAAAAACACTACTACCAGAGCCCTCTCAAGCTACACACACTACTACTATCACTCAATACATTGACTACGTCTCTACGTTAGTAAATGAACGCTTGCGACACCCCTATGCATTATGTTACCAGATGCATCATTACACATATGGGTTCCCACTCAGGATTGAAGGAGAGGTGTGCCATAGGGATTCCATCCCAACCATTGCACCACAGGTTCAACCTCCATTAGACCAGGCCTTGTAAAATCCCCCTCCTAGAAACCACATCATACCTTCTTCCTTTAACCCCTCTTCCCATACGGATTCCACAACTATCATAAGATTTACTAGTGAATCTACCCCATTCACCTGTAATTCCTCTGCCTCAAATTTTACCTCCTCCCATCACTCATGATAAAAACACCTATTTGGAAATATGGTGTATTTCATCTCAAAGAGGGGATTCATCCCCATCCACCACACTAGGGGATATTAAGACTAACCCATATATGTCTATACCCCCTTCCACATACAATGACATCATCTCCAATGTACCTCAAACATTGGGCACTAGCACATCCCTTCCACTGGTCCAAACCTCCTAGGACCCCTTGTTCTCACACAACTTCCACTCTAATGAAGATACCATTGAGGCTATGAAAACACCAAACTATCCATGGGATGAAATGTACCATCTCTCTTTCTTATTATCTCAAGAAACATTTCAACCCAACCTAAACCCTCAGGTCTGTGCGATTGAAACTAAAGATTTCATCCCCTTAAGACATGTTGATTGGTTCAATAATCCAATCCCTGCACCTGATGCCTTTGAATAAGGGAACATGGCCAACATATCCCCTACCATCAAAATATTTATTTCATTCAAATCGAGCATCATCGAAGAAATTACCCTTGGCGTTGCATGCACCCCTGAGGAAATCAGTACTTACAAACCCTCTTTTAGGAATTCTGAGACGTATTCACTTGGTCATAAAAGAAAATGCTCAGATTAGACCCTTCCATTGTCGAACATCACATTGACACATGGTCGGATGTTACCGCCATTCACTAAAAGAAAAGACCACTTCATGCTTCAAAATACATGGCTATCAAAGCAGAGATCGATAAATTACAATCAAATGGGCTCATATATCCCATCGCATATACATCATGTGTTTCCAATCCTATTCTAGTCAACAAGAGATAAAGAACCATTCGCGTATGCACCGATTTCCAAGATCTTAACCAAGCATGTCCCAAAGAAAAATTTCCCACTCCCTTCATCGATCAAGTTATTGACGCTTGCACCAAACACAAAGTCCTCTCATTAATGGATGGTTGCTCCAACTATAATCAAATCTAGATTCTCCATGCAGACCAATAAAAAGTTGTATTTACCACCCTATGGGGAACCTTCACCTATCGGGTTATGCCATTCGACCTTAAAAATGTTGGTGCTACTTTCCAGCGGGTCATGACATATGATTTCCATGATCTCACCCATATCATTCTATCCTATTTAGAGGATGTCACTACTCGGTATAAGAAAAGGTATGAGCATATGGAACATTTAGGACTTATTTTTCAATGTTTTCGTTGATATAATATCAAGTTGAACACCGTCAAATGTGTGTTTTGTGTAACTACATGAAATCTACTTGATTTTAATGTTTCCAATGAAGGAATCATAGTGGGCACCCTCAAGGTCCAATACATTAATGAGATCCCCCCTCCAAAGAATTTGCGACAGTAGTAAAGCCTTCAAGAAAAAACCATTTCCTACGCTTCTTTGTCCCCGATTACTCCATGTGCGCCCATGTATTCTTGTGATTTTTAGGATGTTATATCCCCTTCCATTGGGATCACCATGCCCCAAAAAAATTTGACTCATTAAAAGAAGCACTCAGCACAAACCCCTTGATCAGTCCCCCAGACTTCGACGAGGATTATATCCTATACTTGTCAACCTAAGAGGTTTCAGTTGCAGAATTTTTAGTCCAACTAGGTGATGATGGGAAGGAGCATGTCATTTACTATATCAACAAGAACCCCTATGGACCACCTTTTAAATAAACCCACGAAGCAAAATTGGCCCTAGTAGTTGTCCTTGCAATCCAAAAACTATGTTATTATATCTTGCTTCAAAATACCAAGGTCATGGAAGATTCTAACCCTATGCATTACTTTCTCATTTGCCACCAAATTAATGTAAACTTCACTCAATGGATTGTTATCGTACACAAATACGATTTATATTTCTCCACTCCTAAGAGAAAATAATCCCTGGTCCTCACTGAGCTAATCTAGGATCTCCCCTATACTTCTCATGACGCACACATTAATGAATACTTCCCAGAAGAACACATGTTTCTTATCGCATTCGATGATCCATGGTATGACGATATCCCGATGTAACTTGGTGCTCAAAAATTCGGCTCTAATCTCTCTCATGATGACAGATGCCACATCCAACATCAAGCATCTCGATACATCCTTCGAGGGATGATTTTAAGGATGGAAATTTATTTTAAAATGTGTAAACCTTGGCGAATCTTACAATCCTGGATATGCCAACTATAAAATGGTTGGAGATATTTTTGTAAACATATTCAAATTTATAAGGATTTTATATAGTTTGTATAAAATTTTGGCGATTTTTAAGGTAAAATAATTTTATCCCATAGAATTTGGGCGAATCATTTTTAGAATAGCTAATATTTGTTTAGGAAAAAACATGAAAAATTATCCCATGAGAAAAATTTATCCCCTAAGATCATCCTTTCCTCCTCCTTGGAGAAGTCCTCTACTGCAGGGGGGCAGATGCAGTCCTTCATTGCTTCCTCACCATTGAAAAATCCAAAAAGGTGTTGAATTATTGTCATAGTGGAGCCTATGGAGGTCACCTTTCAAGAATTTCCACCACTTAGAAGGTCATCCAGGATGGTTACTTATGGCCCACCTTATTTCACGATTGCATCCATGTAGTTAAGTGTTGTGACAAGTGACAAATTTTCACGCAGAAAGCCAGAGCTCCACCAGCTCCCCTCCATCATGTTATCACTACAAGCCCCTTCTACAAGTGGTGCATCAATTTCATGACTTTGAATCCCCCATAAAGTAATAGGAACAAATACATTGTAGTCGCAGTTTCCTATTTCACCAAGTGAGTCGAATCCATGCTTGCATTCAACAACACAACTGACACAACAACCTACTTCTTATTTAACAATGTCATTACCCGCTTTGGATTCCCCCTCCATCCTATGTCTGATCATGACAAACATTTTTAGAATTAAGTATTCACTAAGTTATATACCAACTGGGATTTACCCATGACTTCACTTCACCATATTACCCCCAATCTAATGAGAAAGTTGAAATTGTCAAGAAAGTCCTTAAGACCATGTTCTAATGCACAATCAACCAACATAAAACTAAATGGAATCATATGTTATTCTCTTCATTATGGGCATATCACACAACTATAAAAAATGCCACCAGGTTCACATTATTCCATTTGGTTCATGGGGTGGAAGCTGTACTTCCCATCAAGTGCAAAATAGCTAATCTGCGCACTAAAATCGAGCCCTTGTCAAATACAACCCGAATAGAAAAATGATTGCTCAATATTGAATCTCTAGATGAGGATTGTTGCCCATCCTTACAAAATAATGAGGTAGTAAATAAAAGGTCCAAATACATCTTCGATCCTCAAGTTAACCTTTGATTCTTCATTGAAGGAGATCTTGTATTCGCCTATGAAATTGTGCATGATACCCCAGCCCACAAAAAAATTGAATCTCTATGGAGGGGACCATATATTGTCCTCCATTACCTCACTAAAGGCACCTACATCTTGGTTCACCCTGAAGGGGCCACCCTCAAAGACCCTGTCAATGGGTTATATCTGAAGAAATTATACCCTTAGTATAGTCACTCTACCTTATGGATTTTCTTCTATTTTCCTAGAGTTTTTAGTCCTTTTGCTCAAAAATTCCTCTTTCCTTTATTTTATTTTGACAGATGCATTATTCAACCTCATACCACATCGGGTATATTGATTGTTCCAGCCGCTAGACTCATAATATCGCTTCGGTAGCTTGGGAAATTTAGACCCCTGAGCATGTATTATTACACTCTAGTGGTGTATTCCTCGATCCTGCCACCAATAACCAAGAAGAATACATTGTTTTCATTGGTCTCCTATCATAATCCACTCACCTCCATATTCGTCACTTAAGCGTCTTTTTTTATTTTTCAACTCATCATTTTGTAGTTCAATAATGTGTATTGCATTCGTAATCCATGCCTCTATTGAAAGTACCTACAAGTTAAACTTCTATCACAAAATTTTGAGTCAATAACATTTACTCATATTCTAAGGAGCCTCATCCATAATGTATATAACATGGCTAATCAAGTCATAGATTGGAATTTATCCAATTAGCATACAAGATTAACATTAATTCATCAAATACAATAAAGAGTTATCCATCACATCAAACATATATATAAAACCATAAGAAACATCATCATGAAACTATATATCCAAACACACACACACACACACAGATATATATAAATGGTTCCATAAGTGTTTCGTCCAAAAAAAATACAATATACTTAGCCCCATGGCTAGGCCTAACTCTAAAAAAAATCCCTTATAATCTACAAAATGGGATTTCAAAAACTCTTATACATAATATAAAAGTGGGCCATTCCCGTACTAAACATGACACCTACGAAGCCCCTAACCCTAAAAATTCACCAACTGACGGGTCTGCTGGTGGATCCCTATCACCAGGGGTGTCTCTCCCCCCCCCACTTGGGGGCATCTCACTCACAGGGATGCAACCAATGAATGCTTCTCTAGCTATTTTTTCTCTTCATACAATCAACCTCTAGATACAATGCACACCTATACATTTTTCTAGTATCTTCTCATCCTAGATATGAGGCCATATCTCCTAAGGTACTTCATCGAGGACTACCTACAACTATTTCCTTAGGTCCTCAATCTCCTCAACTAGCGTATCTTGTCATCCCTATCATGATCCTATGATGACCCTACCCCATGGTTTTCTCTCCCTTCCCTCCACATCTCGCTCCTCCTCCTCCATAACACGTGTAAACGCAACCTCCTGATCATTGGGTCCCACATCTACAAAGTCACACAACATGTTTCATGAGTCTTTGTGGTAGATAAATATATACATCCAAGAGTATCAAACATGAAAAACAAAATAAAAATACCTCGATGATCCTAGTACTCGCCTGGCAGTAGGCGCATGTCAGGGTTATGATGAATGTCAATCCAGGAATACGAGAACTTGTAGATAACATGTGGGGTATGCCTCCAGACCCCCTCAAACAAGGGCATCAAATAATTCCCTCCCTCACCACTACCATGGTAGGATAATATTTGTACCCACCTCATAAATCTAGGATCGCACATCAAAGGTGTATGTAATATCACATTTAGGCACATGAGAATCACCCTCTCTAAGAAAAAGGGACACAACATCGACCTACAATCAAATTACCTGCTCATGGAAGTAGTGCAGTTATTCAAATGTACCACCATACATGCATGCATCAATCGATCCCACTCATACATGCACCCCTCCATTTTATCTCTCAACAATCTCCAAGTGTTCCCCAGAGATATGTTGGGTCCCCAACGACCTTAATATCCTGACACCCATCAAACAAAATACTTTTTTTCCCATAACACTGCAACCAAGTTGTATTTTACCCAGATGTGTTGGATAGGTACCGGTGATTTGTATGAAGACATGACCCTAGATCTAAACATATTTTTGAGAACAACAATGTTAGCATGCCAAGCGAGGAAGATAATGAGGGTGATGACAACAAAGGTTTATATGTACATGTTTTATTTCATCATTAATATTGTTGTTGTATCTTTTTGATATCTCTACTTCACTAATTATTTTGTTTTTTATTCATCTTGTGACAGAGGAAATGTTAAGTTAATTATAACAAATATTTGAACAATTTTAGTTGGTTAACAGTCAGTTTAATGCATAATGTGTTTTTCTTTCAAATTATTTGTAATTTCATGGAGTGATTGATTGAAATAGAATTTTATATTGTTATTTGAAGTAATGACCCACATCATTACGACTACAAGCGATGCAAAGAAAGTGCATTTTTTTTTTTAAGCAGGAAGGTATCAACGACAAAAATAAATCAACACAACTTGATGAAAAACAACCTTACACAATTAAGGAAACATAAAACAATACGCCCACATCGGGAAGCACAAGACTCTGGCTAGGTTATCATTCGCATCTATCAATCAAGGTGTGCAATGATCCCCTCATCAGGTATCATGTCATCACAAGGTGATAGGCATGACAGTAACCATGGCGCAACATAACATATATAGACCTTTAACCCCAACAAAATCCCTCACGCTAGGTGACCGAATTATCTATCAATAAATACACAAAGACTATACCCAAGCACCCAGTCGACAAGTCAACCAGACGCAAGGTGACATCATTCAAATTTAAATTGCACAACTAAGGATTTATTGTTTTCCTACAAGGCAATCATATGTGGTGTAACAACTATGACCATCTTCCATTTACAAAATCAACTTAAGGCATAAGGCACATACTAACCAATTAATTGTTAAACTATTAATCTATTTAGCTAATAAAACTATTAAACCCTCAACCATTAATCTTGCGCAAGCCATTAAACTATTACACAATTAAACCATAAACCATTAGTTTTTAAATCATTATGACTAATTGCAAACGAGTGAACTATTTCCATTGCAATTAATCAATTTATCTAATACCATTGCAATTAATCAATCCATTACCATTGAAACAATTAATCTATAATGGAAAAAGTTAAAAGACTGATATTAAGGCTATAAAGAAACTATTAATATATGAAAATTTAATATATGAATCAGCTATTAATATACGAAAAATCAATGCGTTCCCATTATGGAAAATGTTAAAAGACTATTATGGCAATAAGACAACTATTAATATACAAAAATTTAGGGAAAAAGTTAATGAGAATTAATATACATGAAAGTAATATGAAAATTAATATAAGAGAATATTAAAATTAATATCAGAGAATATTTTATGGAAAGAGTTAAGATAATAATTCATGTGGTCGTTACCTAGCATGTTGCTCATCAATTCCATCCATTATTAATTAAGTAACTGAGTCCTCCAATAAAAGTTCACTAGGTTATTAGAAATTTCTAATAATAACGAGTAGCTTACATCGTCACTATATAATAGAGACATAGAATTCATCAACAATGAAATATACATAGTTTAGAAACAAATTAACAAGTAGAGAAAAATCGTGCAGATTATAAGGCTTGTTTTAGAAATTTAAAAAGAATTGTCTACTAATGCCGACACAGTTTAGACAGGCACGAGTTGTGATCCTATGATTACCTAGAACAGAGAGTAATCATGATATCGATAATAATAAACAGGGATATCTTAATTATTAAAATCTCTCAAATGACATTAGCGAATTCATTTTTACTCCCGATCGTATACTTTTAATGTAAAATTGCAAATAGGATTTACCCATTAATATAATGAACTGATATCAGAATCACACTAAAAATTATCCTCTTGGTTATACATCCCATTGCTACGAATATGAACAGTGTTGTGAATCCCACCAACATTTGTGAGACTGTTTCGTTATCATATTCATAAAGATGCCTTTCTTGAAGGTCCCAGTGGTCAAGTTTGGATCATAACCGTACACTGTAAAAATACAAGAATGGATTTGAACAAGGCTAGAAAACATTCGTGTTTAATCATTCATTGGACGTTGGAGACTTTCTTGTTTTTAAATATGTTGGAAAGTCCCATTTTATAGTTCAAATATTTGGGAGAAGTGGATGTGAAAAAAAGGGATGCCTTTAATGTCATAAAATCGAGAGTAAATTGTATGAATGATGGAACTGAGAAATGGTAGGATAGTAGAAGAGGAAATATAAATTTGGAGAGTTTTGTTCTCCACTAGATAAGACTAGTATTGATCTTTCACATAATGATAAAATCCATGAAGATGATGAATTTAAGGTATTAGAGACAGTTCCAATTACTACTTTTATGGGGGATAATTCCATGCAAATTAACAGTACAGGAAAGGAGGCATGTATTTCTTCTGGCTACAAACTGACACTTTATGTAATTATCAAAATTCCAAAGACGCAGTGGGCACCAAAGAAAATATAGTCAAATTGGTCTCATCAACATCATTACGAATACTCTAACAACATTTTTAAACTATGCGTAAGAATCATGATTGATATCATGGCGGTGAGATTAATAATTAATAAAGGCATCACATTAATCCAAGTGAATTGTTACTATTGTAAAGGAAAACCATTAATCTATTGTGCATGAAAAAAAGTGATAATATTAAATAAATAAGTTAACTGTTAAATCATAAAGAGATGGAACTAATAACAACGATAGTCAAGGCAACAAAAGCCTGTGTAGTAATAAATGAATTTCAAAAGATAATCAGGACAAGTAACAAGACTAGTAGTGCCATGCTTGGATGCACAATGCACTATAAACAAAAAGTGTTAGCTAAGATTAAGGAGCAATCATTATGCAACAAATCATTTTAATTTTTTTTTTAAGGAGCAATCATTATACAAGAGCTTGTTTAAGGAGCAATCGTGTTTCAACAATGCGTTATTCAACAAGGATTGAGGAGCAACATGTTATACATCAAATCGTTAAGAAAAAAAATGTTGCAAGACATGGAAGGTTTATTCGTTAAGAGTTTAGGTGCAGAGATACAAAGGATCCATGACGCAAGGTTAAAAAAAAAGCAAGGTGCAGAGAAAAAGGAATGGTTCGCTGGGTAAAGAGAGGGGATAAACGCCCAGTAGACAATTCCTTGTTGGGCAGAGAAACGATTCTAAACTTAATATCCATGCACAGGAAAGTAGGGCATTTGAATCTAAATCATTAAAACCGGAGTGAAAGACAGTCGATTTGGCTCCTGGCCGACTTCTCAAGCATAGACTAATAACTTAAAGGATAAGGGAACATAAGATAAAACACAAATCTGCATCTAGACCTTCTTCATGGAGAACCAAATAACAAATAAAAAAATGCAACCAAGGAATAAAGAAAACATAGGCATGGGATACAAAGAACAGGCAAGGTTTTCAGTCTAGGGCTTACTCTTGCCACGCTCCATTAGACAGTAACTCAGAAATAAAATATACTATGGATAACAAGGTTTATTATAGGATGAATCAAGCGACAAGGGGATCACATTGATAACAAAATATTGTAAAATAAACAAGTGTAAATTAAATTTTATTACTAGTAACAACTTAACAGGCGTACCTTTACCGATGATGATGAGGATAATATGACCTCCCATCCGTTCGCTCCATCTAGATCCCGCTTTCCTATCGATGAGACCTCACCGGTACCTCCCAGGCAATTCTAGGGGTACTCTTCTTCCCCATGAGCCCCCCAAGCCGCAAATGATCCACACACACAATAACAGAGAATGCTAGCATCCAGATCACCTCACAAGGTCGAGATACTACTCATTACCCAAGCTGGGTATCCCAACTCCAACAAGAGAAGTTCAGTCAAGATAAAATTTCAGCAGTGTAACATTACGCAAGCCGGATGTGTCCATACTCCTTCTCCGTTATATCTTTTATAGATTTTCTTAGTCATTAGTTTCCCAAACCCTCATTATATTCCTTTTTCGTTTATTTAATTAGGAAAAGCCTTCCCCGTACGCATGTCTCTGGATCCCCTAGTTGCACCAGAAAATCAATTTTATTAATTAACTAAATATTCCTATTTCCCTCACCCACCTAAAATCATTCCTAAAAATTCTCCTCAGTGTCCCAATATTCCCTTACAATTCTTAAATGACTTACACCTTACTTAAATCCTAGTTGAGTTTATAAATAGAAAGTCCCAAAGGCTAGATTCCTTACTAAGTTGGACAATCCCCTTTTTCTTTAAGTTTCCCCTTTTCTTTAAGATTCCTTTTCTTTTAAGTTTTCCCCTTTTTCCTTTTTAACCAAAAATCAATTTAGCAAGTGTAGATAAAAACAACC
>ML788708.1:160696-172399 GCA_009831015.1 Picea engelmannii | reverse complement strand
ACCCAAGTCCATACAGGGTTTCGTGGCTACAAAAAGGACATCAGGTAAATGTCACTAAACAATGTTTAGTTGAATTTAAGATAGGAGGATATAATGATAAGATATTGTGTGATGTCATTCCCATGGATGTTTGTCATCTATTGTTGGGTAGACCGTGGCAATATGACAGGAATGTGGTTCATGATGGGAGGAAGAACACATACACCTTAGAGAAGAATGGGAGAACTCACATGTTGTTGTTGATTAAGGAAAAAGAGGTGAAACCTGAAGTAAGAAACACTGTACTTCTCATGAGTGGGAAGGAACTTCTTAAGGAGGTTAAGAAGAAGGAAGATCCACAATTCATTGTGGTCAGGAAACCTAGAATTGTTTTGACCAACACAAGAGTGGATGATTTACCAGAAGAAATCCAGAAGTTGTTGGAAGAATTTGCTGACATAGTAGTGGACGAACTACCTCGTTCATTGCCACCTATTAGAAGTATAAGTCATCATATTTATCTCATACCTGGAGCTAGTTTACCAAACAAAGCAGTGTACAAACTGATGCCACAGGAGAATAAAGAGGTCAAAAGACAAGTTCAGGATTTGATGGACAAAGAATTGGTAAGAGAAAGCTTGAGTCCATGTGTTGTTCCGACAGTACTCAGTCCAAAGAAAGATGGAGGCTGGAGAATGTGTACAGACTCAAGAACAATTAACAAGATTACCATCAGGTACAGATTTCCATTGCCAAGGATGGATGATTTGATCGATTGCTTGAATGGAGCGAATTTTTTTTCAAAGATTGATTTGAAAAGCGGATATCACCAAATTCGTATGAGAGAAGGAGACAAATGGAAGACAACATTCAAGACAAATGAAGGGTTGTATGAATGGCTTGTTATGACATTTGGCTTAACAAACGCACCGAGAAATTTCATGAGATTGATGAATGAAGTCCTAAAGGATTTCATTGGAAAATTTGTCATTGTGTATCTTGATGACATACTGATTTTCAGTAAAACAGAGGCAGAACATCTGAAACATTTGGCTATAGTGATGAAGAGGCTACAACAAGAGAAGCTGCTGATAAACATGAAGAAATCCTCATTCATGAACACAGAGCTCATTTATTTGGGGTTTGTTATTTCTACAGACAAGTTGAAGATGGATCCAGATAAAGTGGAGGTGATTAAGAATTGGCCATCGCCAAAGAGTATCTTTGAAGTTCGAAGTTTTCAGGGATTGGCTAGTTTCTATAGAAAATTCATCAGGAATTTCAGTGGAATTAGCGCACCAATGATGGACACAATGAAGAAGAGATACAAGTATTTTCATTGGACAGAAGAAGCTGAGAAAAGCTTCAATTTGTTGAAAAGGAAAATCATGGAACAACCAATTTTTGTGTTGTCGGATTTCAAAAAGACATTTCAAGTAAAATGTGATGCAAGTGGATTTGCAATAGGGGTAGTCTTGAGCCAAGAAGATAAACCGATAGCATACTTTAGCGAGAAGCTTAATGAAGCCAAAATAAAATACTCCACGTATGACAAGGAGTTTTATGCTATTATTCAGGCATTGAAGAAATGGAGACATTATTTGATTCCTAAGGAGTTTGTCTTATACAGTGACAATCATGCTTTGCAATTTGTGACTCAACAAGAGAAGTTGAATCAAAGGCATGTTAAATGGGTTGAATACATGCAGAACTTTACTTTTGTAATTAAGCATATTTCTGGAACTGCTAACAAAGTTGTTGATGCTTTGAGCAGGAATTGTTTGCTATTGCAGTAGTTCAGAGTCAAAACTTTGGGTTTTGATAACCTCACAGATATGTACACAGATGATCCAGATTTTAAGGAGGCGTATGAAGCAGCTGAGAATCCAATTCTCAGGGACAGAAGTCAATGGACAGAATACATGATCTAAGAAGGATTAGTGTTTAAGGGTAATCAAATTTGTATTCCAAAATTCTCCATGAGGGAGAATTTGTTGAAGGAGAAGCACAGTGGAGGATTGGTCGGTCATTTCTGTCATGAAAAGACGTTCTCAAAAGTCATATTTTTGGCCAGGAATGAGAGCAGACATCAAAATATTCGTGGACAGATGTAGAATTTGTCATCATTCAAAAGGAAAGAGGCAGAATGCAGTCTTATATCAACCGTTACCCATACCTAAGAGGCCATGGGATGCAGTAAGCATGGACTTCATATTGGGTCTGCCAAGAACACAAAGAGGGATCGATTCAATCTTTGTGGTAATAGACAGATTTTCTAAAATGGCACACTTCATATCATGTCAAAAAACTAGTGACGCAACTCACATTGTGAATCTGTTTTTCAAAGAAGTCATTCGAATTCACGGCTTACCAAGGAGCATAGTCTCAGATCAAGACACCAAGTTCGTGGGACACTTCTGGAGAACCTTATGGAAAAATTTGGGAACGAACTTGTCGTTCAGTTCATATTATCATCCTCAGATGGATGGACAGACAAAAGTTTTCAATAGAAGTTTGGGAGACTTGCTAAGAAGTTTGGTGACTGAACATCACAGTCAGTGGGACAACATTCTGCCACAGACGGAATTTTCTTATAATGATTCAATAAACAGAAGCACGGGGCAGATTCCATTTCAAATTGTTTATGGCATGCAGTGAAGGGGAGTTTCTGAATTGAGGGATTCAGAACAGAACGCAACTAGGAGTGCTAGTGTAGAAGATTTTGCCGAAACAATGAGGGAGCTTCACAGCCAGGTGAAGGAGCGATTGTAGAACTCGAGCCAAGAGTATAAGCGAAGAAAAGATCAACACAGGTGACAACTTCAGTTTGAAGTTTTTTATTTGATCCTTGCACACTTGAGAAATGAAAGGTTCCCAAGAGGGACATATAATAAATTGAAAATGAAGAAAATTGGACTGTGCCGAATCATAAGGAAATTTGGGACAAATGCTTATGAGATCGAATTACCCGATGGGATCGGAATTTCTCTGATATTCAACATCTCATATTTGTACCCTTATAGAGATGAAGAAGCAGAAGAAGGTAGTGAACAACCATAGGTTCAGTGGGCTAAACAGATGCCAGTTGCAGAGAAGCCATAGATGGAAATCATACTGGACAAAAGAGTTAGTAAGAGGACCAGGCGAAAGGAATATTTTGAATACTTGGTCAAGTGAAAGGGACATCCAGTTGAAGACGCCAACTGGGAAAATGAAGCAGAGATCCAAAAGCATGGGCAGACCATGCTCATGGATAGGAGCCCATGAAAATTTTTCTAGCGAGGGAGTATGATGCAGGAGCATCGCCAACAACAAGAAAGCGCGAAGGCGGAAGACAGTTGGGACAAGTGCCAGCGCATTTCAACACGTTGCAAAAGTGTTTTGAGATGTTTTGAAATAAATGTGTGGATGTTAATGTAATAGTTAAGAGGAAGCACACTTAGATATTGTAAACAGATCTTGACCGATCCGCTCTCATCTATAGTAGGTGAAGGCATTAATACATAATTAATGTGAGTAGGTAGATTTAAATGCAGATTAGACAGTTTAGAGCGTAGGAGGGAAAACCGAATATAGACACCCTCATATTTTATTATTGTAACATTAGCATGATAAATCGATCATAGATCATAGAGGAGAAGAAATACATTCAGCTATTGAGAGAGAGAGAGAGAGAGAGAGCAGAGAGTTGTATTTGAAAACATCCATGTACAGAAGTCCCGAATTAATACATGAAGTTTTGATTCAGACTTATGGTGTCGTGATATTCTCTGTGTATGCTTGTTGAATCCTACACTCATAGGTGTTTTAATCTTTCTGTTATGCATTTTTTGTTATGCTATGTGTGAATGATTTCTTGTTGAATGTTTGAAATCTGAGAGAGAGAGAGTAAGGAATGAGTTTCAATTGTTTCTCAACCTGAGTGAGTAAAATTCCTGCAAGGAGTGCAGTGGAGTTTGTCCGCAAGGAGTGCGTTGACGGGTTCAGAGTTAAATCTCTACAAGCTCAAGAGGGATACAGTTATTCTCATTCTCGTAGAAGTGCAAGTTAAGCACAAGAGCCGTGCAAGGTGTGCGCAGGCCGAGTGAAGTCTCAGAGTTACAACCCGAGTGAAATTATTGAAGGACTGTTGTCGCAAGGAGTGCACAGAGTTGCAGAGGTTCAAATACTATAGCGTATTTGAAGAAGTGTCGCAAGGAGTGCACGCAGGAGTTATCCCTAGAGTACTTGAGGATTTCAAGCAAGCTCAGGAGGGATAGAGTCTTCGAAGTTGTCGAAGAAAATCTGAAGAGGGCTAGTGCCTTGAAGTGTTGGAAGGAGGTGTAGCAAAGTTGTTTTGCAGGTGGACAAGTTTTGTGGAGGAATACCTTGTTCATTTCGTAAGAGTTGTCAAAGAGGAATTGGACAACCATAATTCTCCGTGGAGAATTCACGAAATTCCGAGAGCCATCAGATCTTGTAGAGGAGCAGGGAAGTCACGGCAAGTATTCTTCAAGTGAAAGCTTAGGAGAAAATCGGACCATAGGATCCAAGTCGAAAAGGGCCATTGGATCACTCATGAATTCTCACTTCGGGGATTCGCGAGTTGAAGGACCGAAAACCTTACATCAAGATTTGTGAAATCGCAAAGTGAGAAGTCCCGATAGGGAAAGAAGTTCTGTTGTGGGACCAACATTAATAATGAGTTGGAACTTGGCATTTTGGGTTTCGATAGTTGGAGAGTCGAAGCTTTTGTCCCGAAAGTCCCGAAGTCGCGAGTCGTGATAGGGAGTAACGAGGAGTTCAGGATCTCGGCACTTCGAGTGTTGGGATACAAAGGAGACAACGTTTTGGGAGGCGAAGTTGCGAAGTGTCGAAGCTAGGCATGAGAGACACATGGCAGAACCACAAGGTGGGCCTAGGTGATAGATAGGTGGACCCGTGTCGCCTAGGGAAAGGAGTCAACACTCCGTTGACTTCTCGCGTCTCGGGGATTCGTGGAATGAGAGCACGGGAGCTTGACGTTGAAACTCGCGAAGCGGAAAGTAGCGAGAGGTGCTAGCGTTAAACCTAGCCGATGGTCACGCGTGGACGAAACTGACAAGGGGAGGAGCCATACGCATATCGGCACATCGGGTATCGTGAATTCGAAAGACAAAGAGTTGAGAGACTTGGGAGGAGAAATCGTGAAGTTGCGAACTTCGAAGTTTCGATATCGCGAGAAATACGACCACATTGTTTGGTCAGGGGGAGATTGGAATTTGATGCTTCGTGCTTGATCACGTGGGCTCAATTCATAAGGACCTATGGAGAAGCACCATTTTATGTGCGTGGGATTCCTCGAAGAGGAATCGAAGAGTCAATCCGACTCAAGGGTAGGAATTAGAACGATCCTGTAGCGAACCTTGACCCGAGGGCTGATAGAGGGTTGGGGGTCTGCATCAAGTGGCCTAATAATATACACATCAAAATCAACATATAAATTAAGTACATCAACATGAACAGAAAAAATGCACCATATATATATATATATATATATATCATGAGTGAATCAAATAATTGCTATAACATATCTGGTCCAACTGATGGGATAATTTGCATATCTATAATAGTAGTGGAGGCCTGGTCTGTAGTAGAATATGATGGATGGTTAGGAGGAAGTGGTTTGTCGACTCTCCGACCAGAAATAAGCAGTGGAGGAATAGGTCTTTCCTGCTTATATAGGTGAGGTGATAGAGGAGGATGAAGAATAGGTCATGCTTGCTCATCTAGGTGAGGTGAGACATGAGGAGGAGGACTATGTGATGCATGCTCATGATCTGGGTGAGGTGTTGGAGGAGGAGGACGATGTGGAGAGGGATCACAACCACCCTCATAAATCGATGGGGTACTGAAAGAACAAGCCATACTGTAAGGGGATTTGTTCCTATCATCAGATCCCTCCTTGTTGCTAGTATCCTGGTAGATTTGATGATATGAGGCATAAAATCACACGATATTTTCCTCGAAAGCTCCAAGAGAATAGGATCTCCCTTGATGTCTTGCATCATCTCAGGGTGGACTCCCACCTAAGTCAAAAGTTCATAGAGTCGGTCATCCACTCTAACCTGAATCATGTATCTAGCCTACGACACATGCCATCAGGTATATGCACCCAAGTACACTGACCCACCGCAGCCTTAGGAATCATCTCCTCATCATCATATACTAGGGGAGGAGGCAAGTCCCCAACGAAAGTGAAAATATTTGCAAAAGATATAGTACACAACAATAATTACACATTTTCATTAAACAATTTAATAAAATAAGTTAAAGAACATGTTAGAATTAATTTTATTCTAATTAAGTAAGACAATAAAATGAAACTAGATTAATTTAAATGAAACACTAATATTACCTCTATCATCTGGTGGCTCATTTGGTGTGAAGTGGATGTTCATACATCCTCACCAATCCAAACCCATGTAAGGGCATGACACCATGATGAGCATGTGATCTGCATCACTGGCTAGTAACCCCAATGCGTCTGGGAAAATCCTGCATAGAAGATTCGGCTGACCCTTTTTGGGCATTATCTCCCCCCACATGTTCATCCACACATGATCCCTCTACCTAGAAAGTTGACAGGCACAAGTCGGCCTTGTCTCCATAAACCTCTCAAAAAATAATCAAAACAACTATGAGGAAAAAGGGAAGTTCGACCTCCCATGTATCACAACATGACATATGTCTAGTGCTATACAAAAATTCCACAAAAAAATGGAAGAACATCTAATACACCATGGCCTCTATACCAAGGAATCAACATATTACAAAACATGGTAACTAATGTGCTTCCCATCACTATTAAAGTGTTCTATGTTCATCACTAATAGTGAGAGGCAGATAACCTCCTCTCCACCGAAAGAAATGATCCGTAGATTTCCACCAGACACCTGAAAATTAGTTGGGGAAAGTACATAAACCCCAATATATCGTTCAGAGTACATGAGCTGACTCTTGTTGCAATACCTACTTGGACACATATGAACTGGGGAAAATCCTCCCCTCTCCTATATATCCGAGTGATAAAGTAAATATCCTCCTCAGTGGGATGGTACCACTGATCCAGATCCACATGGCAAGATTGTTGATGGACATGCCATCGACGAATTAGATGCACCAAAAACATGGAGTGCCCCTTCACGGATGTAGCCTCTGCATAGTACTTAAGGAGGCATATATTCCTCAAGATAAAATTAGTCGTTGCAGTAATAGGGAGAGGGTACAATTCCCTCTCCCTCTCCCTCTCCCTTGTCTCCCATTCTTGTACAACATTATACAGGTCCACCCTCTTCTCCTGCTGCTATTGCTTCTCTCTCCACTCATGTCTCTTCATGATGAACATATGAAATACATCAGCCTCACTCATACATAAAAGACAAAATAAAATCTACTAAATGAGAAATTTATTTATAAATACAGAAAAATAACTTCCTTCAAAAAATAAGCAAATTTAATAACCAGTGCACCATAAAAACAATCAAGCACCACCTGCAGTGTGTATGTAACTTATGAGAACCACCCACAGTGCACCAATGAAAACTAACATATCATATAATTTTTTGTATATTAGGTTCTATGGTGCGTTGTATAAGCCTAGTGCACTGGTGTGGTTAGGTAAACCCATGCCCTAGTGTGTTACAATTATCCTCTACACCGCTTAAAATAAAAACAAATTGAAATCCTAATGCATCGTAAAACAATTTTTTTTAAATTAGCTAACATGGTGCATATACATTCCTTATATGCTCTAGTGTGTTTAAGTAACAGAGAAGCACCACCCCACCATTTTTTTTAAATTGACACACTTCCCCACTGGTGCATTATGACTACCCTACACATTGCTTAAACTAAAAACAAATTAAAATACTAACGCATCGTGAAACAATTTTTTAAAAATTAGTTAAGGAGGTACATATACGTTTCTTAAATTGCACCAATGCATTTCGGTAACGATGACGCACTGCCCCACAATTTTCTTAAAATTGACGAGTACAAAACTTTGAAATTTTTGATCTAATTGTTTTGGGCGGTGTGTTCAAGTCATTTGAATTGCATCGTTAGTGGTGCACACAGAGAATTTACAAGGAACACTGTGAAAAAATGTCATTTTTTTATAGCATTGTGTTTGTAAACTTGAACGCATTGATGCACATGCTTACTAACACATCGCACAAAAAAATATATCTGATTCGCACAATGCATCATGTACTATAACAGACTAGTTCATTAGAGTTACTGAGACGCACTGTCGAGTAGATAAATAATTATATGTAGTGCGTCAATAAATGGATGTGCCAGTGCATTCATGTTTACCTACGCATCACCAAGGAATTTCACATTATGTTGCAGTGTTCCCTGTAAATTTACAGGGTGCATCGAATGCAGTGCAGGCCAAACTTATTGAACGCATTGTGCATTTTTTTTTAAGTGAAAAATTAACTCAATTTTAAATTTTAATCCACCGAAAACTTAAGTTATAAAGAAACAAATATATTACATGGACATTTTGTCATCAGGGAGGCATTGTTGGAATGTAGTAAAAAAAATAAAAATTTCCCACTTTTTGGTAAAATTGTAAAGGCACACAAACAAAAAGAGATGAAAGGAAGGAAAGAAAGGGAAGAATAAATGGAAAGATGCTTTAGAGAGGAAAAAATTGCATCAGTGCTTTTGATCTCAATACCACTAAAAATGGTAAAAATTAATTTTAGAGATGGTAAATGCTTTTTTTATTAAACCTTGTTCCAGTGCGCTCGATGACTAAATACATCAGTGCTACAATATTTACGGAGCACACTAGATAATATTTTTTACAAATAACCCAAACACGGTACGCCCTTTTAGATCATGTGTGCACACTTTGCATCTGGTTACTATGCAGTGTACCGATGTATATATTTTTTGAAGAAAATCCTACAATGGTGTGTAATTTTTTTATTTAACCCTGTCACGGTGGGGTCGATTATTCGACACACCGGTGCATACGGTGTTACATAGGGAACATACTACTTTATAAAAAAGCAACCCTAACATGGTGCTCCCTTTGGAGAAATGGTGTGCCCTGGTGTGTCAATATACTACAGAGCACACTAGCATATATTTTTTGAAATAATCCTATAATAGTGTGTAAATGTTTTTTTTTAACCATGTCGCGGTGCACTCTATTATTAGTGACACGGGTGTGTCTGGTTTAACAAGTGCATCAGATTATATTTTTTCAAAATAACCCTATCACAGTGTATCTGTTTAGAGCATGTGTGTTGACCGGTGTGTCAGTATACCATGGAGCACACTAGAGAATATTTTTCAAAATAATCATATAATGACCATGCATATTTGTTTTAATTAATCATGTGATGGTGCAATTATTAATGCAATGCTCCAATGCGTTGGGGTTTTATAGACATGTCGGTCCAATGTCTTATAAATATATCCATTGTTCTTCTTTAAAAGTTACCAAAATTTTTGTTTGCCAGTAATATAGATTCACATTTTTCTAGACTGAGCATGGTGTAGACTCAAGGATTTGGTGAACTCCCAACTATATTATAAATAAGCATTGATTATAGTTTAGGATTTTGAGAGAAAATTATGATCATTGATGGTGAGATCAAGGTTATGATAATTGATGGTGATATCACTCAAGTTATGATCATTTCCAATGAGATCATGCAGGTTATGATCATTGATGACGAGATGAAGTAGTTTATGATCATTGACAACGATATCATGCAAGTTACATTATAATAATTGATGACGAGATAACACAGGTTACGATCATTGACGATCATGCAAGTTGGTTATGATAATTGACAGTGAGATCACACAAGGTTATAATCATTGATGATATGGGAAGGGTGATCCATATGGTAGTAGGTACCCATGGAGAAAGATTCCCATCATGGACATGATGGTCATAAGAACTCAAATTGTCATCATAATCACACACAATTTTGAATTAGCAACTAATATAGATTGGAATTTTGCTAGACAACTCGTTAGTTGGGAGTTGATCAAATACTTGATTCTACGACATCCTTCAATGATTATAGATTATAATTTTGTGACAATACCCATACTTTAGACTCAAGTATTTAGAGATGAAATTCCTATATATTAGACTCAAGTATTTACAACTGAAATTCCTATACTTTAGACTCAAGTATTTACAGCTGAAATGGAGACCGAAAATTCACAGAAACACCGAGGAAATAAATCCCTCTCCCTCTACCTCATCTCTAAATCATGTACAACATTGTACAAGTAAACCATCTTCTCCTGTTGTTTTTGTTTCTCTCTCGGCTGACATCTCTTCATGATTAATAATATCGCCAGTATTTATTTTTAATTTAACCTTTTTATGGTGTGCTAAATAAGTAGTCGCAATGGTGTGTCATTATTTACGTAGCGCACCAGAGTATCTTTTTCGAAAAACTTACCATGGTGCACCATTGTTTGGGAGAAACGGTCTACATTGGTGCAATTTTTTAAGTAGTGCACCGTCATATATAATGTTTTTGAAAATAACATTGCCATGGTTTGTAATGTTTTAGAGACACTGTGCACCTTAGTGTGTCATTATTTTTGTAGCGCACCAGAGTAATTCTTTTTGTTTTAAATATCCCTACTACAATGTGTTAGTTTGGTGGGCACCAGTACATTAGTTGTATAAAATGCACATGTGCATTATATATTTATAAACACACCGTAAAAAAACATTCCCTAAAACCTCTTCCCACCTGTCTCCACTAGTATCCTCCGCTATAAACAATTTTGGGGACTATTTTAATAGGATCGTCCATAAAAACCTCCTCTAGAGGGTATTTTCCTTGTAGTGTATATATTTGCTTCATACTTAATGAAAAAAAATTATTCCTTAATCAAAGTGACTTTTGAATTAGGGTTTCAAGTTCTTCAATTTTGTTGGGTTTTTAGGGTTTCCCAAGTTCTTGAATTAACAAAAATTGTATGCTATGTGAGATTCAGTAAAAATAGATTTCAAAAGTGTTTGATATTGAATCTTAGTATTAGTTTAGAGGGTGATTTAACATTTTTTTTAAGAAATAGTAACCACTAACAATACATAGAGGGTGATTTAAGATTATTTTTAAGAAATAATAACCATCAACCATACATAGAATATTCAACTTTTATTAACATGAACAACAATAATTTATAAACTTGAGAGAGAAATAATTTTTTTATAAAATATGGAACCATTATAACACTTCCACATTCAATATTGCAATGAAAATGAACTCAACTTTTGATAAAATTATGGAATCATTCAAACACTTTCACATTATAAATTGAAATTGAAAATGAAGTAAATGTGCAACCTATTGAATTTTATGATACTTAACAATATCTACGATGTAAGTACGATAATAAATAGAAAGGTATACTTGTAGGTTCCATTATTAACATCACAACAAAACACTGCAATGTAAATATCTCCCGTGAGTTAAAATTATTTTCTTTAGAGACATTATTGTAGCCAGAGATAATTGCATATCTATCGTGCATAATCGACACTCACACACACACATATTCCTATGCAAATAGATCCATTATTTTATATGTCAACACTAGAAGGAATGGAACTGTGGCCCTCTAAATCTATCATGCATAAGTTCTATCAAGTTTATATATCTTCGTAATGCGTAGATCCAATTCCATAATGTTATATATTCCATGAAG
>ML788708.1:47789-144879 GCA_009831015.1 Picea engelmannii | reverse complement strand
GTTATCTTGGCCTATGTTTTTGCTTGGACTGTGATATTCATGCTTGAATCCATTGAAAAAAATTTCTTCTACATCCATATCTGTGTTGTTGGGTAACCCAGGCATTTGGGAACGGTTTATAAGCTCCTTGTTGTTACCATGATTTTATTTCCTTGTGTTTTGCATCTTGATGGAATTATAACCTGTGTCCCTACTGTTGCCACGGTCCATCACCACGAATTTATTACTCAGAATTTTAATCCCATGTTTTTCTCTCTATCACAGATTTCATTTCTACACTGTTGTCACGGTTACATCTCGATGATTTTATTACGTCGGTTGTATCCCGACGACTTGACTGTCATGGATTTCATTCCTTACTATTACAACGACTTGACTGCCCATGATTTGATCCAAAATATTTGCCTGAGTGGTTGTTTAAAATGCCCACGATTTTTCTCTAGAACATTGTCAGAGTGTCTGTTAAAACACCCACAATTTTACTCCAAACGTTTTCCTGAGTGGTTGTTTAAAACACCCACGATTTTTGCTTAAAAACGTTTGTGTAGTTGTTGTTGAATTCGCCCATGTTTTTTGCTATTTAATGCATAACCTAACTTGCTGGAATGACCATGGTGGATATTTAAAAATTTGACTAAGTTGTTGTTGGATTTGCCCACGTTTTTAGCCTTTTAATTCATAAACTGACTTGTTGGACTGACCACCTTGTGCCTTTTAAATTTGGATTATTTTTGTTGTTGACTGGGCACGATTTTCCACCAACTGTGTAATGCGTGTTTGTTGTTATTGCTACAACGTTGTCTTGGGTCCATTAACTGCCTGGATTTTGCCACAGTGAATAGAATGGTTAACAGATAGGTAAATGGCTTGTTAATGCAATATTCTTTGTTAGATAATTACCTTATTAGTTTCCAGAACAATGGTTACAACAATGTAAATGGCCAGCTGATTTATTCTTTGATTTAATGCCACATCGAGATAAACATTAACTAACACCTTAAATGCTTGGTTATGGCTATGTCACTTATTATGACTACAGTCATGTAAACTACCTTGTTAATGCATTGTTATTTGTTGTGTTAACAATGAGGTAATTCACCTTGTTACTGTTACATTAATTGTTATGTTGATTAACACATTAATCACCTTGTTATTGCCATATTACTTCTGATGGTATCCATCGCGTAAAATGCCTTGTCATTGCTAAATAATAGTCATGTTAATTGTTATGTTAATTGCCTTGCCATGTGCTATACTAAATTGTTAAGTAACACTTATGCAATATCCTTGTTAATTTGCTACAAAAATGTATTAGTTGGTAGATTCCTTTTTCAATTGTAATCGACAACTAGTGTGGTTAGTTTGGTCATTATAGCCAGACTAAATGTTGAGATTTAAATGTTCCTAAGTTATATAAAGGTAGCATTCTACTTAAGAATGTTATTGTTATTATTCAATTGATGGCCAGTGGGATGGAGACTGGGATTAATTTAGAATAGTCCTTTTAGGTTGTAATAATGTTTAAATTAGTATGTTGAGTATGTTTAAATAGTCCTTTTAGGTTCAACCTGCGACTTGGGATCGCTACAACTTTTGTTGATATGATTTGATTATAATGTTTCTAATTGAGTTGACTTGTATTCGTGTAGGTAATCATGGTTAGAGGACGTCACGGAGGTAGACAACAGGATGCCAGGGGAGGAGGCGTGATGCCTCTAGTAGCAGCCACGCGTAAGGGGTTTAACCCTCAGGGAGACGAGCAGGTTGTTGGGCAGGAGCATATAGCATTTGGTAATGTGGTCGGAATGATGAGATGTTTTCAGTGCATGTCTAAGGCACTGATTAGCCATTTGGATAGAGATGAGGTCAGGGCATCGACACCCACTGAGGGTCCACTGCGCACTCCGGTCGGTACCAGTAGCATTCACCGTGAACTCGAGAAGGTCAAATTTCCCGAGTGCTTTGGTGCCCCAAACAGCGCAGCCTCCGAGGCATGGTTGGAGAACATGGTGATGTGCTTTTCACTTCATGATTATACCTCCAACATGAAGGTCCACATGGCGGTCTTTCAACTAAAGGGGAGTGCTCTTCTATGGTGAAAGATGCTCCTACCACAATTGAACATGGTTGTCGAAGACGTTTCATGGGAACTGTTCAACGAATGGTTCTGAGAGAGGTACCTTTCAGAGGAATTCATTGAGCTTCAGCTCAATGAGTTCAACACCTTACAACAGGGTGGTCGTATGGTTCCCGAGTACGAGGTCCATTTTATGGAGCTGCTCCGGTATGCTTCGCATCTTAACACTAAGAAAATTAAGGTCAAAGGGTTCGTATTTGGCCTTAACGGAAGCATACGTGCAAAGGTTAGGATTTTGATGCCTCAAACCTTGCATGATGTCATCCAGAAGGCCCTCATAGTAGAGGATGAGCTTATCAGTGGGGGTCAGACTAGAACTCTAGCAAGACCAGCAGGGCAGGTGTCATCTAGTGCATAGCACTATCAAACACCAGCCATACATATGCCGAGATATCGTGGCTTCCAGAGGGGATCCACTTTCACTACACCTCGACGACTGACACCTCAGTAGTGGACACCTTATCGGGGACCACAACATCAACAGCAGCGTCGACCACAGCAGCAGTAGTTTAGGCCTGTTCAATAGAACAAACTAGGATTCCAAGCTGGTGGGCCGTCATCTTCTACTTCGAGTACCAGGACTACTGGGCCAAAGAAAGGGTGTTGGACATGTGGGGAGCCACACTACCAGCGCGACTACCCTGTGGAGAGGACTAGAGCGTCCAGATCAGCTGGACCCACTACCATGGGAGATATGGGCAAGACCCATCGGATTCATGCAGTGGTGCATAACTGCCAAGCATAGCATCAGTCGATTGTGCTCAAGACGACAGGTACCGTCCCTGACTAGACCCTTAGTATTTTGATAGATCCCGGTTCTGCCGAGAGTTTCATTTCTGGTGCAGCGCTAAAAATGATTAAGGTAAAGGCAGTCAAACAGGATGAGTTTAGCTTCGTAGAGATGGCCTCAGGAGCAAAACAAAAGGTTGGAGGAAAGGTTACGGGTTGTATCCTTAACCTAGGAGAGTTCGTCACCAGGGACAACCTGTACATCACAATCTTAGGATCTTATGACGTTGTGATCAGTATGGACTGGTTGGAATCGCATGAGGCGATACTCAACTGCAAGATGAAATGGTTGAGCTTGGTCGATGATGAGGGATGGAGACGCGTGATTGTAGGCTGGAACCAGGGAATTTCCCTAAGGTTCATCTCTTCCTTTCAACTACGGAAGAGCATGCGCAAGGGGTGCAAGATTTATGCGATCCTTGCATTAAACGAGAAGGGAGTAGCGGAAGGTCTAGATCACCTTGCGGTGGTGAGAGAGTTTGCGGATGTATTTCTGGAGGAGTTACCTAGGATACCACTGGAGAGGGAATTGGAGTTTACTATAGACCTAAAACTGGGAACTAAACCGATAGCTAGAACGCCTTATCGGATGTCAACCCCAGAGTTACAGGAGTTGAGAATGAAACTGAAGGGATTGTTAGACCTGGGACTGATACATCCTAGGGTGTCACCGTGGGGTGTGCCTGTTATTTTCATATGAAAGAAGGATGGGTCATGGAGACTCTGCATTGACTACCATCATTTGAACAAGGAAACAATCAAGAATCAGTATCCGTTGCCAAGAATTGATGATCTATTCGATCAAATGAAGGGCGCGACAGTGTTCTCAAAGATCGATTTGTGATCAAGGTATCACCATTTATGGATAAAGGAGGATGATGTCCCTAAGACTGCCTTCAAGATGAGGTTTGGACATTATGAGTTTACTGTTTTACCATTTGGACTGACCAACGCCCCGGGGGTATTTATGAGTTTGACGAACGGAGTGTTCCGCGAGTATTTGGACAAGTTCATCCAAGTATTCATTGACGATATTTTGATTTACTCTCGGACGACAGAGGAGCATGACGATCACTTACGCTTGGTACTACAGTGTCTGCGAGAGAACAAATTGTACAGGAAGTTGTCCAAATGCTCATTTTATCAATTGAATATTCAATACTTAGGGCATGCCATCTCCAACAAAGGCATCACTGTGGATCCAGCCAAGGTCGAGGCTATTATAGAATGGTCTGTGCCAACGAATGTCCCAAAAGTGCGTAGCTTCATGGGTTTAGCAGGATACTATCGACAACTCGTCAAGGGATTTTCGAAGACAACAAATCCAATCACGGAATTGCAGAAGAAAAACAAGAAGTTTGTTTAGACTGAGAAATGCGTAGAAGCATTTCAGAGGCTCAAGGAGTTGTTGACAATAGCACCGATACTAAAGGTCCCTGACATGGACACAGACTTCTTAGTATGCACTGACGCATCGAAGGAAGGATTAGGTAGAGTCTTGATGAAAAATGGATGAGTGATTGCTTACATCTCGAGGAAACTAAAAAGTAATGAGGAGAACTACACGACGCACGATTTGGAGTTGTTAGCCATCATATATGCCTTGAAGGTTTGGAGACACTACCTTGATGGATGAAAATTTGAACCAAAGACTGACCACTGTGGACTACAACACATCTTTACGTAAAACAACCTGAATGCGTGACAATGACGTTGGTAGGAATTGCTTAGCGAGTATGACTTTGATATTACTTACATAAAAGGAATAGTGAACTGAGTGGTAGATGCATTGAGTCAACAACCATGCATCTTTTCAATACTGCCTCTTCAGACGAATATACGTGAAAATATTCTAACTTTACAGCGTGACGATGACTGGTACAAAGAGGTTGAGGGATTTATTAGAAAAAACATAATGATGGTGCCAAGATTTGAAGGATTTTTGTTTGATGACGATGGTTTATTGAGGTTTAAAAATTGGATTTACATACCACCAAACGACGAGTTGAGGATGTTGATCCTAAGCGAGGCTTATAGATCAGTTTACATGGCTCACCCGACAGTCATGAAGATGAGGGAAGACCTTAAACCCTTATTCTTCTGGAAGGGAATGAAGGCAGACAGAGTCAACTATGTGGCCAGATGTCTCGAATGTCAGCAAGTAAAGGCTTAACATAGACACCCAACAGGATTACTACAACCACATGTTATTCCAGAATCAAAATGGGAGGTTATTTCTATGGATTTTATTGTTGGATTGTCACTGACGGCAAGGAGACATGACTCGATTTTCTTAGTAGTAGACACTCTGACGAAGAGTGCTCACTTTATTTCTGTGCGTACAACATATCAAGAACCTGACATAGCTAGAGTTTTCATCAATGATATTGTGAGGCTACATGGCATCCCTAAGAGGATTATATCTGATCGAGGATCGATGTTTACTGGATGATTTTGGACGAGTTTCCAAGAGGCCTTGGGAACCCAACTTAACTTCAGTACGACGTTTCACCTGGAGACTGACGGGAAGACCGAACAAACGAACCAGACCTTGGAGGACATGTTGTGCATGTACGTGATGGACCAACAAAAGAGTTGGGAAGAATTCTTGCCACTGGTGAAGTTCGCTTACAACAATAGTTACCAAAGCACCATTAAGATGCGCCTTTCGAGTTTCTTTACGGGCGACTGTGTTAGACGCCTTTGATTTGGGATCGACTTGAGGATAGGGTCCTGGTGGGACTAGAAGTGATCCAAGAAATGGAAGAGAAAATGAAACAATAAGACAAAGGATTAAAGAAGTACAGGATCGACAGAAGAGTTATGTCGATGCACACCATGTCGACCGTAGTTATGAGGTCAGCGATTGAGTCTTCTTGCGGGTTAAACTGCATAAGAGTTCGATCAATTTTGGAAAGGGATCTAAAATCTCCCCTAAGTTTGTGGGACCTTTCGAGATTGTGGAGATAAAGGGGCCCATGGCCTATCGACTAGCCTTGCCTGATTCTTTGAGGTGTATGCACGATGTTTTTCATGTATCTGTTTTGAGACATTATATTAGTGATCCTACACATGTTATTGACATGAGTTCCTTACAGGTATCGGATGAGGGGGCTCTCACGACTAAGCCGATCCGCATATTGGATCATTGCATTCAACAACTACAATGTCGAATGGTAGAACAGGTCAAGATCCAGTGGAACAGCTATAGTTCATACTCGACAACCTGGGAGGATGCATATGATATGCACCACCAGTTTCCATTTTTGTTTGATAGATAGACTTATGATACTGTGATACACTTTATTTCGACATTTTTACTATAAAACTTCGGGACGAAGTTTAGACGAAGAGGGGGTGTATGTAACATGCCGCTCTTGGGCACTAAGCGAACTTATTCTTTGAGGACACTTGCTTGCAAGTAATCTGGATTTTATGTTATTAAAACATTTATTTTGATTATGAGGCGTTATGGGTTGATGACATGTTGTTTTACTGCATTGACATAGACAAGTGTTCTTGACTCAGTTTTACTGATTGTGCAGGATTTTGGACCTCCAGGATGCAGAGGCATCGATGGAACCCCTTGGACTCCGGATCAAGTCAGGGAGTGTACCATTGGGGTTTGATTATTTTACTGTGATATTAGTGCATCTGATTAGATGATATGATATGGATATATTCTGACATGATTCGTTGATGATGCAGGTTGACGATATCTTTCCGACTAGACTCACATGTGGAGTAAAGGGGTCACGCATGACTACCAGTGATGTTGCGGGAGAGGTGTGGAAAGCAGCCCTGCCACAGCCTACTAGTACTCCTGTCGTGGTTCGAACCGTAGGTTAATGTTTCCCTAGTTCGAGAGAACCCATGATGCCGTGAGGGCAGACTACAACAATCGTTCACGATGATTTTAAGGGGCACGCAATAAGGTGGGGGTCTTATTCCTTAAAGGCCCTTAGTCTCCCACAAGTTCACCTGGTGGAGTATTGACTCCAGGGGTTTTTTATGTCTACCAAGTCAGTCACGAGGCGAGTGGCACCCTTGGAGCACGTGGTTCATCCTGAAGGGCACATCGTGCAATAAAAATGGAAAGAGGCGAGTGGCACCCTTGTAGCACGTAGTGCATCCTGAAGGGAACGTCGGGCAAGGGAAACAGATTAAGGCGAGTGGCACCCTTGGAGCACCTAGCGCGTCCTAAAGGGCACATCCTGTTGTTGATGATAAATGAATGAACCTAGATGACCTTAGGATGAATAATGTGTTAAGAATTTTTAAAAACAAATTCCCTAATAAAATGTCGCCTAGCACAAAAATTTAAGGTCTAAGTCTAAATTATGCTAGGGGTAAAATTTTATCTATCTATTTATAAAAATAAAAAAAGCAACAACAACATAAATAATAATTATACTCCTTGTTAAATCTTGTAACAATAAGGGGGTAAGCAATTTAAATAATTCATAAAAGTTTGTAAGGGTAAAATTAAAAAAAAAGGGGGAATAATTGTTTTATTATTTTTTATGATAATTTAAAATTATTAACTAAAAAGGGAAAAAGGAAAAAGGGGGTTAATTTCTACAAAAGCCAATTTGAGTCCTAAATGAAAACGGGTAGGAGGGAAATCTAAAATATTTAGGAAACTAGGAAAAGAGGGAAACATAAGAAAAAAAGGGAAACCCAAGGGGAAAAGCATAAAGTCAAACTTAGTAAGGGTATCTAGCATTTAAGAGCTTTCTAATTTAAATTGAACTAGCAATTTAATAATGGGGAAAATCATTAAAACTTGTAAGAGAATTTGGGGACACCTAGGAGTGATTCTAGGAGTGACTCAAGGTGGGTGAGGGAAATAAAGATAATTAATTAATTAAAGAAATTAATTTATGGAGGAATGAAGGGGATGGGTGACACTTGTACGGGGAGGAATTTTTAGGAATTAAATTTTAAAACCTTAATTAAATGAGATTTTAGGAAAGTAAGGGACTACGAAACTCCATATAATGAAGGGAGGAGATGGAGGATAGATCTCTTCTATTTGTGTAACGTTATGCTGCAGAAATCTCTACTTGATTGACTTAGCTTGTGGGAGTTGGGATACCCAGCTCTGTGAGGAGTGGTAACTCGACCTTGCGAGGCGAGATGGGAGATAGATGAAATCTCTGGATAGTGTGTGTGTGGCCCCTTTGCGGCTCGGGGGGCTAAGGGGGAAGAAGCGTACACCTATAATTGGTTGGGAGGTACCAGTGAAGTCTCGTCGATCGGCAAGTGAGAGTTTCACAGAGTGCTCGGGATGTCAGTAAGAGCGAGCGATCAAGAAATGGTACGCTCTCTTTATTTTTGTATGGTAGATGGTTGTAGGATTTATTCTTGGATCCACATGTTTAATGGAGTAAGTAAATGGAAATTGTCTAGATTGATGACTGAAATTTTTCTTATCCTAGCTTGATGATTGATTGACTCCAATGGCCTTCGTTTCCCTACATGTCTTGACCACATTGTGGTGTTTTGATTGTGACCATTGTGGTTGTTAAGCCTTCGTCCCTAGCTCACCAGTCCTCGCCTGAGTAGTCGGCTAGGAGCCTGATCTATGGTCGTCGCCTTGGCGTTAATAGACCTATGGATCTCAACGCCCTTCTTTTCTGTACGAGGATGATGAGCGAAGGACGCACCTGTTCACCGTCTACCCTTGATGTTTGTCCTTGGCTGAAGGTTTGCTTTACGCCCCGATGCGTTTATTTAACCCTGTAATGTGATTGTTGTTGAAGTTTATCCTTAAACTCGAAATGCTTATATCTTGTCGTTATCTCATATTTTTCCCATTGTTATATCTTGATGGATCAGTTTTGACCCTGCGTTGTTATTCTTGGACCATTTATGACTCTGCGAATGTGGTGATGGACAAATTTTTAACCTTGAATAGTTATTCTTTCATAAGGTATAATGTGTGTTGGATTGGTGTCCTAGTAAATGTAAAGATTAAATCTCAGTCTGTGTTTTTTTATCGGTCTGTGGACTGTAGAAGATTTAGTTTCACTCTGCGTTTTTTTGGGCATCCGACAAATAGAAAAAAAAAACTTTAATATGTAAGTCTGCGTTTTATAATTGGTGCACTGGAATTGGTTATGTGGTGTTATTATTAGTCTTTTTTGGGTGGGTATCTTAGCCATGGACAACAAATTAATTCCCTATCTACGATTTGGGGATCCTGGGAAAAAGAAAAAAATAAAAAAAAAGAACGTCCTTGTTATCTTGGCCTGCGTTTTTGCTTGGACTATGATTTTCATGCTTGAATCCATTGAAAAACATTTCTTCTACATCCATGTCTTTGTTGTTGGGTAAGCCAGGCATTTGAAAATGGTTTATAAACTCGTTGTTGTTACCATGATTTTATTTCCTTATGTTCTGCGTCTTGCTGGAATTATAACCTGCGTCCCTACTGTTTCCACGGTCCATCACCACGAATTTATTACTCACACTTTTATTCCCACGTTTTTCTCTCTTTCACGGATTTCATTTCTACATTGTTGTCGCGGTTACATCTCCACGATTTTATTGTGCCAGTTGTATCCCCATGACTTGACTATCACATATTTCATTCCTTACTATTACTACGACTTGACTGCCCATGATTTTCTCCAGAATGTTTGCTTGAGTGGTTGTTAAAATGCCCATGATTTTACTCCAAACGTTTTCCTGAGTGGTTGTTTAAAACACCCACGATTTTTTATTAAAAACATTTGTGGAGTGGCTCTTGAATTCACCCACATTTTTCACTATTTAATGCATAACCTGACTTGCTTGAATGACCATGGTGGATATTTAAAAATTTGACTAAGTTGTTGGATTCGGACACGTTTTTAGCCTTTTAATTCATAAACTGACTTGGTGGACTAACCACGTTTGCCTTTTAAATTTGGAGTATTTCTATCGTTGAATGAGCACGATTTGCCACCAACTGTGTAATGTGTGTTTATTGTTATTGCTACAGCATTGTCTTGGGTCCATTAACTGCCTGGATTTTTCCACAGTGAATAAAATGGTTAACAGATAGGTAAATGCCTTGTTAATGTAAGATTCTTGGTTAGGTAATTATCTTATTAGTTGCCATAACAATGGTTACAACAATGTAAATGGCCAGCCTATTTATTCTTTGATTTAATGCCACAACGAGATAAATGTTAACTAACACCTTAAATGCCTGGTTATGGCTATGTCACTTGTTATGACTACAGTCATGTAAACTACCTTGTTAATGCACTGTTACTTGTTATATTAACGATAATGTAATTCACCTTGTTACTGTCACATTAATTGTTATGTTGATTAACATATTAATCGCCTTGTTATTGCCATATTACTTGTGATGGTATCTGTCGTGTAAAATGCCTTGTCATTGCTGAATAATAGTCATGTTAATTGTTATGTTAATTTCCTTGCGATGTGCTATATTAAATTGTTAAGTAATAGTTATGTAATTGCCTTGTTAATTTTCTACAGCAATGTATTAGTTGGCAGATTCCTTTTTCAATTGTAATAGACAGCTAGTGTGGTTAGTTTGGTCATTATAGCAGACTAAATGTTGAGATTTAAATGTTCCTAAGTTCTATAAAGGTAGCATTCTACTTAAGAATGTTATTGTTGTTATTCAATTGATGGCCAGTGGGATGGAGACTAGGATTAATATAGAATAGTCCTTTTATGTTGTAATAATGTTTAAATTAGTATGTTGAGTAAAGACTAGATTGCAATTTTAGACTTGCTAAATTGATTTAATTGAAGTTAGATTGTATTTATAATTATAGTTCTAGTGTTGATTTCTTAGGCTTGATAAATTGATTGTCTAACGTTAAGTTAGTGGGTGCTTTAATGATTAGTTCTAACTTGACGTGCCCCGTTAGAATGGAACCCATGTTATTCTAGAATGTAGTCTTGGACCGGTTAGCCTGGGTGTTGGGTGGGGTCGGGGATGATGTCATGTGGACTGGCGTCACCCCTTGCCTTCGTTCCTTAGTATCTCGTTGACCCTTCGTGTGGGGGGGTAGGTATAGTCTCCTAGTCAGTATTCGGTTCCTAGTGCGTCAGAGTTTTCTTGGGGTCTTGGTCCCTTTTTGTTTTGCGCCAGGGTTATTATCGCGCCTCTCTTCTGGGGACGGCATGGTTCCTGATGAGGGGATCATGGCGCGCTTTATGGATTAGCAGCGAATGATACCTTTGTCGGAGTCAATGCCTACCCTGTGAGTGTGGTTGAGCGTCATATGTTGACTTTAGCGCAAGGGTCGAACGCCTTCAGGCGTTAGGTCCACGCGCCTTGAGGTTCTAGTCCTTTTTCGTCTAGGCCGGGATGTTGAGATGGGGATGTTGTCCCTTAGCTTGTTGGCATGGTCATGTTGAGCCGAGCGAGTAGTTTTCCTCCTTGTTATTGCGCATGTCATGCCAGTTGTCTTAAGCCTGTGTGTGGTGTCATAGTAACCTATTGCCTGGACTGCGTGTTTGCATTCATCGTCAGTGGTGTGGTCAAACTTTTGTTGTTGTTACCTTCGTGCCCTTAATTCTTCAAAACAAAAACAAAAAAATTGCTTCGCCCGTGGCCGCATCCATGTGGTTATTACAATATATATATATATATTGGTTTGTTCTCTTTGACATTGAATTATCAGAAATGGTGGAGAACATGGTTCTAGTGACACTACAAACAAGGAGAACACACCAATGTAGTGCAATATTTTTATGATAAGATTATGTTGTAAGCAAACAAATACTTTAATATTTTCTTATTTAATTTCCAATTTGCATATTTAATTTCACTGTTGGAAACATTTATTCATATATATCTATAGTTCAAAGTCATGATGTCTATACCATATTTTAGATTCCATTTCATTTAACATACAAAACAAATTAAGTAATATTTTTCACCCTAAAAAATGAAGATATATAGGAATTAATTGCATATGTTATATATGTCCACATTAGTTGGGGATTCAATAATGCTTTGTGGTGAATCATAATTTAACTTTAACAATTCTTATAAATGGTCCTGAAATGTGACATGTATCATTAGGATTTGTCTCACTTTAATATTACTATCAATATGAAGAATGTTTCAAAATGGAGGTTGAGTTTTATACTATTGATATGTTTCACCCATGGAAACCAAGAAATAATTTAATATCAATCATTGAGTAGCTGCATTGATTTCAGTAATAATATAACACAAAACAATAAGACACATTAATATAACTTAAAACAATAGGACACATTGATTTGATCGACAATAATAAAATTGTTTAGAGAAATAAAAGAGTTGAAATGATTTCGACAATGATATAACACAAAACAATAGGGTGCATTTATTTTATGGATGGTGTTGTTACTAGAGTTTACTCCAAGGATGCTTTTAGGGGATAAATTTAGTCGATGGGCTAATTTTCCATGGTTTTCCCCCAAAAAAGGTTCACTATTCTAAAAATAATTCCCCCAAATTCTATAGGATAAAATTCGTTTACCTTAAAAACGGCCAAAAATTTTTACAAACTATATAAAATTCTTATAAATTTGAATATTTTTATAAAATATCGCCAAACATTTTATAGTTGACATATGAAAGATTAGTAAGATTCACCAAGGTTTCTACATTTTAAAATAAATTTTCATTCTTAAAATCATCCGTGGTTTACTATAGGCTGCAATAGATCCAATCCTAGTGCATTTTCAAGAACATAAAAATGATTGATTGATCAACCCTTTGAAGCTTTTGATTTGAATAAACAAGCCTTTCAATAACTCAAAATCAGAACTAAAGAGGCATGATTAAAATTATCTTAAAGAGTAGATAGAAGATGTGAGATAAAGAAAACTTATTAAAAAGTCAAATATCAAAAAATGACAAATATGACTCCCTGCAGCAAAACATCAAAGTGGAGGTCTTGTTTTGCTCACAATATAAAAAAAAGAGGGAAAAAACTACACATTTAATGGATAATTTAACATCGTTGCGGTAGAGGTTGTAGTGAATTGCAATTGTTACAACCTGCATCAATTAATGAAATAGAAACATTGAAGACATGTTACAAAGAAAACACATGATTTAGTATAACAAAGTCTGAGAATCTCCTCAGTTGCTCCAAAATACTTTATTAAAAGACTTTTGATTACATATCGGGCCAAAAAGTCCTCTCAGGTGCCAACCCCTTGTTCCAGTATTTAATTGTTGCTTATATTCTCATCAAGTGTTGAACTGATTCCTCAATTTTTTTTCTCAAAATATGGAAAAGATCTTTAATGGTGTTACTCTACCTGGAAATATGGTATGGTATGGAACAAGTTCTTTGGTTGATGGTCTTCTCCTTGAAGTCTCGAACTTCCTTATCTTTTATAAAACTAAACCTTAAAATCTAGGTGGTTTTCATTGACCACTAGAAATATGAGTCTTTTATTGTTCTCATGCCTTTGAAATAAATATATTTACTTGAAAATCTGAGGTTGACCCTTCGATCAATGTTGATTATATGCCTGGAAATTTGGGCTTACATTTGATGAGGTTTTTTCTCCTTCGAATCTAGGACTGATTGATTAAAATAGGATAAAAGATATGGCTCAAGTTACCAACTAAAACTATTAGATTTTATAATAACTTAGCCACTATATTACAATCCCAGGTATCGAGGGGACCATATCCATCCATTTCCAAGAAGTAGGGATCCTCCCAAATGGCATTAAAGCATAAATTGCTAGCTCTTAAAATCCTCAATACTAAGAAAACCCTAGTGAAATCTCCATAACCATTTGAGGTATACAAGAATTTGAAGATTCTCCGTAAGCAACGACAAGAAGTTCGTAAAGAACTTCAACAGTGTCTGTCTCGAAAACATCAGCCAAAAGAGACCTGTAAATAACCTTGAATGATGAAATCCTAAAAGATTCAATTTCATTAATTGTTGAGAGATGAGGATTTGAAGCATTTATTGTGGAAGATATATTTTTTTACAGTACTTCCCTATAGAGTTTGAGATGTTTGGCGAGAAGCATGTTCCTTTGGTGCTTGACTAAATAGATCTTCCTAAGTTTTACTCTTTTTTCTAGGAGAAGGAGATGAATAACCCATAGGTCCAGTTAATCCAGATATTGGAGCATTTGGTACAGTTTGAGGATAATTTAAGATGCCAGTAATATCTCTTTGATAGAGAGCCTTTTTTTCTTCGTTGTTTTCGTAATTCTTGCAATCAATGGATTTGCAATTTTCAAAGCATAAAATATTTCCTTGCAAAATTTCACAATACTTATTCAAACATCCTGATTTCTTCCAATGATACTATTTATTATGTTTAGCTGTAAGAGGTTTCTCTCCCATATCATGTTATCTCGAATAGTAGTTGGAATTCTTGCAATCTTAGGCTGAAATGGATTAGGATTACGCTAAAATATCACATCAACAGCTTCCCGCATCACAGTTTCATGGTCAACATTGTTATAACAATTTACACAATTACATCCATCACAATATATCCCAGATGTAAAGCATTCACAATACAATTTCGGGCAGCGGAATTTTTACAATTGCAACGTCTTGATTTCTTTGGAGTTCCTTCCTCCAAATCAGTTAGTGATGCTGAGGACGACCCTCTTCAAGATCCTTTATTTATTTGCATCTTGTAGATCCAAAAACTGGACTTCGATGAAGTTCCTCTATCGTTGATGTTTGTGCACCTTCTTGAATTTATTGAAACCCTTGTAGACAATGTGACCGAGAAGTGTTTGCAGGAAATGTTGACAAAGCACTTGAGGAATAATGACCGAGAAATAACCCTTCACACAGAAATTTGACTCTTGGGAGTTCATGTCTCAAGGGAAATGACATATAAAGTTGAAAAAATCCCAAGAACCATGCACAAGAGAAGGAACCTTGAATTGGATAATCTTTTGATGTGGCTTATTTCACTTTCATATCTCTAGAACACTATCATGAACAGCTACACCTCACCTTGAAATTAACAGTGTTGTGTCTAGCGCGGTCCATATTGATGATGATGAAGAGAAAAATTCGAGGTCCAAATGCTCAAAAAAGGAATTTTGCTCACCAAATGATAAATTAAATGGAACTTGGAGTGAGGAACCCTCACTTCGGGCGGGCTTCGGGTGAAAATGAGGAATCAAAAATGAATTCACCCGGTGGCCGAAATCCTGAAGTGGAACCTGTTGTTTGGAATGATGACTAATGCGGAATTGCAACCACTGGCATCTTGGTTTTGAAGTATGTATATATGGAAACGTATGGGGAGATTTTAGACGTGTACTACTTTGGCTCCTTGTGAACTCTCCTCTTGCTGCCTTATGTGAGTTGTCTTGCGACTTGGCATGTGATGTGACTTGGTCCATGGATCCCAGTTGTATTCCTATAGGTTGGGGTCAATGAGTGATAGGATCAACATGTTTTGAAGAAAATAATAAAGATTTATGTGATATACTTGATGCTCGAGCTTATATTTGCGCACATAGGCTCGATGTCCCACAAACAAGCATTCTTTTTATTTCAAAGGATTTGCATATGTTGAAATATGGACAGCAATAAGATGCATGAAGCACAATGGTTGAGGATTGGACTTGTTGATAGTGAGTACGTTTGGTGCATGGAGCATTTGGATGACTCAAGGATTTGGAGACTAAGTTGAGATTAGAAAATGATACCTAAAATTTCATAAAATAATCAAATCTTCTTTTAATAAATATAAAATATTATTTTAAACCCACATCAATTGGTTTTTAAAATAATATAATGTTTTATTAATTTCTTCTATTATATTTATCATAGTTCTCATAGTTGGTTTTGTGATAGCTAGTAAGGGAAACTTATCATTTTGTGTACCATTGAAAAGACCAAGGAATTGCAAAATGAGACAAATAAGAGGGCCTCAACAAACTTTGATGTAAATATTTGAAACTTTTGACAAAGTATGATTCAAAGATTTGAGATTTTGATAGTAGAGGAGATTGGAAAAAATGGAGAAAGGTTAAGAGGTTTGCGACAATGGAAAGATTATGCAAGATGACACAAGATGGAAGTCTAGCAAGACTGAGATAATTTTGGCTAGGGACAAAAATTTTGGAAATGCCGATTTTTGTTCTAACATACGCACCATATGGAGATGGTGCTTTCTTGAAAAGTGCCAAGAATAGTAGACCATGTGCCTTTGTCGTTCTGTGACCTGAATCATCCCTTTCAAACTAGGAACCCTGTCATTGTACCTGTGCCTTTTCTAAAACCATGCATGTAAACCAAAACTGCTTATGCCCTCTCCAACTAAAAATATTTTTCACCGCTAGAAAGAACTGATGATACTGCAAACTTAAAACTACTTTGTAAAGTGCCTCCATTGGGATATGGACTCATACTAAGTGCAAACAAACTGAAAACTAAACCTCTTATTGAAAACCAAAATGTTGAAAACAAATGCTCAAATAAAGATATTATTGATGTACACTCCTACTTTAGTCATCTCCATCGATTTGTTCAAGTAATATGATGTTTCCATTATAAGCAAGCAAAAATTTGAGAATCAAACTAAATTTTTCTTCTATCCTTGACCACAAGAAGAATAGGAGAAGCTACAAAATCCAAAAAATATCCTAGAAGCAAGTACTTACAACTTTGAAAATTTTCCCTCAAGAAAATGAAGACAAAATATTTGATGCTCCATTTTGACTCCATATAAATTGTGATTGGATCAGAGAAATGGAAAGAAATAAAACTTTTGCAATCATCCCATACCTCTTCCTGTTGTTCAAACTACATGAGATGACTTTGCACACTTTCTCCACCACTGATCCTTTTTTTTTTTGGCTCAAGAATGTCACATTGAGGCTCACTATTCTTCTTCTCAACAATTGTTGAACAGAAAGAAGAGATCAACTACTCCAGTAACGCCATTGTATCTCCTTCATTGTCTATCCAAGAATCTTCTTCATAACTGTTATACACAGGTTGATTTCTTTCACTATGCAACTGATAATTTTCTTGTTGAACAAAACTTCCTGAAGGAAAAGAAATAATTTGTTGCTCATCATTTTCAATATCATAATCATCAAACATAGGATAATTGTTGTATGGTTCAATGCATATTGATATTGAAATATGTTCCTCTTTCTCTTCTGGATACTTATGAAAGATAGGATGATTATAAAAAAATTATGCATCTGCACTTTCAAAAAGCTCCATTTCATAAGGCTTTGGCAATAATGACTGAATACTAGAAGCCTGATATTCATAAGGATTTAACACAACAATTTGATTTGAGACAGTTTCAAATGCATCTAAAACATTTCCACCATCAATTTTATCATCACAATCATCTTACACATCTTCCTTAAATGACTTTTGGGTAACATGGAGTTCATTATATTTATATGCAACTAATGCATTAGAAGACTGATAATGCTCTTGAATAAAAATTTCTTTCAAAGAATTTAAAATAGCGAGATGATCATGATAAAAACTATTTTTTTCAAAAGTTGAGTGTATGTAGTCTAATAAGTTGTTGATCTTCACCATGATTTGGATCAACCATTTCTTCTTCATCTAGTCTTTGATCTGCTCGAAAGTCTTTTGGGTCAGGAATGATTTCATCTTCATACAAACTTTCTTGATCTACATCTTCTTGAATTTTCTCACAACTGATATTATGCTTTCATTCTTCATTAGCAAATCATTTTCCATGACGATCATCTTCATAAACTTGTTGTGAGAATGTTATATTTCATCAAGTTTCTAAAAGGAGCTCTGATGGATATATTCTTTTGCAATATTTATTGAAGGTGGGATGAAATTCTTTCAAGGATGAAATACTAGAATGAGGAAGTGATTTATACCAATCGCGAGCATCTCCTCCTAGAGAAAACATGATCAGTTTCATGAGGACATCTTCATGATGAATATCCAATTGATCCATAAGATTATGAAACTCAAACAAATGTTCTGCAGGATTGTCATCTTTATCCTCTCTAAAATTAGGAAGAATATCTTCCCAAACTTTAATGTCTATAATAGCATTTGGAAAACCAAGAACAACAACAAAATTCAAAGGAGAAAACCTTGCAGTGATTTGAGTAGTGAAGGAACTTCACATCTGAATACCAGTGGAGTTTCCAGTGAATCATATGGATTCTTTGAATGAACGATTTTCCAGGTGAATGATTACAACCAATGCTTGATTCTTATTTCTTATTCACCATCAAGAAACAAGTCTAAGATTCATCGTACACTCAGGGAAGATAGAAACCTTGAAAACTGTCTCGAGCAACGACACCAAAAAATGTTGTTACTAGACTTTACTGTAGGTTGCAATAGAGCGCAACCTAGTGAATTTCCAAGAACATAAAAATGATTTATTGATCAACCCTTTGAATATTTTGATCTGAATAAACAATCCTTTCAATAACTCAAAATCAGAACGAAAGAGGCATGACATCATCTGCTAAATCCTTTAAAATTATATTAAAGAGTAGATAGAATATGTGAGATAAACAAAATTGATTAAGATGCCAGGTATCCAACCACAACAAATATGATTCCCTGCTCAGTAGAAGAAATCCAGATACTTCATTCAATTCATGAATTAATTAAAAAACATCATAAAAACATCAAATTGGAGGTCTTGTTTTTCTCACAACAACACAGGGTAAAAACTATAGATTTAATGGATTCTTTAACATCGTTGCAACAAAGGTTGTACAGAATTAAAAAAATTACGGCCTGAATTAATTAATGAATAGAAGAATATGAAATACAAACATTGAAGACATGTCACAAAGAAAACGCATGATTTAGAGTAACACATTATTAGAATCTCCTCAGTGTTGCTCCAAAATTCTTTATTAAAATACTTTTGATTACATATCGTGCTAAAAATCCCTCTCATGTGCCAACCCCTTGTTGCAGTTTTTAGATACTAGTTATATACTCCTCAAGTGTTGAATTGATTCCTCAGTTGTTTGCTCAAAATATGGAAAACATCTTTGATGTTGATGCTCTGCCTGAAAATTTGGAACAAATTCTTTGATTGATGGTCTTCTCCTTGAAGTTTGGAACTTCCTTATCTTTTAGAAAATTAAACCCTAAAATCTGGGTGGTTTTCATTGACCACTAGAAATATGAATCTTCTACTATTCTAGTGCCTTTGAAATCAAGATATTTATCTAAAAATCTAAGGTTGACCCTTCGATCAATGTTGATTATATGCTTGGAAATTTGCGATTAATTTTGATGAGGTTGACCCTTCAATCAATGTTGATTGTATGCCTGGAAATTTGGGATTACTTTTGATGAGGTTTTTGCTCCTTCAAATCTGAGACTGATTGATTAAAATAGGATAAAATATATGGCTTAAGTTACCAACTCAAACTATTAGATTTTACAGTAAATTAGCCACTATATTATTGTTAATATTGTGGTAGTTGTGGGAGGTATTTACCTCCATGTGTCAACTTGACGAGAATAGAATATTCTAGGAACAAAAAAGAAACCCTAATGAGTTGGATAATAACCCTAGAAGACAAGCCAGCTCAAGAGGATAATTGGTATTAGGTTATTAGCCTACAAGAGAAGAAGTCAGATAGAAGAAATATTATATACTAAGTAAATACACATCCAGAATGAGAAGTCATCCCAGGCAGTTATCCCGAATTAGTATAAATACAGGAGGCCAGTCTTCATTCTAGCAGGGTTTCTTAGAATTGCAGAGCAACACTTGTGCGCAGTGTAGTTGCCTAGTTTGTGTGCAAGTTTGGAGGAGAGTTGTTGTTGCAGCTGCTGCAGCTAGCAGATTACGTTTTGGGTTGGACTATCTCTTGGTTATGGTTTGGACTATCTGATCATCTCTTGTTTGGTGCGCTATCCTTGGAGAAAGGTGCACTACCCTTTGTTTGGCTATCTAGCATATGGTTTTCTTCCAGAGTGATTCTCTGTCAAGGTTAAGGTGCTCGGAGGGTGGCTTCGGCCTATGGTTGGGTGACAATAGTGATATTGTTGATGGTAAAACAAGCACATCCATTATATTCTAACAGGTTATGGGCCCACACCTCCTTCATTTAGTCTAACCACTGGAAGGGAGCATAGCCATAAGGATACTAAGCTCGTTGAACAATTGCCGCTAGGGTTTCTTGCAGGACCAATTACCAAAGCACTACCGCTATGGTTACTAGCAGGTGCAGTTGTAGAAACCCTAATCCTCTCGTTGAGGAAACTTTAGTGAAGGGATTGACCTATTTTTTGGATAGACTAGTGAGCCCCAGCCTAGAGCGCCACCCGGTACTCTCAGCAAGCTAAGACGTCATCTTTGAAGTTCTGGTCAAATCTAGGGTTGACCAAGTCAAAGAAGCCATGACTTACTCTATGAAGTAAGAAAACAAGTTAGATGGAGCTTCTAACTTCAGAGCATGGAAGACAAGGATTGACCTCATCCTTGCCAAGAATAAAGTGTTGTATATCGTGGAACCAAAGATTGAAGAAGGAAAAGAAAAGGAACCGCAGAATGTTGTAGTTATGGAGAATTTCAAAGACAGTGAAATCAATGCCATGAGTATCATAGTGGACTCTATAAAAGACCACTTGATACCCTACATCTCCCATCTTGACTCATCAAAGAATATGTATGATGCCATAACAAACCTCTTCTCATTCATAAACATTGGACAAGTAATGAGTCTGAAGAATGAGCTTTGTGACATGAAGATGAATGATAATGATAGAATAACATCATACATACCTCTACATGAGTCATTATATCATCCACAATATCGATGGGTTGGAGTTCTACATTAGATGAATGCAAAGACTGTTCTCCATAGAAATTGAACAAAGAGCGTATGAAGAGAAACCTCAAGGCTTTGAGGCATACCAGAAAGAGACCCTTGTATGCAGATGGAAGAAGACAACTTGGTGGAGAACCTCCAATGCACAACAGAAGCGTGGTGAAGACTTTCTATAACAGAGATATTGTATCAGAATGATTACTCAGAAGATCAGGATGATGGATTGCCAATCCAGGACAAAGATCTCATGATGACAAAAGAAGTGCCACATGGATATGTTCTGGTATGACCCTTGCCACGATGTTGTGAGATAGCAGGAACCAAAGAGGAATCCAACAATGATATACTTTATTGATCAGAGCTATATGAAGCCTTCATAGAAAACCATTGTTCCAGACTGAAGTACATTTGAGATCAAGCATTACATTCTTTGTGATGAAGTCCAGAAAGGAGAAAGTGGTTCTCCAATATATATCTCCACAAATGAGAAGATAAGCAGACATTTTGGTAAAGCTTCTCTCCAAGATGAAAGAGTTTGTGTACTCAAGATGGAGCTCCTGGAGATGACTTCCTTATTGAAAAAGGAAGAGATGACTGCCAGGTTGGGAGGGAGCACTGATGTGTTATTCATTGATGGACAGTCATTTATCAGTTCGAAAAATGGTCCAAGACGAGCAGTTCCTTTCCAGATTCAGAAAGTGGTTTGAGATTTCTGACAGACACGCATTTTCCAGTTCGAAAAATGGTCCAGATCGAACAATCATTTTCGTAATCAAAATGGTTCGATGGATTGTTGATGTATCATAGACAACGATTTCCCATTGTGGTCAACATGGGGAATGGTCTAGGGCAGTCTCTCTTATTGAGGGTTACTCAAGAAGACTGGCCCACCTCAACGGATAGCGATTACCCATTGTGGTTAACATGGGGAATGATCTGTTTTGGAGGTTGGTGCAGGACAGTCATTTCCTTAGGAAATGGTCTGGATAGTCATTCTTTTGGGCAGATTCAGTATCTCCAGGTTGCACTTTGTTTAGTGCCGGAGGAATGGCCCAAGGTGGGAAATGGTCCAGGTTCAGCAATCAGGGACAGACACCCTTTAGCGCAGACTCATTCTCTCTAGGTTACACTTTGTCTAGTGTCAGAGGAATGGCCCAGGGTGAGGAATGGTCGAGGCTCAGAAATCAGGATAGTTATTCTTCCTTGCTTGAGAATAATAGTCCAAATATCTCGTCATTGATGTTTTACCTTTTGAGGGTAGATTATCTTCCAAGATCTCACAGATGTGAGTGGAAGAATGGCCCAGATGATTCAATTTATATCATAACATTGTTTCTATGTAGGTTGATATCAGATGATTGTTATGAACAATGTATTTCTCTAGATAGTAGATGTATACTACTATGGTGTATGTGTTCCACTGTTTGTGACTATACGTCACTGATCAAGTACCAATGTGCTACTTGGTGTGGTAGTGTACCACTAGATTGTAGTTGTGTACTACTATGGATAGACACAATTGTGTTCTATTGAATGATATTGTTATGATTTCCTTGAAGGCTATTAGCAGCGTTGAAAATGATTATCAGTTAGATGGATGATCAATGGACAAAGATTTCCTAGACGAAAAATAGTTCAGGACATTTATTTTTATAGGACATATGTCCATATTAGAAGAATGGCTCGTGTGTCACTCTATGGTGTGAGTGACTTATCCAACATCATGTCTAAATTTCTCAAATAGAGTATGGTTTTGAGAGATGACACAGTTGATGAAACTGATGGTGATGATGGTGCTCATCATCTAGTCATGAGATAGTTTATACAACTACGTTGATGCTACCAGGTGAATGGTATGTTTGTGCTCAAGACCATTACCTATAATACCTCCCTAGCTAGGAGGGAGTGTTAATATTATGGTAGTTAGGGGAGGTATTTACCTCCACGTGTAAACCTGGCGAGAATAGAATATTTCGGGAAGTAACAAGAAACCCTAATGAGTTGGATAATAACCCTAGAAGATAAGTTGGCTCAAGAGGATAATTGGTATTAGGTTATTAGCCTACAAGAGAAGAAGTCAGTGAGAAGAAATATTATATACAAAGTAAATAGACATCTAGAATGAGAAGTCGGCCCAGATAGCTAGCCAGAATTAGTATAAATACAGGAGGCCAGTCTTCATTTTGGCAGGCATTCTCAAAATTACAGAGGAGCACTTGTTCGCACTGCAGTTTCCAATTTATGGGCAAGTTTGGAGGAGAGCTATTGTTGCAGCAGTTGCAGCTAGCAGATTACGTTTTGGCTTGGACTATCTCTTGGTTATGGTTTGGACTATCTGATCAGTTCTTGTTTGGTGGGCTATCCTTGGATAAAGGTGTGCTACCCTTTGTTTGGCTATCTAGCCTAGGGTTTTCTTCCGGAGTGATTCTATGTCAAGGTTAAGGTTCTCAGAGGGTGGCTTCGGCCTATGGTTGGGTGACAATAGTGATATTGTCGATGGTAAAATGATAAAATCCATTATATTCTAACAATTACAACCCTAGGTATCAAGGGAACCATATCTATCCATTTCCAACAAGAATGGATCCTCCCAAATTGCATTAAAGCATAAATTTCTAGCTCTTAAAATCCTCGATACAAAGAAAACCCTAGTGGAATCTCCATAATCATTTGAGCTCTATAATCATTTGTAGCTTCTTTGTAAGCAATGACAAGAAGTTCACAGAGACCAACCGTGTATATCTGGACCACATCAACCAAAAGATACTTGTAAATAACCTTAAATGATGAAATCCCAAAAGATTCAGTTTCATTAATTGTTGAGAGAGGAGGATTTGAAGCATTCATTGTGGAGGATATATTTTCCAGAGTACTTCGCTGTAGAGTTTGAGATGTTTGGCGAGAAGAACGTTCCCTTTCTGTTTGACTAAATAGAGCTTCCTAAGTTTTCCTCTTTTTACTAGGATAACGAGATGAATAACCTACAAGTCCACTTGTTCCAGATATTGGACCATTTGGTACAGGTTGAGCATAATTTAAGCTCCGAGTAATATAACTTTTATAGAGAGCTTTTTTGTCTTCGTTGTTTTTGTAATTCTTGTAATCAATGCATTTGCAATTTTCAGAGAATAAAATATTTCCTCGGAAACTTTCACAATACTTCTTCAAACATCTTTATTTCTTGCAATGATAATCTTTATTATGTTTAGCTGGAAGAGGTTTCTATCCCATATCATGTTATTTGGAATAGCAATTGGACTGCTTTCAATCTTAGGAAAAAATGGATTAGCATTATGCTCAAATATCGCAACAACAACTTACCGTCTCATAGTTTCATGGTCAACATTGTTATAACAATTTACACAATTGCATCCATCACAATATATCCAAGATGTAAAGCATTCACAATACAATTTCTAGCAGCGAGAATTTTTGCAATTGAAATTTCTTGATGTCTTTGTAGTTCCTTCCTTTGAATCAATTATTGATCCTGATAATGACCCTCTTGAAGATCCTTGCATTCTTTGCAGCTTGTAAATCCAAAAATTGGACTTTGATGAAGTTCCTATTTCGTTGATGTTTGTGCACCTTCTTGAATTTATTGAATCCCTTTGATTTTGACGTAAAACCTGCAGTATGTAGCCAATTTGAATGAGAAGTGTTTCCAGGAAATGTTCAAAAAGCACTTGAGGAATCATGATCGAGAAAAAACCCATCACACAGAACGTTTAATCTTGGGAGTTCATATCTTAAGGGATATAACATATAAAGTTGAAAAAACCCCAAGAACCATGCACCTGAGAAGGAACCTGGAATCAGATAATCTTCTAATGTGGCTTATTTCAATTTCATATCTCTGGAGCACTATCACGAACAACTACACCTCAACCTGAAATTACCAATGTTGTCTCTAGCCCGAACCATACTGATGATGATGAAGAGACAAATTCGAGTTACAGATGCTCGAAAAAGTTATTTTTCTCGCCAAATGATAAATGAAATGGAACTTGGAGTGAGGAACCCTGACTTTGGGCCTTCGGGTGAAAATGAGGAAACAAGAATGAATTCACCTAGTGGCCGAAATCCTAAACTGGAACCTAGCGTTTATAATGATGACTAATGCGGAATCCGAACCACCTGCATCTTGGTTTTGAAGTATGTATATATGGAAAAGTATGTATATATGGATATTTTAGACGTGTAGTGCAATAATTTGGCTCCTTGTGGGCTCTCCTCTTGGTGCATTGTGTGAGTTTTCTTGCGACTTGGCATGTGATGTGACTTGGTCTGCTGACTCTCAGTTGTATTCTTGGAGGTTGGGGTTGATGAGTGATAGGCTCAACATGTTTTGGAGAAACTAATAAATTGGAGGTTGGGGTTGATGAGTGATAGGCTCAACATGTTTTGGAGAAACTAATAAAGATTTATGTGATATCCTTGATGCTCAAGCTTATATTTGCACACTTAGGTTCAATTTCCCACACACAAGCATTATTTTCATTTCAAAGGATTTTCATATGTTGAAATATGGAAAGCAATTAGATGCGTGAAGCCCAACGATTGAGGCTTGGAATTGTTGGTGGTGTGCTCATTTGGTGCATGGAGCATTTGGATCTTGAGTCGAGATTAGAACATGAGACCCACAAATTCATTAAATAACCAAACCCCCTTTTTAATAAATATAAAATATTATTTTAAAACCACATCAATTTGCTTTTAAAATAATATAATTTTTTTATTAATTTTTTCTATTATATTTCTCATAGTTATCATAGTTGGTTTTAGGATAGCTAGCAATGGAAACTTAACATTTTGGGTATCATTGAAAATACCAAAGAATTGAAGACCAAGGAATTGCGGAACGAGACAAATGGGAGGGCCTCAACAAACTTTGATGTAAAGATTTGAAACTTTTGACAAAGTCTAATGCAAAGATTGAGATTTTGACAGTAGAGGAGATTGGAAAAAATGCTGAAAGGTTTAGAGTTTTGCGGCAATGGAGATCTTATGAAAGATGACACGATATTGAAGGCTATCAAGACTCAGATAATTTTGGCCAGGGACAAAATTTTTGGAAATGTCGATTTTTGTCCTAACATATGGTACAATGAAAAATGATTTCAAAAATTAGTTTCATTGATTTCAATAATGATCTAATAAAAAGCAATACCATGCACTGATTGTTGTGATGATACAATGATAGATGATTTAGAGTAATTATTTGCCTTGATTTTAATAATGACAATGAAAAACGTTGTTATGCATTGATTTTAGTGATGATACAACGATAAATGATTTAGAGTAGTTTGTTGCATTGATATCAATATTGACATAATTCAAAACAATATTCCTTGCTTTAAGTGACGATACAATGAAAAATGATTTAACATAATCAAATAGTTTCACTCTAATATACATTCATGTAAGTGATGGTACAATGAAAAATGATTTAACATAATCAAATAGTTGTATTCTACTGTTCCTTTTGGAGATACATAAGTTATATTGGTAGATGATTTGGGACAACTACCTCATTTTCTAGATAGACATTAATATGCATGTGAATGTCATGCAAAAGAATTATGGAATTTAATCAAAATTGTTGTAACTATTGATATAGTGAGGTGAGATAGACAAATAAATGATCAAAATCATTTTCGACATCTTCTAATGAATGTTAGAGATAAAATTCCTATTGTATAAGTATGGAGATTACTAATCACAGATACATATACCAATATGGATGGTTCCACAAAAGAGTCATTTGATAAGGATATACTTTTATTTGCAACAAATGATGATATCCACAATTATAGTAAGCGTTGTTTGATATCACTAATATCCCTATTGCACATGTTGGATTACTGAGAGGGGGGGTGAATCAGTAATAGAGAAATGTAATCATTTTTAACCATATAATCCAAGTGTTATATCAATGTATCATTATCATCCAATAACTGCAGAGTAAATAAGCAAAGAACAAATGAACAATCATACACATATACAGTACACCAATGTTTTACATGGAAACCCAAAGCGGGAGAAAACCACAGAATGTTTTTTCTTATATGTCTTGAAGAATTACATTCATTGGAAGCACCAACTTCCTTTGTTTTCTAGCTACAACTGGAAAGAAGCTCCAACCCCCTATTTTCTCAGGCTACAACCTGAGGGAAGCTTTGACTCTCCAATTATCTGGCTACAACCAGAAGGAGGATACAACCCCCTATGTTCTGCGACTACAATCGGAATGTGGCTACAACCACCTATCCTTGCCCCGTCCAATCAGCCTGAAGTAGAAGTAGAATGATGGAACCACTGTCACACTATCACTGTGAGATATACTATTGTAAACATGTACCAATAAACCTTAACCGTGCATCAACCATTCATCAACTTATAATCAACCTGTACCATGAACAAGTGCATCAACCATGCACCAACCTGTACCATAAACAAGTGCATCCAACCATGTACCAAGTATGTACCAATCATGTGTCAACTACTCATCAACTATGACTCATTAATATGTACCAACATCATCAACTATACACTTCATGTATGTGCCAACTCATCAACTACTTCTCTCAACCATGTACCCATCATGTACCTTAACCAAAATCCCTCATCAATTTCATCATCCAAATATGATTTGTAACTTTGTAATAGACCTGGTGTATATTATCACATACCTGCAAACCTTCCTTGACTTTAACAACAAGAGACTAGCATTTTCATCAAACTTTTCTTTAGTCTCACATGACTAGTTTGGGATTAGTCAACAACCCTAACTTGAAATAATCATAAATTTGTACCTATAATGAATTAAGATCTGAAAATGAGCCACAATGTTCTTCGGTGTGGTTTATGCAATTCCTGCAGGTTTCACTATTTGGAACCTCTCAGAAAAGGAGTTATGGAAAAAATTACACACATTGTTGAATTCTGGCTTATTCCAAAGAGCGACCTTGTAGAGCCTGCCCCGCACGGAATATTTGTTGAATTGATCTAAAAATGTTACACACCATACTACTGACTGTAATATAACCAACACATTTGGTCTTACTGAATTTTATCTTTTATGAAAAATTTATGACGTTTTTACTTGAAACACCTGTTTTTGACTAGTTTCAGGACTAGCCACAAACCCTATTTTCCATGCAGTGTAAATCCAAAAATACAAAGACAGACAAGATGGATTTTTTCCCACAGTAGATACTTGGATATATTTTCTCAATTTTATAGCAATTTCATAGTCTGAATCATTCTAGAAAAAAAAGTTATTGCGAAAATGGTGAGATGACCTCGCAAAAACATACCTTAGAAAGCATCATCAAAAGAATTTATCCTTCCTTGAATTCCAACCTTCTTTTCTTCACTTTCCTCATAAATTTGTCTTAGATATCCTTTTTTTACCTCAGACACCTATAGGTATTAAATATTCTCAAGTGTATCTAAAATGAGAGAGTTTTTCCTCTTATTTATACTCTCCAAGTAGCTTCCTTAAAAACATATACTAGGTCACTTTGCCCACTTTTCTTATTTTAGCGTTAACCCACTTCTAATTTCTCCATTAAATTTATTATTGAATTAATTTATTTTGTATTCACTTTGAATTATAGTACACTCATCACTTCAATTTATTATTTAGCTTTTAAAATCTCTTAAACCACTTTGACTACTTTGACCTTTTGGGGCTTCTAGATGACATATGAGGGTCCTCCAACTTCGTAAGGCCATAAATATCAATCTGTGAGGAGTTATGCGATGTTCCACATATCACCAGAAATGGAATGACATGTACTATACATATAGAATAGTATTACCTGAAAATATATCAAAACTCATACTGTTATCCATCAAACAAATTTGGGTCCATTACCCAAAGCTGGGTTCTCCAACTTCACATGGACATAACTCTCTAACCGTGAGGAGTTATGTGATGTTCCACATACCACCGAAAATGGAATGACAATCACTATCAATATAGGATAATTTCACTGAAAAATTCACTGACCTTCGGCTCATTATTCCATAAATAAGCATGGGTTCTCTGACCATACTTCTAAGATAACTCAATCCACAAAGTATCTTCCCGTGACGGCTTTCACCATAAGGGGACCATTTCTAGGTTCATCCATTTGTACTTATTATCAACCATGACAAGACAATAAGGAGTCATATTTACATTAAACAATCTTGGGTATATTACTCAAACCTTTGTGCTACCGGAGTTCGCTACTAGACTTTCTCCAATGGTTGACATCAATCACTAAGGGTTGTCATCAATCTACAATATCACTCTCCAATAGCTGACATCAATGACAACCAACAATCCATACCAACTATCCATCAACCTAATCCAATTGTCTGGCAATCTCCCCCTTTGGCATTGATGGCAACACCAACATTGATGGCAACACTTAGTCCTGATAACATTCATGCTTATACTCTTTATCAATATTTCTATCTCTCCCCCTTTGACATCAATTGCAAAGGGTATCTCCCTTTGGGGATGCTCCCCCTGACTGAACTTTCCTTGGGGTTGCTCTCCCTGTCTACATGCCTTCAATTTTTCCTTGTGTTTATAATCCTCTGATTACTCTCTTTCCCTTCATATGAATAATATTTCCCCCTTTGACAAAGGGTATCACTCTAAAGTCATATTTCTCATTCTTCCATTGTGACAATCACTCCCCTTGGAAACATGCCTCTATGCTCTCTCTCGAAGCATTTACCTTTGCATCTAATAAATCTCTCCCCCTTTGTCCTATTTATGGTGCTTCCTCATGTACATCTAAGACATATAAGATAAGCATTCAAAATAATTCATTTTGGAGTAAAAATTACTCGTCTTTGAAGAAGATACTCAAGTGCTTCCCGTGGAAGCGGTTTTGTAAATATGTATGCCACTTTTTCTTTTGTTCCCACATATTCAACTCCGATGTTCTTCTATACAACATGTTCCCATAAAAAGTGATACTTAATTGGAATGTGCTTCGTCTTGGAGTACATCATCGGGTTCTTTGAGATAATAATGGCACTTATATTATCACAATAGATTGGAATGGGCTCATCATACTCAACCTGTATATCTGTCAAAGTTTGTTTCATCCACAGAACCTGTGTACAACATGTTTCCGCTGCAATATAATCTGCCTTGGCTGTAGATAAGGATATTGATGATTGTTTCTTTCTTATCCAAGATACTAAACACCCACCCAAGTAGAAGGTTGCTCCACTGATGCTTCGTCGGTCATCAATGAAAACTTCGCAATCTGCATCTGTGCAGACAATAAGTGATAGATCCTTTCCTTTTGGATACCATAATCTAAACTCTTATGTTCCTTTGAGATATCTGAAAATCCTCTTCACTACTAATACATGTGATTCCTTTGGTGATGCTTGAAATCGTGCCACCTGTGCAACTTCCTACATTACATTTGGTCTGGATGTTGTCACATATAATAAGCTACCAATCATTGACCTGTATTGCCTCTGGTCTGTAGACTTTGAATCGTCATCTTTTCTCAACTTGTAACTGGTTTGCATAGGAGTGGTAACTAGTTTGCATTCTTCCATTCTGAACCTCTTTAGCATTTCTCTGATATACTTAGTTTGAGAGAAAAAAAATCATTGGTTTCTTTGACATATCTGAAGACCCAAAAAAAAAGGATAGTTCTCCAAGTAATGACATTTCAAATTCATTCTGCATATCCTTTGTAAATTTTAGGCTTAACCTGTCCTTAGTACTTCCAAAACAATATCATCAACATAAATTTCAATTAATAAAATATTACCTTGAGTTACCTTGATGTAGAGGTTGTTTTCTGCGCTTCCTTTCTATAGTTCGTAGGGAGTTTTCTCATTGTTGTTTCTGAGCATTACTCTGTTTTGAATGTGAATTGATGTATGCACCAAATGTGTCCAAAAAATATCTGTCAATTTGGAATCCATTAGCATTGTTCGAGCCATTTCCTGTGTAATTATCATCCATTATGATAATGTACCTTTGTCTCTGAACCACTCTCTAAACCAATATATGAATCCATGATCTCGTCCATACTGTCTAATACTCTACTTGCACAACTTTCCATAATGTTGATCCATTTATCACTATACTATCATGAAGTCTTTATTAATCTATCAAACTGTACTTATGCTAACTGATTGCTCTAAATCTGTCTTCTCAAACTCTGCAAGCTTCTCGAAGGATGGTTCTTTGGTCTGTCACAACGATCGCATAGACTCCCCCTGTCTAATATTCATATTACTTGGGAGTCTCTAAGCCAGATGTCTTAGAACAATTCCTTCTCTGATGTGTATTCATCATCATTTTCATTGGTAGATTCATCATCATCTTCATTGGTATATTCATTATTTCTCTAAGATCTGACTTCTTTCTTTCTGTCTATGGATTCATCTTTGACTACAATGCCTGAAAGTACAATATCCTGAACCTGTTCCTTATTTACCTGTCCTTCCTTTCTTTCATTTATTTTCCAAACCTTTCTGTATCCGACATCTTAACTTTTCTCTATAGAACTTTCTTCATCTCGTTTTATTGCCAATAGTGCGATCTCTCGTACTTGGTCTTTGTTCACCTGTTCTTCTTGTTTTCTTATCCATACTTTCTTATATCTAATATCAGTATTCTCTTTCATGGAAGTATCGATTATGCTTCTACAATCACTAGCTATGTGTCCATAGTTATGACATTTGTAACACTCAATGTTACATGCGACCATATAGGCACTTCTTGCTTGAACATTTCTTTTATAATCCCTGCAATCTGTAACCTTATGTCCAAAGTTATACAATAAAATAAATTACCATAAAATAAATTTCCATACCTGGGAGTGAATGATCTTCTTTGTGGCGTAGTCCTTCTGAATTTTTGCCTTGACTGATCATGATCATGATTGAAGCTTCTTTGTGGCTTGAACATGGATGGTCTTCTTGAAGATGTATCTTCAATAGTTTTCTTAGATTCTGGTTGACCATGATTCCTTCCCTTGAGTACTTCTGCATAACTCTTTCCATTTTCTTCATTCTTCTTTTCTACCAACCTAGAGTGCTTCTCTTCATTCTCTATAACTAATGTGGATGTTTCTATCTTTTCAACGTTCTTGTTGATCTTGATGATTTTACTTCTCACTGTGACAACTTCTTCTTCAAGATTCTCAACTCTTTTTCTTTCTTCATTATCTGAGACTTCATGTGCTCTTATGTTCTCTTTGTTTTTTCAAGTTGGATTTTCAATGTAATTATTTCTTATTCTAGTCTTCTCTCTTCTTGACCAAACTCTTCCTCAAGTTGGTTTAATTCATTGGTTCTTTCCTCGAGATGATCCATCAATATCTTTTGTCTCTTTTCTACTTCTTCCGTTTGTGTTCCTATGTTGGCTTCTAAACATTTCTTTTGATATTCTAGAGTGTCTTCAATTCCTCTGGCCTCTTCTAGTTGAGCTCTTAAATTCTTGATGACCTGCTAATCCTTTTTGGAACCTTGAACACTTTCATTTTGGTTCATCAATTCTTTCTTGGATGAGTTATTTTCTTCTCTTTATTTCTTTAGATATTTAATTGCACTGATCAATTTTTCTTTGTAATCAACTTTTTCTTCTTCATACTCTTCCTCTTATGAATCTATCTAACATGATGAGCATATTTATTCGTGTTCTGTATCTACATCTTCTTTGACATTTTATGAATCTGCGATGGATGAAGAATATAGGTCATGTAACTTATCCCAAATTTATTTTGCTGATGAAAATTTACCAACCTTTTCTCTTACCGGATTAGGTAATCCTTCCTAGATGAAATCCATTGTTATTTTTTTATTCTTCCTCAATTCCTTCTTGGCTGCAGTCTTTTCCCTTTTTGAACTAACATATCCTGTAACAGCTGATATCCAAATATAATGTCCCTGTGCTTGTAAAAATACTTTCTTCCTTATGCTCCACATCTCATACTTAAAACCATTTTGACCATTAAACATTGGTACTCCATTCTCAGAATAATCCATGATCTCCTTCCAGTGGTTAAACTTTTTCCTGAAGGAACCGGCTCTGATACCAAATGTTGGATTACTGAGACGGGGGTGAATCAGTAATAGAGCAATGTAATCCTTTTTAACCATATAATCCAAGTGTTATATCAATGTATCATTATCATCCAATAACTGCAGAGTAAATAAGCAAAGAACAAATGAACAATCATACACATACAAAGTACACAAGTGTTTTACGTGGAAACCCAAAGTGGGAGAAAACCACAGAATGTGTTTTCTTATATGTCTTGAAGAATTACATTCATTGGGAGCACCAACCTCCTTTGTTTTCCAGCTGCAACTGGAAGGAGGCTCCAACCCCCTAGTTTCTCAAGCTAAAACCTGAGGGAAGCTCCAACTGCCCAATTCTCTGGATACAACCCCCTATGTTCTCCAACTACAACTAGAAGGTGGCTACAACCACCTTTCCTTGCACCGTCCAACCGCCCTGAAGTAGAAGTAGAATGATGGAACCACGGCCACACTATCACTGTGAGATATACCGTTGTAAACCTGTACCAATAAACATGAACCATGCATCAACCATTCATCAACCTATACCTCATCCTATAATCAACCTATACCATGAACAAGTACATCGATCATGCACCAACCCGTACCTTAAACAAGTGCATCAACCATGCACAAACCTGTACCAATCAACCTGTACCTTAAACAAGTGCATCTAACCATGTACCAAGTATGTACCAATCATGTGTCAACTACTCATCAACTATGACTCATTAATATGTACCCACATCATCAACTATACACCTCATGTATGTGCCAACTCATCAACTACTTATCTCAACTATGTACCGGACATGTACCTTAACCAAAAGCCCTCATCAATTTCATCATCCAAATATGATTTGTAACTCTGTAATAGACCTAGTGTATATTATCACATACCTACAAACCTTACTTAACTTTAACAACAAGAAACTATCATTTTGATCAAACTTTTCTTTAGTCTCACATAACCAGTTTTGGATTAGTCAACAACCCTAACTTGAAATAATCATAACTTTATACCTGTAATGAATAAAGATCTAAAAATGATACAAAATATTATTCAGTGTGTTTTATTGAATTCCTACAGGTTTCACTACTTGGAACCTCTCATAAAAGAAGTTATGGAAAAAATGACACACCTTGTTGAATTCTAGCTTATTCTAGAGAGTGACCTTGTAGAGAGTGCCCCACATAGAATATTTGTTTCACTGATTTGAAACTATTACACAACATACTACAGACTGTAATATAACCAACACATTTAGTCTTACTGAATTTGGATCTGTTATGAATAAGTTATGATGTTTTTACTCGAAACACTTGTTTTTTACTAGTTTCAGGACTAGCCACAAACCCTATTTTCCACGGAGTCTAAATCCAAAAATACAACAACCCACATGATGATTTTTTTACCACGGATACTTGGATATGTTTTCTCAATGTAATATCAATTTCACGGTCTGAATCATTCTAGAAAAAAATTTATTGTGAAAATTGTGAGATGGCCTGAAAAAAACCATACGTTAGAAAGCATCATCAAAAGAATTTATCCTTCCTTGATTTCTGACCTTCTTTTCTTCACTTTCCTCAGAAATTCGGCTTAGATATCATTTTTTTACCTCAAAAACCTATAGGTATTCAATATGATCAAGTGTGTCTTAAATGAGAGACCCTTGTCTCTTATTTATACTCTCCAAGTAGCTTCCTTAAAAACATCTTCTAGGTCACTTTGCCCACTTTCCTTATTTTAGGGTTAACCCACTTCTAATTTCTCCATTAAATTTATTATTGAATGAATTTATTTTGTATTCACTTTGAATTATAGTACACTCATCACTTCACTTTATTATTTACCTTTTAAAATCTCTTAAACCACTTTGACTACTTTGACCTTTTGGGGCTTCTAGCTGACATATGAGGGTCCTCCAACTTCGTAAGGCCATAACTCTCAAACCGTGAGGGGTTATGTGACGTTCCACATACCACCGGAAATTAAATGACATGTACTATCCATATAGGATAGTATTACTTTAAAATATATCAAAACTCATACCGTTATCCATCAAACAAACTTGGGTCCATTACCCAAACCTGGGTTCTCCAACTTCACATGGCCATAACTCTCTAACCGTGAGGCGTTATGTGATGTTCCACATACCACCAGAAATGGAATGAAAAGCATTATCCATATAGGATAGTTTCACGGACAAATTCACTGACCTTCATCTCATTATTTCACAAATAAGCATGGGTTCTCTAACCATACTTCTAAGATAAATCAATCCGCAAAGCATCTTCCTGTGAGGGCTTTCACCATAAGGGGAGCACTTTGGAGTTCATCCATTTGTACTTATTATCAACCATGACAAGAGAATAATGAGTCATCTTTACATCAAACAAACGTGGGTCCATTACTCAAACCTTTGTGCTACCAGAGTTCGCTACTTTCTTCAAGGGTTGACATCAATCACTAAGGGTTGTCATCAATCTACAATATCACTCTCCAATAGTTGACATCAATGACAACCAACAATCCATACCAACTATCCATCAACCTAATCCAACTGTCTGACAACACAAAGTGTTGCTATAGAAGTGAGAGGTAAATACTCGATAGAAGTAGATGAGGAAAAAAATGACAATGAGCTTCTTATTTCTATTGCAGCTAGGGTTATGCTTACTTCAAACTTATGGACTAATGCAGGACTTGTCAATGGTGCTCCTGGGATAGTTGAACATATTATGTATAATCCTACAACATCTCCTCTTGAAATTCCCACATATATTTTAGTAAGATTTGATAACTATGTGGGAGTTCCATGGGATCAAATATTTCCCCAAATTGTTCATATTATACCTATTGAAAGAGGTAATAATAGAAAAATTCCATTGAGACTTTCTTGTGGATTAACAATCCATAAGTCCCAAGGATTTAGATTATAGAATGAAACTATTAGTATTAGAAAGGAAAATCAGAAAGGTCTCACTTTTAATGCAATATCTCGAGTTAAATCTTTGCATGGTCTTCGATTTCAACGTCCATTTCCTTATGATCAATATGAAAAGATTGGAAAGTGTGATGGTGTGTCTAAGAGAAAATTTAAATAAGACAAATTGATATCAATTACTATGTAATATTGGAGTTATTCAATATCTTCCTCATATCACTTCTTAGTAATATGATGTAGTATAGATGTTATTCAATATCTTAATCATTCCGCTTTATTATTATTCAACATCTTCATCACTAAATATAGTTTATTTGTTATTATCCATATTCATAATGATGTAAATTTCAAAGTATCAAGATCATATAAAACATATACAGATGGATACTTATTATCATCTAAAACTTTCACACTCTTTACTACGACTATAGATCCATCATAACCTCAGATCTATCATCCATAGTAAGGATGGAAACATTTTCTCAAAATTTTTACTCTAAAAAAATGTGTGTAACTCAAGTGATTTAATCTCTTTAAACACATGATATATCTGAAGTTAAGATGGATCTACCCCAATTATATACAATAAGAAACCTTATCAAAATTTAGTGAAACTCTAAAGTAAAAATTGCATTACAAAAAAACTGAAATAGTAGGTTGTAATTTAGTAACATAATTGCCCTCGTGACTAAATGGGGTCCCTAAATTATTATAGAGTTAAGAATAGCCGACGTCTCAAATATAAATATTTGGGATATATGATGTGAGTTGTTGTACGCAAAGTTAATTAAAGTTAATTAATGATAGGTGCTTTTCGCATCTACTACTCGTCTACGACATACATTCTATATATTATTGTGTTAAGAGTAGTGATTGCACTTTTTATAGTTTAGGTAGAAGTCTAACCACGCATGGAACTAAGACAAGTAAATTCAAAGTAATAATTTTAAATAACAAACAAAATTTACAAAAATGAAATACATTATACGGGATAGTATTGTTAATAAATAAATTAAATATAAATAAGGTAGATGTATATAAAAAAAAAATCACATTAAAACATATCATTAATTAAAATTAGTATTAATTGATTAAAAAATTATTATAAGAAATTAATTTGTTTAATTATTTCATTTGATATTAAGTTTATTTGATGGCTCAACATCTCCATCATATTAAAATGTAAAACACCTCTCCACTATCAATGCAATAACTTATTATTAATACTATATAACTGAATATTAATATTTTCATTATATATATTATTACTGAATAACTTTATTAAAAAAATAAAAAAATGTAAAATTATCAACTTACAATATATATTTACAATGATATAATGAAAATACATTAACTCAAATTATGAAGCTCTAGAATTTTTAGATAAAAAATTATATCTCCCACACTATATGAAAAGCTAAAATACATTTCACAAAATGTATATGTATAAAATAATGAATAACGTTATTAAAAAAAATAATAAAATGTAAAAATATCAACTTAAAATATATATTTACAATGGTAGAATGAAATACATTAACTCAAATTATGAAGCTCTAGAATTTTTAGATAAAAAATTATATCTCACACGCTATATGAAAAACTAAAATCCATTTCATAAAATGTATATATATAAAATGAAAAGTATATGAATTTACATTTAAAAAGATATATGGATATATATTAATGTATAATAGATCAACTAAAACTATGAAGCATGAAAATTTATTCTATAAATAAAATAATTAGATTTTAAAAATTAAAAAAAAAAAATTATATATTATTAATAAAGTATTAAAAATATATATGGATATACATTAATGTATAATATATCAATTAAAACTATGAAGCATAGGAATTTTCTAATTAGATTTTATAAATTAAAAAATAAATAATATATATTATTAATAAAATATTATATTCAGAGTTTTTTAATAAAATTATAGTTTTAGACCGATTGACAAGTGCCGTGTAAATGGAAGGAAATATGTAAAAATAGGTTTCAAGGTCGATTCTCACCCCGATTTATGTGTCATGCGAGTACGATACTGTCGTTGTTACCGATTCCCCTAGTTACAAAAAAACAAAATTGGTTTTATAAATTAAAAGAAAAAATATTATTATATATTATTAATAAAATATTACCATATTACAATATTTTTAGTATTACTGTATAAAATTACATGAAAAATATATTGTATAAGTTATTAGTGTTTTTTTGGGGCAAAAGACAATTTTCAAAACATCATGGTATTCTCGAAATACCATGGCATGAAAGGAGCTCTCACCTTTGTGACATTCGAGAATACCATGGCATGAAAGGATCTCTCACCTTTGTGACATTAGTTGAATATGAATAGCACTTTTTCTTACAGTACCTTGTTTATACCCATTTTTTGTTGATTAGGGTTGGTTGTCATTGATGTCAACCCTTGAAGAAATCCCCGTAGCACAAAGGTTGGGTAATGAGCCCAAGATTGTTTGATGTAAAGATGACTCGTTAATGTCTTGTCATGGTTAATAATAAGTAGAAATGGATGAACTCCAAAGTGGTCCCATTATGGTGAAAACCCTCATGGGAAGATGTTTTGCAGATTGAGTTATCCTAGAAGTATGGTTAGAGAACCCATCCTTATTTGTGGAATAATGAGATGAAGGTCAGTGAATTTTTCATTTAAACTATCCTAGATGGATAGTGTTTGTCATGCCATTTCCGGTGGTATGTGGAACATCACATAACTCCTCACGGTTAGAGAGTTATGGCCATGAGAAGTTGGAGAACCCAGGTTTGGGTAATGGAGCCAAGTTTGTTTCGTGGATAATGGTATGAGTTTTGATATATTTGCAGGGAATACTATTCTACATGGATGGTACATGTCATTAAATTTCTAGTATTATGTTGAACGTCACATAACTCCTCACGGTTTGAGAGTTATGGCCTTACGAAGTTGGAGGACCCTCTTATGTCATCTAGAAGCCCCAAAAGGTCAAAGTAGTCAAAGTGGTTTAAGAGATTTTAGAAGGTAAATAATAAAGTGAATTGATGAGTGTACTATAATTCAAAGTGAATACAAAATAAATTATTTAAATAATAAATTTAATGGAGAAATTAGAAGTGGGTTAACCCTAAAAAAACGAAAGTGGGCAAAGTGAACAAGAAGATGTTTTTAAGGAAGCTACTTGGAGAGTATAAATAAGAGGCAAGGCTCTTTCATTTCAGACACACTTGAGCATACTGAATACCTATACGTATCTTAGGTAAACAAAGGATATCTAAGCCAAATTTCTGAGGGAAGGTGAAGAAAAGAAGGCTGGAATTCAAGGAAGGATAAATTCATTTGATGATGCTTTCTAAGGTATGTTATTTATAGGTCATCTCACCATTTTCGCAATAGTTTTTTTTCTATGATGATTCTGACCATCAAATTGTTATTCCATTGAGGAAACATATACACGTGTCTGTGGTAAGAAATTCATAAAACAGGTGTTTCGAGTAAAAACATCATAACTTATTCATAACAAATCCAAATTCAGTAATACAAAATGTTTCTCTTAGAGTATAGTCTGTAGTATGCTTTGTAACACTTTTAGGTTGATTCAACAAATATTTCGTGCGAGGCACACTCTACAAGGTTGCCCTATAGAATAAGCCAGAATTCAACAAGGTATGTCATTTTTTCTATAACTACTTTTTTGAGAGGTTCCAAGTAGTGAATCCTGGAGGAATTGCATAAAATACACTGAAGAACATTGTGTATCAGTTTCAGATCTTTATTCATTACAGGTACACAGTTATGATTATTTCAAGTTAAGGTTGTTGACTAATCCAAAACTAGTCATGTGAGACTAAAGAAACATTTGATGCAAATGTTAGTCTCTTGTTGTTTAAAGCTAAAGAAGGTTTGTAGGTATGTGATCATATACACAAGGTCTATTACAGAGTTATAAATCATATTTGGATGATGGAATTGATGAGGGCTTTTGGTTCAGGTACAAGTTGGATACATGGTTGAGACAAGTAGTTGATAAGTTGACACATACATGAGGTGTATAATTGATGATGTTGGTACATATTGATGAGTCATAGTTGATGAGTATTTGACACATGATTGGTACATGCTTGGTACATGGTTGGTTGCACTTGTTTATGGTATAGGTTGATTACAGATTGTTTGGTACAGGTTGGTGCATGGTTGATGCAGTTGTTTATGGTACAGGTTGATTACAGGTTGAGGTACAGGTTGATGCATGGTTGATGCATGGTTCATGTTTATTGGTACAGGTTTACAACGGTATATCTCACAGTGATATTGTGACAGTGGTTCCATCATTCTACTTCTACTTCAGGGCGGTTGGACGGGGCAAGGATAGGTGGTTGTAGCCATGTTCCAGTTGTAGCTGGAGAACATAGGGGGTTGTAGCCTCCTTCTGGTTGTATCCAGAGAATTGTGGATTTGGAGCTTCCCTCAGGTTGTAGCTTGAGAAACTAGGGGGTTGGAGTCTCCTTCCAGTTGCAGCTGGAAAACAAAGGAAGTTGGTGCTTCCAATGAATGTAATTCTTTAAGACATATAAGAAAAAACATTCTGTGGTTTTCTCCCGATTTGGGTTTCTACGTAAAACATTGGTGTACTGTGCATGTTTGTGATTGTTCATTTCTTCTTGCTCATTATTGGATAATAATTCTATATTGATATAACACTTGGATTATTTGAAGAAAAATGATTATAATTACGCTATTACTGATTCACCCCCCTCTCAGTAATCCAACAAATTTGATCTTAGTTTCAAAATATTTGTCACAATACCAACCTTCCTAACCTTCTAAGTCATCAAAACTATAGTGATCTTGGAATCCTTCTCCTAATTCTTTTTTAGCATGGAAATAAAATTTTAAAGAAATTCAACTAATCTCTTACCTTTCTTAAGGTCCAATAAACCAATTTTGGTTTTAGTGGACATTAATGGTCTTCATAGATATATTTTTTTATTATTTAAATGGAAAAAATATAAACTATTCATATGATTTAATTTAAAATTATATATATATATATATATATATATATAATATTTTTTATTAGAATTTTAAATATTTATAATAAAATAGTACAATATTATTTAAAAAAATTGAAAAAATATAATTTAAATTTAATAACTCTAAAAATAAATTTTAAATTTATACTATATAAAATTTATATTTATATTTATATACAATTTAGCCTGAGTGGGCCTAATGGTTAAGAACATGTGTTTCCTCTTAAGAGGTCACAAGTTCAAATCCAGAGGGGGGTAGGGTCTGTATACCTCCATAGACTTTACAAGTCAAATCGTTGGGCGGAGGGGGGTCCTTGTCCCACAAACAAAGGGTCTCATACACCTATTTGGTGTGGCTTGGCAGTGACCTTAAAAAGTAGATTATTATTATTATATAAAGAAAAAAACATTAAAAAATGAGTATACATATTTAAGCAAACTAATCACTGATCAATATCCAACAAAAAAAAACTAATAACATGCATGCTACTTTCTTCAATCTACCTTCCTTTTCTTTGCTCAAAATACCTTTAACCAATATCATTATGATAAATGCATACCAAAACATTGAAACTATTCAAAACTACAGAGGAGACCTCCTTCATATAAATCAAAATAGAGATACTACAGCATAAAATATTTTTCATCACACAACACCCGCATAAAACTCTTGGGCTCTGAAAGAATCTATGTCCATCTAAAGAGCTTCTTTAGACAACTCGTCTTCTTGAGCATTTAATTCTGGATATATGTGTTTATAATAGCATCAATAGAACTCGGACATGGTAGTTTTAATGTTTGAAATAAGTACCTGTACTCTAATCACGTGGATATAAATTTTATTGTCTGCCCAATCAATAAAATCAATAACTATTTTTGAGTCTCCAAACACTTGAATTTTCCTTAACTTCAACCTATTTTCATACAACAATTAAGTCCATAGAATCGCGAATTCATCCTTCATGTTGTAGCCTTTGAATTTTCCTTAACTTTCAGTTTGTTTTCATAAAACAATAAAGCCCATAAAGTCGCAAATTCATCATTCATGTTGTATCCTTTGCCTGGCATATAGAGGATCTTGAAAAGATGATCTTTGAAATGTGAATAACAAATCCAAGACCACAAAGAAGTGAATACCCCTAAATCTTCCCATGGGACCCCTTCCCGTAACTTAGGCATCACGGAAAGGCATTTGTTTTTTTAAACTATTTTTAAAATATGAAGATATATGTGTTGGAATCATGTCAACTAATTTTTCCATTCGGTTATATGCAGATGCACATGCACTTACGCGTGCATGAAATCTACTTATGAACTGTTCGTATAACTACGTTAGTATAATTGAGTGATAGATGTTATATATACAAGCATACTCATAGAGGTAGAGGACATTGAGTGATAGATGTTACATATACGAGCATACTCATAGAGGTAGAGGACAATGTGACTGTGAATGACTATGTGAGGACAATGTGAGTGCAAGTGAGCACATTGTGTGAGGAGAGGATGGTTGTCATTGTCCGTGGTTTTTTCTCGATTTGGGTTTCCACATAAATTACTGTGTCAATTATGTGTTTCATGCATGTTTAATTTAGCTCATTTATACTCTGGTTTTATGCTTTGTTTTTCTTCCGCTACCCAACAATATAGACATTTAGGCCAACAACTCCCTCTTTGAGAATGAATCTGTCCTGAAATATGGCTATGTTTATAGCCCACTAGATGGAATAAATACAGGTACAAAGAGGCAACCATATACCTCAGTCAAATGTGATTTTTTTCGAATTGTAGTACCATTCGTCCATGTTGTTGCTTGGATATTGCATGTCCCCTTTTAGCGGAGAAATGACCGTTGACCACAATATTTTTGCGTAATAACAGAAAACAAAGGGATGGGGTGCAAACTCCTCCTCTGATTTAGAAAAGCGCGCACCAACTTGGCCCATTCCTCCCCTGTTTTTTCCCTATGTCCCAGGTAAGCAATTTGTGATTGAGCGCTAGCCAAAAGGTGAGTTTAACTTCAAGAGGGGCATGTTGCTTCCATATATCCTCCCACCACCATCGCTTTTGGACCCTCGCCTGTGTTTTCTGCTAAGGACTAATATCCCAACTTAACACTGTAATTTCCATTTAAAGGATTCCTCTCCCATCAAAGAGAATCTTCGTATTCATCCCAAAGGCATATGAAATTTAATTGGATTTTAGCGTGTCTATATACCCTGACCATTGGATTACTTGTTCCCCAACCAGGCCAAGAACTTATGAGTATTTCCATACAGTTCTTCCTATTGAATCCATTTCTTCCTCTTTTTCATCCCATAAATTGAAAATGCGAACACTATGGAGATTTGTCACCAAATTATTAGAAAGTTTCCACTCGATTGACGCCCCTTCCCAACTGTATTCCCCCACCAAGACGCTTTTTCCATTTCCTATCTTCCACGAAATACAATCACCTATGATCGGAGCTACCCCAAGCAAGATTTTCCAAATAATTGAACTGTTTGCCACTTTTTTAACTAGCTCTCTTAGCCAACTCACAAAAGACCTGCCCAGAAAACATTTGGATGCCATTACATGTCCCCAAAGCATTGAGTTATGAGCTAGTTGTTGTTAGACAAGCATATCAAGATAAGCGTGGATTGCATTTTATTAAATGATATGATGCATTGATATATACATTGATGTGACCTTTGGATTCAACTTTCAAGGTCTCTTGGACTCCCTATGATCGTTACATGAACTTGACTATTCATTTTCCATAAATTTCGTAACCCTAATGGATTACGTTTCCAACATTCCCCTCCTTAATCCAAAGGGGTGTATATGAGTCCAAGGTGAGAGTTGATGTCTTATACTAAATGGTGGTTTAAGGTTGACCACAAACTCATCTGGTGGTTTTTGGATGACCACAAACCAATCTGGTGGTTTCGGGATGACCAAAAACCAAATGTCTAGCAGAAGCTTATGTCTTCTACTAAATGGAATGGTTTTAAGTTGACCATAAACTAACAAGATCTCAAGGCTCAAAAATCTGAAAATATAACAAGCAAAACTTCATGTCTTCTGCTCAATTGATGGTTTTAAGATGACCACAAACCAATCTGGTGGTTTCGGGATGACCACAAATCAAATGTCTAGCAGAAGCTGATGTCTTCTACTAAATGGCATGGTTTTAAGTTGACCATACACTAACAAGAGCTCAAGGCTCAAAAATCTGAAAATATAACAAGCAAAACGTCATGTCTTCTGCTCAATTGGTGGTTTTAAGATGACCACAAAACAATCTGGTGGTTTCGGGATGACCACAAACCAAATGTCTAGTAGAAGCTGATGTCTTCTACTAAATGGCATGGTTTTAAGTTGACCATAAACTAACAAGAGCTCAAGGCTCAAAAATCTGAAAATATAACAAGCAGAACTTCATGTCTTCTGCTCAATTGGTGGTTTTAAGATGACCACAAACCATATCAAAAACAATATCAYTTGTTCACAGGCTCTAAATCAAACTTGGAACCTGACTCAAAATCAATCTTGGAACCTGACTCAACTAGATTTCCCCCTTGTCAGGGACAAGTGGTTCCAATTCTTCCAGCTGTAAGACGAGCAAATATAAAGATAAGCGTGGATTGCCTTTTATTAAATGATATGATACATTGATATATACATTGATGTGACCTTTGGATTCAACTTCCAAGGTCTCTTGGACTCCCTATGATCGTTACATGAACTTGACTGTTCATTTTCCATAAATTTCGTAACCCTAATGGATTACGTTTCCAACATTCCCCTCCTTAATCCAAAGGGGTGTATATGAGTCCAAGGTGAGAGTTGATGTCTTATACTAAATGGTGGTTTAAGGTTGACCACAAACTCATCTGGTGGTTTTTGGATGACCACAAACCAATCTGGTGGTTTCGGGATGACCAAAAACCAAATGTCTAGCAGAAGCTTATGTCTTCTACTAAATGGAATGGTTTTAAGTTGACCATAAACTAACAAGATCTCAAGGCTCAAAAATCTGAAAATATAACAAGCAAAACTTCATGTCTTCTGCTCAATTGATGGTTTTAAGATGACCACAAACCAATCTGGTGGTTTCGGGATGACCACAAATCAAATGTCTAGCAGAAGCTGATGTCTTCTACTAAATGGCATGGTTTTAAGTTGACCATACACTAACAAGAGCTCAAGGCTCAAAAATCTGAAAATATAACAAGCAAAACGTCATGTCTTCTGCTCAATTGGTGGTTTTAAGATGACCACAAAACAATCTGGTGGTTTCGGGATGACCACAAACCAAATGTCTAGTAGAAGCTGATGTCTTCTACTAAATGGCATGGTTTTAAGTTGACCATAAACTAACAAGAGCTCAAGGCTCAAAAATCTGAAAATATAACAAGCAGAACTTCATGTCTTCTGCTCAATTGGTGGTTTTAAGATGACCACAAACCATATAAAAAACAATATCATTTGTTCACAGGCTCTAAATCAAACTTGGAACCTGACTCAAAATCAATTTTGGAACCTGACTCAACTAGATTTCCCCCTTGTCAGGGACAAGTGGTTCCAATTCTCTTGACCGTCATTCACAAGTATGGCCAAGAAGAGATCCAACACATTGAATTGTCTTCTGGCAGAGTCTGAAGACTCGATCTTCAACTCAAAAGACTACATCAACTGGGCCCTAATCATACCCTAAATCATCAAATCTTGAAAAACATTCATGTCCATCAACTGTAGAAATATCTCTAATCAAGTACGACTGTACTTGTGTATAAATTCGACGATAAGACTGTTCCAATAATTTGGCTTCCAAATGCCAACGACAATTCCCTAACCATTCAAAATGAATTTGTTTCCTCTTGCGCTTCATCCTCGAAATACTTCATATTAAAGAAAAAGCTCGATTCTTGTTCAAGCTCGTGAATGGTCTCCTTGAATTTTTCTTCATCCAGGAACTGCAAGATGAGGAAAACCATCTCTCTGCTGAGGGAAGACATGACAGGGGATCGATAAAAGCCCCTTCTCCAACAAACGTTACGAGATTACTCGTCCTGCCCATTTATTTACGATATTTTGTCCTTCCTGCTGGTATTTTTACGAAATTTCGTCCTTCCGGCTCGCTTATTTACAATATTACGCTGTCCTGTCCGTCTATCTGCGATACTTTGTCCCATTGGGCTCATTTATTTACGCTTTGCCGACCCAAATCTCCCAATGAACATAAAAGCAATTTCTTTCAACAAGAACTCGTTCCAGTTCGAATCCTCGACCCTAAGAACGTAATAACACGTCCCAAGGTCCTCCCGTTGGACCAGATCTTTAGATAAAGGCCAAAAGGAAAGATATCGACAGCTTCTTCCGCTGACGAGAAGGGATTACTAGGGCAAGTAGAGTGCCAGGGACGGCGCGTTCGTCGGAGTTTGAACAAATTAGCGGAACAGAGTCCGGAACCCTAGGGCTTCGAGTCAATGAGGGAAAAAGGCATTTAAAGGACTCTGAATCTTTGAGCTACGGGAATCGATCTTTACCTTGTCCCTCACGGACTCTGCTTCTCCGCGGATCCTTAACAATTGCAGCGAAAGGAACTAAAGCGGGGGCGACTCTGTGTCTTTCTTCCAGGCAGCGGATTTCTCCAACTCTCTGCGACATTAGCTCTCTTAAGACTCGCAGCCCTCTCTTCAATGCTTCACGGCCTTCACTGCTACCCTGGAAGCTACGACTTCCTCAGCTCTCCAAATCTCTCAGCAAAACATTACGCGGGACTTCAGCTCCCACGGCTCTCCTCAGCATCACGCGGGACTCCTCTCAGGATCCTGGGCCCTCCCGTGAGGGAGTGAGCCCAGTCCTGCGCTCTGATACCACTGTTAGACAAGCATATATAAACATAAGCGTGGATTGCATTTTATTAAATGATATGATGCATTGATATATACATTGATATGACCTTTGGATTCAACTTCCAAGGTCTCTTGGACTCCCTATGATCGTTACATGAACTTGATTGTTCATTTTCCATAAATTTCGTAACCCTAATGGATTACGGTTCCAACAGTTGCCATAAGCTTTTTGCTGCCAAAGGTTTTGTAAACCAGAAGATGTTCTTTACTCCCCATCTGCGTAACCATTTTGGTTTAGTGATTTGTGTGCATTTAACCAGGGGAATTCTAGCTTCATCTTTTTTTTTCCGATGACAGGAACTGGGAACAAGAATTTCAAATTTGATTTAGAATATTTTTTGGAATCTTTGCAATGGACGCCCAGAAGACTAGAATGCTTCTGAGAACATAGTTCAAGCGAGTCAAGTGACCACCTCTTGAGTCTTGACAATAGCCGAAAAGTCCAGGATGAAATTCTGACTTGGATTTTCATGGCGAGCCAAAACCAATCATTAACCCTATAGCCACACTGTTTTAACACAAAATCAAGGTACTTGAGCCCTACTTCTATGCTCATATACTTGAAAAGTAAGAGACTAGACATTTGATTCAGGAGATCTTCGTTTATGCCATTCTATAGCATAGAAGATTTCGATATGTTTATTTGCAGACCGTACCCGCACCAAATACCATTATGTCATCAAAAATAAATAAATGTGTTCCAAAAACTTCTAAAGAAGACTTTAATTCTTAATCTGTTCCAAAAACATCTGAGGAGACTTTAATTCCTTTCACGATTCCATCTTGTTTGGCATTTACAACAAGCTTACTTAAACTTTCAGAACCTTCAGCCATGAAGAAGAATAAAAATGGGGGTAAAGGGCATCCCTGACCAAGTCCCCTTGATGCCCTAAAGGACGTTGATGTAGACCCATTGATGAAGAAGATGATTCTACACAACCCAGTATCTAGTTTATAGTGTTTAGATTCATGCTCATTTGGATCAACTCAAGCCTAAGAAAAACTCATCAAACCCTGTCATAAGCCATAAGCCATAGATAGATCGATTTTTAGGATTACATCTTGCATCCTTTTAGCTTAATAAAATACAAGGCCTCGTTGTTCCAGAGATGCAACATCATGAATTTGCCTCTTTTCCATAGAGCGAAATTGTTCCTGGGAGATTATATTACTTAATATCAGTTTTAGATAATTGGTGATTATCTTTGAGATTAAATTGTTCATCAAATTGCATCATGATATTAGTCTAAATTATTCAAAAGACACTAATTATTTTTTCTTTGGTATTATGGATAAGAAAGTTGTATTTAAAGAACTTAGAACTCTTCCTAAAGATTGAGATTCCCTAGGTACCTTAAGCACATCCTCCTTAACTAAATCATAAAAGCTAAGAAAGAATTCCACTGTTAAACCATCCGACCCAGGGATCTTTCTTTTGGAAATTGATCTCAGGCTGGAGGGAGTCATTCATCTCCTCATTTATGGATCTAGGAAAAAGATTGACAACTTTTAAAGTTTCCGGGAAAGGGCATCTTGGAGGCTTTGAAAGTAGACTTGAGAATAAATCCACACTTGCCTTGGAAATCTCTTCAAAAGAAGAGACCATTTTCCCTTCTCCATTCTTAATTTCCAATATCGATTTTAGGTGTCTGTGATGATTTTCATAATTGTGGAAAAAATTGGTGTTGTTATTGCCTTCATGTAACAACACCGCTCTAACCTCCATTTGGTTTTCTAAAACCAGAATCTCTTATTTTTTTGCGAGCATACTTCGTGGTTCTTCTTCCTCCTCCCTAAAAAGAGAGTCTGCAGTTTTGTCGATGAACATATCATCCTGCTCTCTACTTCTCTCCACAAAGCATTTGTTTTTAAGTTGAAAACCGAGACCAAGACATCGAAGCATGCTTTACCCTTTCAATGTAATATTCCATTTTTGGCATAAAATATGCACCTATATCCTGCTTCAAGTGAATCCCCTTATATCCAATAATTCTTTTATAGTCGTCCTCCTTCAACCATGAAAGATTAAAGTTTAGAGGGGGCATAGGTTTGAAGTTTTATTTAGAAATGATAAGAATTATATATATATATAATTCTATGATTAAGATTAAAAATAGCCTAGATCCATCTTAACTCTAAATCTACCAAGTTTCAAGAGGGATCAAATCTCTTGAGGTAAAAAAATTTCCTTAAATTTTTCACTTTAAAGGATGTTGGTGTAAATCCTTCCACGACACCCACCAAGCGTTCACAATCCTTGAGAAGACTTGACCACGAGTGGCTGAAGAGAACTGAAGGGGCATGCGATCGGTCGTGCGAGCGAAGTCCTGTAGGTATGAGCAGGAGAACCTTGGGACCTGGGTACATGATGGTGATGTGTGGACCCAAGGTGGCACACACCTCACTTCCTTTGCGACAGATGATGAGGAATTGGGTTGTGTTTAGGCAAAGACAAGGTAGCTTGGGCACACACCTAAGGAGTGGACCCATCTTCCCTCGGCAACATGGGTGCATTGGAGAGGTTGGATGACCCCATCGACACACCCAGGAAGAGTCACATTGGTTAGCTCAAGAAAATATACAAGGTAAGGGAACACCCATGTGGATGGGGTGTGTCTACATGAGAAGCACACCCAAGAATAGGGCACATGAATACAAAAGGATGTGAAATTTCAAACAATCACATAGGTTCATGGTCGCGTCGATACATGAAGGACCACATCAGTCTATTTGGGAACACCTGTTCGTGAAGGGTAGCGACACCCAAAGGATGAGAGGGCTCGCTGAGAATATAGTTGGAGACTGTATAAGAGCATGAGGATGATTATACAAGGAGGCACGGTGAGAAAGCATGAGAAACAAAGGAATCGAGCGATTGAGGTAGAGTTGCAAATACATAGAAGACAAGTAACCAAGAGTGGGATGTGCAAGTGAAGTTTGGTAAAGTGTTATCACAGGTCTGGGGGAGGCATGCTATGAGGTAGATCCAAAGTATGTTTTATCTTTGTGGAGTCTTGCGATAGAGAAGGGAGAGTAAGGTTGTGGTGGGTCCACGTCTCGGACGCACAACAAAGGTTGAAAAAGTTGTTGTGATGGGAAAGTATTTGTGGGTTGAATCTGTGTATTAGTTGGTGAGGTGAGTCGAGTCATGTGACTTTTCCCAAGTTGTAAACCAATACAATAGAGATCATATTATAACTATTTCACAATAATAAGACTAAGCTAGGTGTGACACATCTCCCGCGCTATAAATTTTGTATCTTGATTGTTTCAGAAGTATTCTCTTTGTTTCAGATTTTTCTTGAATGTGTGCTTAAATGACTAAGTGTTAAGTTGGTATAAAATTGTCTAAGTATATAAGTGAGTTTCACAAAGTAGGAGTGTGACTCACCCATATCCTATAATAGAGTATGGGTATGCTCTAGGTGGAGAGTCATAGTCTATGTTAAGTACCGTTGTTGTTTCCAAGAAGTCAAGTAAGAACCATTATGGTGCGACATTCCCTCATGAAGTGTATAATCACAAGATTCGGGAAAGAATATTGTGGATTTGTGTTAGGTGGTATCATAGAAAACTTGGGAGATAGTTTGTGCATCGACTTGGTGAATGGTTCTATGAGGTAGACTAATCCATCACAGAGGTGGTTTGGGCACATACTTTGGTTGACTTGTGATTTGCGACAGAAGTAAGTGCCAAGTTGGGTACAAGGTTGTAACTTCAGAACAATTATGTACACACACCTTGAGAAAACCAAGAGCAGATTATGTGGGTTGAACTAAGTGCTTGGAGAAGGTGGATGATCACATAAATTTTCACATATTTCATCATAGAGTTGATCGTTTCATTTTGGTGAAGTCATTCAGGGAATTCTTGGGTTCCTTGGACAAACCTCTTATAAGTAGAGTGAATATAGTTGGAGTCTTTTCCATGGTTGGGTCACACATAGATGATAGTGAAACCGAGAGGGAGCATAATATATTAAGAATGAAGGATCGACTTGTTATCTTGGAGAATATTGTTGAGAAGATGACTAACCCAATGTATTAGCATGGTGAGAAGGTTGAAAAAATGGAGAGTGAGATAGGTGTGATGCTACATGGGTTTAACGAATTTGTACAAGAGTGCCAACTAATTGTGAATGATATCACAAGAACCTTGACCAATGACGTTTAGGATAGACTCAAAGAAACAAACTATGCACTAGCCTTAATCACGCATAAGTTGAAGGACCAATATGACACCATCAGATTGTTGAAACGAGCTTTGACCAATGGAAAGAGGTTAGTTTTCATGCCAATGAGGATCAATATAAATGAACTCGATCCATAAGATGGTACTGGCAATGCTAAGTTTCTTCAAAAATTTTGTTGGTAAATTGAGTAGTACTTAGAGAAGTTGAACAAAACTTTGGATGAATCTAAGGTGATTGTCATTGCGATTTTCTTGACAGGGACTACTAAAAAAATTGGTGGAGAAACTAGGTGGAAGAATTGGTATCTAGGATAACTATAGAGAATATCGAACACTGCACAAATATGAAGGTATCCTTGAAGTCACATTTTGGTCTACGAAACCAAGCATGGATCACATGAAATCAGTAGTTGTCTCTTAGGAACACTAGTAATATCAAGGCCTACATTAAGTTATTCACAAGGCTCATGTTCGAGATCAAGGATATGTTAGAGGAAGAGAGATTTCCCACTTCATGAATGGTCTATAGCCATGGGGACAAAGTGAGTTGCAATTCAAAAATGTGCATACCCTTGTGACAACCATCACTGCAGTGGACAAACTACCAGAATTTAGAGGTGAAGCCAAGACAAGTCTTAGATGTAGTGAGGATATCCAAGGTGAGAAGCAACAAGGGAAGGAGAAGAAAAAGGATAAAGGAAAGAAAAAGACACCCAACGATATTGAGGATAATTCCAAGAAAATGGATGCAATGAAAGAGAAGAAGTTTATTTCATGTTGGATTTGAGCCAAGGAACATTATTCAAATAATTTTCCTCTGGAAAGGAATTTGAATGCTTTGAAGAAAGTAGACAACCTATCTCTTGGGGTCTTGAAGGTATTGATCATTGTCATTGAAAGACAATCCATGGAGAGCCAAGATTAAGATTATAGAATACTTTTCTATGCACATGAAAAACTAAGTGGGAAGTCAGTGTTGGCTATGGTGGATAGTGGGGTGACTCATAACTTCTTAATGGAGGATATGGTACAGAGACTTGGAGTACATCCTGAGCCAATGTAGACAACCTTCGAAGAAACCAAATTTGGTGTTGAGAGGGTCATTGGGGTGGCCAATGACATGTTTTTGAAGCTTGGAGACTGGTGCATAAGGACGAGTTTCACCATTGTTCATATGGAAGATTTCGAGGTTGTGTTGGGACAAGTGTTCATGAGGAAGGAAAAGGTAGAACATATTCCTCACATGGACAACTTATCCATTTTCTTAGGATAGACTCCATGTTTGGTTCGTACAATGAGGAGGAAGGAAGGGGGTATGAAAATGAACCCCTTGAAGTTGGTTGTTGTGGGCATCCAGAATAGATAGCCTTATGGCGGCAAACTTGGATGATGTGGGGTGATGGTTGGATAACCAAACATGGAAAATGAAAAAATATTGGCGTTGATGGAACATAGGCTTGTTGATGTTGAATACATAGTTGTAGATATAGTTAAGGTAGTGGATCGCTTGGTAGATTTGGTTTTTGAAGTATGAGGAATTGCAAAAAATATTGGAGGAAGTCAGAGAGTTGAGGATGATAAAGAAGTTCATTGAACAAGAGCAGAGACCATCCGTTGACCAAGAGGACAAGAGGGAGGCATAACAACCTTGGTGGAGCATAACTAATGAATTATAGGTTGATTCCTCCCCTAGAGAACTTGGACAAAATGAATGGCCATATGACCCTGAGTTAGAACGACTTCTTGAAGATTGTGAAGGAGTAATCAATTCGAGTGTGTCGATGCTTATGTATATAAAATAGAAGTACAATTAATATTTTTTGATCACATAGAGACAAATTGGGGATGAGGGAGATGGCCCAACCAACCATCCTCCACCTTCAAATTAGACAACAATACATTGGATCATTGTCTTGGTTGGGGATAGTGAGGTCTTTGGGGTGCCTTGAGGAGGTGCCTTGGTGAAGTATGTTGGGAACACAAGATAGGAGATGCGAATGATTAGATATGAAGAGTTTTGGATGTGGCAAGTTTGTGGAAAAAAATGTGTTTGAGCATGAGTAAGTGAGTTTTTGTGGCTGCAATGATTAAATAAGCTACCAAATTAGCCAAATGTACAACAGAATCCAATGCATGGAAGAATGAGATGAAAAATATAAGTATAGAAGTAGAAGTAAGTAAGTAAGACATGAAACATCATGAAACTTCCTAAGTTGATTTTTTCCTTGCCAAAAACAACGAGAGACAATAGTTGTTGAGTGGTGACGAGATCCGAAGATGGGACAAAGATGCCATGGAGATCGATAGATGTTTCCAAGGATGGAAAAAACTTAGAGTTGGGGGGGGGGATGTAAATCCATCTATGAAAATCACCGAGTGCAAAAAATCCTAGGGAAGACTCGGCGGTGAGCGAGTCAAGAGAAAATCAGGGGCATGTGATTGGTTGGGAGAACAGAGTCTTATATGTGTGGGAAGGATCACCTTGGGCTCATGATGATGATGTGTGAACGCAACGAGGAACACACCTTAGTTGTCTTGTGATGTATGATGAGGAATTGGGTTGTGTTTGGGAAAAGATGGGGAAATTTGGCATAACGCCCAAGTAGTGGACTCGTCTTTTCTTTGAAACATGGGCTTGTGGGAGAGGTTGGATGACCCCATCGACACACCCAGGAAAATTCACATTAGTTGGCTCAAGAAAATGCACAAGGGAAGGGTGTTCCCATGTGGATGTGGACCTTAAACATGGGATTCACACCCAAGGATGGGGCACATTTTTCTAAAAGGATTCAAATATTCAAATGAGTGCACGAGCTCAAAGGTGCACTGCTCTGCAAAGGGGCACATCGGTTTGTGAATGGGTGAAAAACCCAAAGGACACGATGATTTACGAAGAATATGGTTGCAGTCCATAAAAGAGCATAAGTTATATGAGCCAAGGAGGAATGGTGAACAAGGGAATGAGCAAGAAAGGAGTCAAGTGACTGAGGTAGAGTTGCAAAGACATGTAATGCAGGTAACCAAGAGTGGGACACACAAGTGAATATTGGTGATGTCTTATCATAGGTGTGGAGGAGGCATGCTATGAGGGAAATACAAAGTCCCTATTTCCTTGGTGAAGAATTCTGACATAGAAGGGATGATGAATATGTGGTGGGACCACATTTGGGGCACACCATAGAGGTTGGAAAGTTGTTGCGATGAACGGGTCTTGGTGGGGTAAATTTGTGTGTGAGTTGGTGAGGGGAGGTGAGTCATGTGACTTTTCCCAAGTTATAAATTGATCCAGTAGAGCCCATATTGTAATTGTTTCACAATAATAAGACTAATATGGGTGTTAGGCTCTGTTGGTGCTTCCCACACTATAAACTATGTCTCTTGTTTTTTCACAAGTGTTGTCTTTGTTTCGCATGTTTTGTGAATGTATAATTAAATGACTATGATTCAGATGAAAACAAATTGTCTAAGTATACAAGTGAGTGTCGCATAGTAAGAGTGTGATTCTCCCATAGAGAAGAGAAGAGTATCGTTATTGATATGAAATGCATAGGGACAAAATAATTATGAATACTTAGTACCTGCAAGAGAACATGCCAACTCATCAAGGTCGTGAAAGCTATGTGAAATGATGCAACTATAAAACTGAATGAGACAAATGAGTGAGAGAAAAAGTTGAAAATAAAATAAAATATATATATTTAAATTATAAAAAACGAATATGAGATAAGGACGATGAAGGAGAAGTGAAGATCCATGGTAGTTTTCCTTCCCTTCCCCCTTAGGTCTTCCTATTCCTTCACTCAACCTCATTTCCAAAGGGATTTTTGTTCGAGCAAAGCATTGTAAAAACTAGCATACTTGCAGAGAGAAGAATATTAAGAACCATTATATATTGGTTTTCCCCATTTGGTTTCCAGGGTAAAATCTCTATGGTAATTCTGAATTTTTATTGTAATTGTTGTGTAATTCCCATATATCTGGAACTCTCTGTGGGATAAGTTCATTCCCTATAATGATGATTTCATTGGGCATTTAAATTGTGCTATGGATTGGTAGATAAGATCTCTATACACTTGGGAGAATAATTATTTTATCAACCCCATATAATTCATGATCGCAACAACAATACAGTCTTTGTACACTAAAGTTTCATTTGAATTCACCAAAATCTTAGAAAACCCAACAAACAAATAATTCAGGTCGTCAATTCTACTAACCATTCATATCTATGGTCATTATGTTTTGGATATTTAAATCAAATAAAAAGTTCTCAATTTCATTTTTGTAGTTGTTGGGCTATTTTCTCTTTCTTTTTAGTCAATTTCTCACTTTGAATCTCACCTGGGTGATTCCTCTCCAGTTCGGACAATACAACTATTACCCAATAATTTAATTCAACTACTAGTCGAGTTCCCTTGTACTTGGACTCACATAGATTCTTAACTGAGCGTTCTCATACCTAGACGTCGAACTCTCCCATCTAGGTGACCTTCTATCTATTTGTGGGACATTTAAATTCAAAGAGTATGCACGCCCCCCCCACAAAACAAAACTTCCACGTTGGACATATTATTGATTGTTGGTTCAACTTCCATATTCCTAGGTTGTAATTCCATCCATGTTCGATTTTGTTTGCTAGAGTAGTCTTTAGTTTCTAGGTAATTTTACCAATTACCCAAGTCAAAGAAAAACATGTGGTTGCACATACAAAGTTACACAATGTTTTTCTTAATTACCTGGGTGTTTCCGCCAATAGGTCAACTTATTTACCTCTTGTTGAGTCTAATTTTACTTGTTAGGTGTTGGGAACTTTCGATCCATGCTTGCACACATCCCATCCTTCTTTACACTGGGGAGTTTCAAACCCAGGTTTCTTCTAGATTTATCCAACAAAAATCCCAAAGTATCGGCATATCAATCCTCATCCAAGGATGATGAAGGTCTCACCCAAGATGTAGAGAGGATATCAGAGACCATATGGTATTGTGATAGGGATGAATGTTCAAACACACGAAAAAGTCACTACAATTGGCATCCATGTAACTCATGTACGATAAAATATTGAGACTAAGAATTAAAACAACACACACACACACACATGTTGAAATCATACATAATAAATGCATAATGAATCAGAACTGTCATATATTTATTACTGGAAGTATTCCATCATAATAGAGATACACATTGAGCAAGATAGACACATATTACAACATGTTGCACAATGCGCCTTTGCTCAAAACTCGTACATATAATAGACACATGACTATATTCCAAGAATTAAAATAACACAATAGACTCAAAGTGATATCGATATTGATAGCTAAGCCAACTCCAAAATATCTAACTCTATTTTTTATGTTAAAGATTCCTTTTAGATATTTCTTTGTTGGGGAGCACTATCTCTTTATGTTGTATTCTACTTGTCCGTCTCATACAAATACCTCGCATGCTTATGGTTCCCCCCTATGCTCCCTATAGAAAAAACCAAAATCATTCTTTATATGTCCCACGTCTTTGTATGTTGCTAGCATGAATCATTCAATAGATTATTCAATGATTCCTTTCTTGATTGCGGTGGGCATCTTCTTAATTTTTGGCACAACTGACAAAACTTGGATTGGTGCATACTTGGAAATATTTAATACTAATGCACTATTGAGAAAAATCAATCCATTGTGCACTCTAGGCCATTCCTCATGCATTTCCTTAGGAATGTTGGCGCAAACCCCTTTTCCCACCTTGGGACTATGCGACCTCTCGGTCTTGGATCTTCAACCTCTTGATTCATATTAACTCTTTAGGTCCCCACGGGTACCCAAAATCGCTATACATAAGCCCCTTGTCTAACAGGTGACCACGATCTATGATCGTAGATCTATCCCTTCACAACTTCATGCTTCAGGGACATCTGAATCTCTTGTTTCGAGATTCTCCAGAGTGTTCTTCACCGAACTCCGGTCTTCTCCCCACTTGCCTCCTTTAATTATGATGGCCCAATGAGATTTAATTTTTTGTGACTTCGTGAAACTCCTGCTCATCTTGTACACAACCCTCCAGGCTTATGAATTTCGAATTTCCCAATACACTGCGACGTGTCCTCGACATGGCCAACTGTTACGATTAATTTCGTGACTCAGTGAGTTCGGGACCTTGCACATACAATGCATCCAGACTCCCGAACTACAAAGTGTCAAAACTCCTTATGACTAAATTCCATGTAGTTCTTCCATATGTGATGGTTTGGAATTATCCGCATTCCTCTGGAACAAATCTTGTTCACGAGTTTGAATGAAAACTTCAAGGGGTTCTCCTCCTTGAATATTTTCCTCCGCTCTCCCTCATGAGCTTAACTTCCTCAACTTTCTATGGTTCCTCAGAACACTCTCTTTGACACTAAGTCGAAATCCTGATCTATGCACACCTTGCAACATATTCTCTTCCACACTCAACTCCTTTGTGGATGATTCCGCACTACTTTCAACTACTCTTCAACAACTTCTCTCTTCCCTGACTAAAATCTCACTACTCCTTCTAAGCTTTGAATCTAGAAACTCTTTCATGCACTGCTTGTAGATGTCTATGCACTCCTTTTAGACATAAGTTCATGTCATCCCTTCCGATCTTACGAGTCGAAACAGACTCTGTCAATGCACTCCTTGCGGACGCTATGCACTCTTTGCACTCGCTCGTAGAAGAAAAACAACTGGAACTTATTCACTCTTCACAGTGACTCATACATTCAACCACATAAATGCATACATAGACATATGAACAAGAAATAACAAAGAACAAACAAAAAAGGGAAGTCTACCATTCACTCATTTAGATAGATGCATCAACACCATACATTTGGGACAATGTTCCTCTGTTATATTCATCCAACTGAAAATTACATTCATACACATACACTACTTCGTTGTATCTCTCTACCATCTGCTATAATGGAAATCTACATGCTAGATTCAACAGCCTCTTCTCAGCAACAGTACAAATATTTATACAAGGGGTGCTCTTCGAGTCTTTCCCTCCAACTATTCTAAGCTATCCTATCGAAAATAAAATCTTCCAACTACTAAACATTTATTACAATAAATATTTGAGTTAGACAGATGAGAGAGAATGCTCCAGATATGTACTGCAACCCTTCACATTAAATAAAAATACATTCCCTCATCGATATTATGTGATGGCTCAGCCTCCGCTCATTAAATATGTTTATAAATTAAAATATTTTACAGATATCATATTAATGCACCAAGTTTGGAATTCAAAATATTTCAAAATATGTGTCAGTGTGCCAGCTATCTCCCGCTCGTGCCTTCCAGACGATGCTCCTGCATCATACTCCTCTAGATGAAAAATTCATGGATGTCTGTCCATGAGATTATGTACCGACTTTCCATGCTTCTGTATATCTACTTCACCAACCCAACTAGCATCTTCTACTGGTCGTCCTTTCCATTTTACCAAATATTCAAAATACGTTTTCCTTCTGGTCTTCTTACCAACTCGTTGATCTATGATCTTCTCCATCTGTGGCTTCTCTGCTATAGGCATTTGTTTCTCCCACTTTATCTTCTTTTGATCTTTGAATCCTTCAAATCCATCCTCCTTGTACGAATATAGGTCTGCAATGTTGAATATGAGTGATATTCCCACATCTCTTGGAAGCTCTATCTCATAACCATTCTCACCAAATATTCTCAGGATTTTATACGACCCCATATTTTTCAACTTCAACTTATTATATGTTTCCCTTGGAAACCTTTCTTTCCTAATATGTGCTAGAACTTGATCTCCAACTTCAAATTCATGCTTCCTCCTATGTTTATCAACTCTGCACTTCTATTCACTACTTTTCTTCTTCAACTTCTCCTTGATCTGATTATGAAATTCCTTCATTTCTGCAGCGAAGTATTCGGATCCAACGCTCCTAAATTCTCTCTTCTCCAGATCTCTCAACTTCGACACTCCTCTCAGATTCATTCCATACACTATTTGAAACACAATTTTTCCAGTGCTTTTGTTCCCTGAGTCATTATATGCAAACTTTGCTTGTGCTATAATATGATGCCACTGACTATGGTGTTCAATGAACAAACTCCTCAGCAAATCTCATAATCTTATATTCAACACTTTGGTATGTCCATACATTTGTGCCTAATATGAAAAACTAAAAGATATATCTGTCCCCAATTTCTTCCACAATTTCATCCAGAAATGACCAACAAACTTGGTATCTCTGTCTGAAACTATACTCCTGGTAAATCCATGGAGTCTCACAACCTCTCTAAAAAAAAAAATTGCAATATGAGTTGCATCACTGGTCTTTTGGCATGGGATAAAGTGTGTCATCTTCAAAAATCTGTCAACTACCACAAATATGGATTCACTCCCTCTCTGTTTCATTGGAAACCCCAACACGAAATCCATGCTTATCACATCCCAAGAGCTCTCTAGAATAGGCAATGACTGATACAACCTAGTGTTTTTATTCTTCCCCTTGGCATACTGACAAATTTTACATTTGTTCACAAACCTCTTCACCTCTGCTCTCATACTTGGCCAATAATATGAACCATTCAACTGATCAAATTTTTTTTCATGGTCGAAATGTCCAGCTAGACCTCCACTATGCTTTTCCTTCAACAAATTCTCTCTCATCGAACATCTTGGTATGCACAACTAGAATGCTTTGAACAACAACCGGTCCTGAATAAGATATTCTTCCCACTGGCTTATGTCTCTGAGTACAATATCCACACATGCTTCATATGCTTCTCCGAAATATGGATCAGTGTGATACATTTCCTTAAGGTGATCAAAACCCAAGGTCTTCACTTGAAATTCCCGCATAATCAAAATTATCCTGCTCATTGCATCAACAACCTTGTTAGCATTACCAAAAATATGTTTAATAACAAAAGTGAAATTTTGCATAAACTTTATCCACTTGGAACATCTCTAGTTTAACTTCTCCTATTTGGTTATGAATTGCAAAGCTTGGTTATCACTATACAAAACAAACTCCTTCGGAATGAGATAGTGCCTCCATTTCTTCAAGGATTAAATTATGGCATAGAACTCTTTGTCATATGTGGAGTACTTCTTCTTGGATTCATTCAACATCTCATTGAAATACGCAACATGCCTATTATCTTGACCTAAGACCACTCCAATTGCAACTCCACTCACATCACATCTCACCTAAAATGTATTTCCAAAATCTGATAATACCATAATCAGTTGTTCTATTGTTTTCTCCTTCAATATGTTGAAGCTCATTTCAACCTCTTATGTCCATTTGAAAGACTTTTGTCTTTTCTTCACTGTATCCATCATTTGAGCACTAATCCCACTAAAGTTTCTGATGAACTTTCAATAAAAACTTTCCAATCCATGGAATCTCCTTAACTCAAAGATATTCCTCGGTTACAGCCATTCTCTGATCGCTTTCACCTTTTCAGGATCCATCTTCAATTCATTTGAAGAAATTACAAAACCCAAATAAATGAGTTATGTCTTCATGAAAGAGGACTTTTTCAGATTAATCAACATCTTCTCTAGCTGCAATGTCCTCATTGCCAACATCAAGTGCCTCATATGCTCTTCCTTAGTTTTGCTAAAGACAAGTGTATCATCCAGATATACAATCACAAACTTGCCAATGAAATATTTCAACACTTCATTCATCAACCTCATGAAAGTACTTGGAGCGTTTGTCAAGTGAAATGGCATACCAAGCCATTCATACAACCCCTCATTCATCTTGAATGTTGTTTTCCACTCATCACCTTCCCTCATCCTTATCTAGTGATATCCTATTTTCAAATCTATCATTGAAAAATAGTTCGCTCCACTCAAACAATCTATCAAATCATCCATCCTTGGAAATGTTAATCTCTATCTGATGGTGATCTTGTTTATGGCCTTTGAGTCTATACACATTATTTATCCCCCATCCTTATTTGGACTAAATACAGTTGGTACTGCACACAGACTCAAGCTTTCTCTAACAAATCCTTTGTCCAATAGGTCCTAAACCTATCTTTTCTCCTCCTCATTCTCTTGAAGTGTAAACCTATACGCTTCTTTTATGAGAAGGTTTTCTCCTAGAATCAAGTCAATATGATGGTTGATACTTCCGATAGGTGGAAATGAGCTTGGTAACTCATCTGCTACTATATCAACAAAATTATCTAACAGTTTATGAACTTCCTAAGGAAAATATTCCATTGAATTACTGGTAAGGTTAACCCTTGGTTTCCTGACTACAACAAACTGCATCTCTCATTCCTTCTTCACTTAATTCATGAGTTCCTTTCCACTCACGAGAAGTATGCTCATGCTAGAATCATCCTTCACCTTCTTCTCTTCATTTGGTAGTAACATGTGTGTCCTACCATTATTCTCTAAGGTGTAAGTATTTCTCCTCCCATCGTGATTGACATTGATGTCATACTGCCATGGTCTTCCCAAAAAAACATGACATACATCCATGGGAATCACATCACACAGAATTTCATCCCTATATCCTCCTATTTTAAATTCAACCAGGCATTGCTTAGTGATTGTTACATGATGACCTTTCTACAACCATGATACTTTGTACAACTTCGGGTGTACAGTCATCTCCAGCTCTAACTTCTCCACCATCTTTGTGTATACTAAGTTGTCAGTTCTCCCATTATCAATTATCACCTTGCAAACTTTGTCCTTCATTTTGCAGGTTGTCTTGAACAAATTGTTCCTTTGTGTTGGCTTCCCAATTTATGTCTCCATCTTTAAGAGAACATTCTTCATCATCAGGGACATCCCATCATCTGGACATTCTTCCTCAACATCTCGCTTATGCGCTTCCAAAATGTGAGCTTCACCTCCCTCTTTTCTTCTCTTGGGACAATCCCAAGACATATGCCTTGTTTTTCCACAGGCATCACATCTTACTTCTCCTCCTCTGCCTCTTCTTCTTCCTCTGGGAAAAGAGTTTCTACAACCACTCTCCCTTCTTCGGGAACTTCCTCCTCTCTCAGAGTGATTATGTGGTTTCTCCACCTCACCTTTGGGCTTCTGTGCCTTGTTCTGGGCAACCCCTTTGCCTATGTTCAAGCTTCAACCTCTGTTTTGTTGACTCTACTTCTAGGTCAACTTCTCTTCTTCTTTTAGCAGAAACTTGTACGCATCCTCTATGGTTATAAATTTCGTCATGTTGATTTTGTCCTAGATATCATATCTTAGGCCATTAATGTACCTGACAACTTTCTCTTCATCTCTCTCTCTGTCCAACCCTGATGTTCAATCTGTAGAACTCCTATGTGTACTCTTTCACAGTCATCCCTTTCTGCCTCAGGTTATTCATCTCCCTGAACAGATTTATCTGGTAATCTGATGCAGGAGCATCGCGACTACAAAAGCAAGCATGGAGCCAACACATGTGTTTTTAAACACATGGCATATAAGCTTGATAACTTTTTGAATTTTCATAAAAAGATGAAGCACCATCTCCTTCAATGAAGCATTTATGAAGGAGCGCCTATTGTATTGTATCATACCTCGAGCCTTACGCTCTTGTCTGAAATAGATAGGAGGCATTTAATAGATTTAATGCAGGTAGAAAGGATTGTATTCCAGAATAGACAGTTTTAGGAGTTCGAGAGGGAGAACGAATATAGACACCCTCCTTTGTATATTGTAAGATCATTCAGAAGCATTCAGAAGAGAAGAGTAAGTAGAGAATTGTATGAAGAACACTCATGTACATATTTGAATTAATAGAAGAGAGTCTTTGATTCAAACTCATGTCTGGTGTTGTTTCTCATTGTATATTGGTTATGTGCTCATGAATGTTTGTTTCTAGTTATGCATTTGCTTTGTATATGTTGTGCATGTGATTTCAGGGTTTGAAACTAAAATCTGAATGAGAGAGGGAATAAGTTTCAATTGTTTCTCTATCTGAGCCAGGAGATTTTTGCAAAGAGTGCAGTCGAATTCATGTGCAAGGAGTGCGTTGATGAGAGCTCGATAGTTTAACTTTTGTTCTTGGTTGCCCAGAAGTGGAAGTGGGTCGTTACAACTGTGCAAGGAGTGTACAGGTTGGAAGAAGAAGAAGTCTTAGTTGTTAATCGGAGTAAAGGAATTTAGAGACTTCTACTGTAGGATTTGCATAGAGTCTAAGTGTTCAACCCTTGAAGTTGTTGAACGTCGAGCGTGAGGAGTGCGCACAAATCCATCTGAAGGAGTCAGAGTGGAAAAAATCAGGAGGTTTAGCACCTTTGCAATATTGTGAAAGAGAACACAGGAGGGTTGATCAAGGAAGGGTCACGCAGAGTTGTAGACGCAGGATTGGAGAACAAGTCTCGGCAGAAATACTTAGCCACTTCGGAGAAATCTCAGGGAGGAGGAATTGACGGTCCGTATTCACCGAGGAAATAGAGAAATTCTGTCCACCGTCAGATCTGGGAAAGTTGCACATGGGTTAAGCCTTAGCGTGCAGGGGAGGAGCCCGAGAGTCACCGAAACTCAGCTCATCGGAGGATCGGAGTTCCAGAGACAAGAGTCTTGTGCCTAAAATCGCGACTAGCGACATCTCAAAAGGATCTCAACCGTTGATTTCAGCAGGGGTACGTGGCAAGAGATCCCAAGGATCATGAAATCGGAGATCAGGGATTCCGGAGATAGGGACTCGGCACGTTGAAATCACGATTAGCGATTTCCCGACACGATTGGAGCCGTTGATCCATAGGACGCGTGTCTGAGGGTCCAGTGGAATCGGAGTTCGGCATTTCGGGGTTTCTGAGGACAAAGGAACCGTCGCCCCAGGAATCGCGATATCGCGAAACGCGATATCCCGATAGCCAAAGTTGTGGGCCCCGGAAGGTGGGATAGGAGCCAGGTGTCATCATGCATTGGGGTTTGGGGAATTGAATATCCCGTGTTCATTGACAACGGGAATCACGATCTTCCGATCCACGATTTTCCGACAAGGAGGGGTGACGTGGAAGAGAGAGAGCTCTCACATGCATAGGAGTTCAGCATATCATGAGCTCGGGGGTTCGCGAGTTGGAGCTGCCAAGTTTAGCATCAAAGTTTGCGAGGTCGCGAGAGGTGATATCTTCGTAACCGTCGGTTAGCATGTGGGGCTGAGCGCAGAAAGGGAGGACAGATGCCATCGCGGATCGGGGATCGGGAATCCTTGAGGCGAGAAATTCCCTACCTCGCAAAGGCCGATTTCGTGACGGGATAAGTTCCGAAAGAAGCAAGGAAGGCGTAAAGTGAATATTTCATCGAGTTTCAGGAATTATGAGACCCGAGCGCAGTACTCGCGACCACACAAGGTTCGATTTCCCAATAGGATAAAGGGAGATCACCACGAGCATTATGTGGGTACAGAAAACTTCCGACAAGGGAGTTCAAGAGCATTTTATCTCTTCGGGCCTAAAGAAAAGAAGGTCCTGGTGGAAGTGGACGTGCCAGTTGGCGCATGGGCGTCAGTGTGGTATCTATCAGAGTGAGTCTTTGTTTGTATACTTCAGACAGAGGGAGAAAGAGGAAGAAATCAAAGCAGGAAATTCTTTGCTTTCCATAGCAGAGGAAAGAAGAATTCACCATGCCGCCCAGAAGAGAAAGGCAATCGCCTGATCCAGAGGATAGGGAGGTGCGAAGAAGAGGTAGGCCGACAGGGAATCTAGAGATGGAAAGGTAGATACGCGATCTCAGAGTGAGATTGGAAGATATGGAAGCAGCGCAGAGACGCAACGCAGATGTTGGAGATTTGAGTGACTCCGAAGGCGAAGCTGAAGCTGAACAGCAAGGAGAAGTTGCAGTTGAGGATGCAGCCAATGAGCGATTGATTAAAGCCATTGCCAGGATGAGTTCAAAGATAAAATGGACATTCCAACTTATGAAGGAAGTCTGGATGAAGAAGAGTTGTTGGATTGGATTAGAGCTCTTGACACCTACTTCGATTATGAGGATATCGAAGAGGACAAAAAGGTAAGGCATGCTATCATGAAATTGAAAGGACATGCAACATTATGGTGGGATGAGCTTCAGGTAGATAGACGTTCCAAGGGAAATCTAAAGATCAAAAGCTGGGATCGAATGATTGCGAAGATGAAGGCAAAATTCATCCCAAGGGATTATCAAATCACACTGTTCAGGAGAATGCAGAACCTGAGACAGAAGTTGATGACGGTGAAGGAGTATACCGAAGAATTTTACAAGCTCAATATCAGAGAAGGTCATCGGGAGAGCGATGATGAAAAAATTTCCAGGTATATGAGTGGCTTAAGATACGATATCCAGGATGAGATGAGTATGACAACCATCATAACGGTGGAGGATGCATATCAGATGGCTTTGAAAGATGAGGAAAAGCTAAGCCGTAAGCCAGCACAATGAGGTAGAGGCAGAAGTCAGCCAAGAGGCAAGGCAGTTGCCCAGGATAAATACCAAAATCCCAAGGAGGAGTGGAAGAGACCTCAGGGTAAAGTTGAAAGAGGTGGAACCTCACAGCGAGGGCCACATGTTGAACAGAGAAGGCAGCAAAATGATCAGCGAGGAGATTATGTTAATGCAAACACTCTTCCCCGTACTAGAGGTCTAGGTAGAGGAAGAGGAGGAATCATCACATGCTATACATGTGGGAAGAATGGGCACAAAGCAGTTGATTGTCTGGATAGAAAGAAGGATGGAGGAGAAGCGCACATCACAGAAGCGCAGAGGCGAGATGCTGAAGTAGAAGACGTAGAAGACGGTAGGTCGTTGATGATGCGTAAAGTTCTCTTAACACCCGAGAAGGAGGTGGAGGACACATCTCAAAGAAACAGACTTTTCATAACTGTGTGCAATACCAAAGACAGGAAATGCAAAGTTATCGTGGACAGCGGTAGCAGAGACAATCTCGTTTCAACTGAGATGGTGGAGAAATTAGAGCTGGAGACGACTAATCACCCGAGTCCATATAAAGTTCCGTGGCTATAGAAGGGACATCAGGTGAGTGTCACTAAACAATGCTTAGTTGACATTAAAATAGGGGGATATCATGACAAGATTTTATGTGATGTCATCCCTATGGATGTTTTCCATTTACTGCTCGGAAGACCATGGCAGTATGATAGAAACGTCATTCATGATGGTAAAATGAATACGTATACCCTGGAGAAGAATGGGAGAACACATATGTTACTTCCGATCAAAGATAAGGAGGTAAAGCCGGAAGTGAACAACAGGGTACATCTCATGAGTGGGAAGGAGCTTCTTACAGAAGTAAAGAAGAAAGAAGATCCACAATTCTTTGTTGTCAGAAAACCTAAAATCATTTTGACCAACACAAGAGTGGATGATTTGCCGGAAGAAATTCAGGAACTACTTGAAGAGTTCGCTAATATCATAGTGGACGAATTACCTCATTCGTTGCCACCAGTAAGAAGTGTGAGTCATCACATAGACCTCATTCCAGGAGAAAGTTTGCTGAATAAAGCCGCGTACAGGTTGACGCCTTAGGAGAACGAGGAGGTTAAGAAGCATGTCCAGGAGTTATTGGATAAAGGACTGGTCAGGGAAAGTTTGAGTCTGTGTGCCGTTCCAACGGTACTCAGCCCAAAGAAAGATGGAGGCTGGAGAATGTGCACTGATTCCAGAGCCATTAACAAGATCACCATCAAGTATAGGTTCCCATTGCCAAGAATGGATGAGTTGATGGACTGTTTAAGTGGAGCAAATTTTTTTTCAATGGTTGATTTGAAAAGCGGATACCATCAAATTCGCATGAGGGAAGGCGATGAGTGGAAGACAGCCTTCAAGACCAATGAAGGGTTGTATGAATGGCTAGTCATGTCGTTTGGCTTGACGAATGCGCCAAGTACATTCATGAGGCTGATGAATGAAGTGCTGAAAGAATTCATTGGTAAGTTTGTCATTGTTTATCTAGATGACATATTAATTTTCAGCAAAACGAAAGAATAACATATGAAGCACTTAGCTGCAGTAATGAGGAAGCTACAACAGGAGAAGTTGTTGATAAATGTGAGGAAATCTTCATTTCTGAAGACAGAACTCATTTACTTGGGGTTTGTCATATCGGCAAATGAATTGAAGATGGATCCAAGTAAAGTGGATGTAATAAAGAATTGGGCATCACCAAGAAATGTTTTCGAGGTGAGAAGTTTTCATGGACTGGCGAGTTTCTACAGGAAATTCATCCGAAATTTTAGCGGAATCAGCGCAGCGATGATGGAAACAGTCAGGAAAAGACATAAATCTTTTCATTGGACTGAAGAGGACGAGAAAATATTCAATCTATTGAAGCGTAATATCACAGAGCAACCGGTGTTGGTGTTGCCGGATTTCCGAAAAACGTTTCAGGTGAAAGGTGATGCGAGTGGCTTTGCCATAGGAGCGGTCTTGAGTCAGGATGACAGACCAATTGCTTATTTCAGTGAGAAGCTGAATGAGGCAAAGGAAAAATACTCCACATATGATAAAGAATTTTATGCCATCATACAGGCATTGAAAAAATGGAGACACTATTTGATTCCAAGGGAATTCATTTTATATAGTGATAATCATGCATTGCAGTATGTAACACAGCAGGAGAAATTAAATCAGAGGCATGTTAAATGGGTAGAATACATGCAGAATTTTACATTTGTTATCCAACATATTTCAGGTACTGCTAACAAAGTGGTTGATGCTTTGAGCAGGAAATGTTTGCTGTTGCAGGAGTTCAAAGTCAAGACTTTAGGCTTTGATGATCTCAGGGAGATGTACACAGGTGATGCAGATTTTGCAGAGGCATATGTAGCAGCTGAGAATCCAGTTCTCAGAGATAGAAGTCAGTGGATAGATTACATGATCCAAGACGGATTTCTATTCAGAGGAAATCAATTGTGTATTCCAAATTGCTCCATGAGGGAGAACTTGTTGAAAGAAAAGCACAGTGGAGGTTTAGCAAGGCACTTTGGCCATGACAAAACATTCGCGAAACTGAGTGAGTCATACTTTTGGCCAGGGATGCGGTCAGAAGTTAAAAGGTTTGTTGACAGGTGTAGAATATGCCAACATTCTAAGGGCATAAAGCAGAATGCAGGTCTTTATCAGCCATTTCCATTACCATAAAGGCCATGGGAGGCGATCAGCATGGATTTCGTCCTAGGATTGCCGAGGACGCAAAGAGCACATGATTCGATCTTTATGGTGGTTGACAGGTTTTCAAAGATGGCACATTTTATTCCGTGTTAGAAGACCAGCGATGCGACTCACATCGCGAACTTGTTTTTCAAAGAGGTTGTTAGACTTCATGGACTGCCGAAAAGCATAGTTTCGGACAGGGATACCAAATTCATTGGACATTTCTGGAGGACACTCTGGAAGAAGATGGGAACTAACTTAATGTTCAGTTCTGCCTATCATCCACAGACAGATGGGAAAACAGAAGTCTAGGGGACTTGCTGAGGATCTTAGTGACGGAGCACCATAGCAGCTGGGATAGTGTATTTCCACAGGAAGAATTCGCTTACAATGATTCGGTGAATCGAAGCACAGGAAAAAGTCTGTTTGAGATAGTATATGACAGACAAACGAAAGGTGTTTCGAAGCTGAGGGATTCGGAACAAATAATGACTCAGAGCGCAAGCGCTGAAGAATTCGCTGAGGTGATGAGGGAACTTCACAACAGGGTGAAGCAGCGACTGACAGAATCGAACCAGGAATACAAGCGCAGAGCGGATATGCATCGGAGACAACTTCAATTTGAGGTTGGAAATCTGGTTCTAGCACACCTGAGAAAAGAAAGGTTCCTAAGGGGAACATATAACAAGCTGAAAATGAAGAAAATTGGGCCATGCAGAGTCCTAAATAAAATGGGATAAAATGCTTATGAGATTGAATTGTCGGATGAGATCGGAATATCTCCGACATTCAACGTCTTAGACTTATATGCATATAAGGCTGAAGAAGCAGGAACCGGAAATGATGAACAACCAGAAATCCAGTGGCAGAAGAAGATTCTGATTCCAGAGAAGCCACAAATGGAGTATATACTTGATAAGAGGGTGAGAAAGAAGACCAGACAGAAGCAGTATTTTGAGTATCTGGTGAAATGGAAAAACCATCCAGTGGAGGATGCCAACTGGGAGACAGAAGCAGTGATTCAAAGGCATGGACAGAGTGTGCAGGAGATCATGGACAGGAGTCCATGAAATCTTTCAAGCTGAGGAGTATGATGCAGGAGCATCGCGACTACAAAAGCAAGCGTCGAGCCAGCACATGTGTTTTTAAACACATGACATATAAGCTTGATAACTTTTTGAATTTTCATAAAAAGATGAAGCGCCATATCCTTCAATGAAGCATTTATGAAGGAGCGCATGTTGTATTGTATCATACCTCGAGCCTTACGCTCTTGTCTGAAATAGATAGGAGGCATTTAATAGATTCAATGTAGGTAGATAGGATTTTATTCCAGAATAGACAGTTTTAGGAGTTCGAGAGGGAGAACGGATATAGACACCCTCCTTTGTATATTGTATGATCATTCAGAAGCATTCAGAAGAGAAGAGTAAGCAGAGAATTGTATGAAGAACACTCATGTATAGATTTGAATTAATAGAAGAGAGTCTTTGATTCAAACTCATGTCTGGTGTTGTTTCTCTGTGTATATTGGTTATGTGCTCATGAATGTTTGTTTCTGGTTATGCATTTTCTTTGTATATGTTGTGCATGTGATTTCAGGGTTTGAAACTGAAATCTAAATGAGAGAGGGAATAAGTTTCAATTGTTTCTCTATCTGAGCCAGGAGATTCCTGCAAAGAGTGCAATCGAATTCATCCACAAGGAGTGCGTTGATGAGGGATCGATAGTTTAACTTTTGTTCTTGGTTGCCCAGAAGTGGAAGTGGGTCGTTACAACTGTGCAAGGAGTGTACAGGTTGGAAGAAGAAGAAGTCTCAGTTGTTAATCAGAGTAAAGGAATTTAGAGACTGTTGTTGTAGGAGTTGCACAGAGTCTGAGTGTTCAACCCTTGAAGTTGTTGAACGTCGAGCGTGAGGAGTGCGCACAAATCCATCTGAAGGAGTCAGAGTGGAAAAAATCAGGAGGTTTAGCACCTTCGCAATATTGTGAAAGAGAACACAGGGGGGTTGATCAAGGAAGGGTCACGCAGAGTTGTAGGCGCAGGCTTGGAGAACAAGTATCGGTAGAAATACTTAGCCACTTTAGAGAAATCTCAGGGAGGAGGAATTGATGGTCCGTATTCACTGAGGAAACAATGAAATTCCGTCCGCCGTCAGATCTGGGAAAGTTGCGCACGGGTTAAGCCTTAGCGTGCAGGGGAGGAGCCTGAGAGTCACTGGAACTCGGCTCGTCGGAGGATCGGAGTTCCAGAGACAAGATTCTCATGCCTAAAATCGCGACCAACGACATCCCAAAAGGATATCAACCGTTGATTTCAGCAGGGGTACGTGGCAAGAGATCCCATGGATCGTGAAATCAGATATCAGGGATTCCATAGATAGGGACTCAGCACGTTGAAATCGGGATTAGCGATTTCCTGACACGATCAGATTCGTTGATCCGCAGGATGCGTGTCCGAGGGTCCAGTGGAATCGGAGTTTGGCATTTCAGGGTTTCTGAGGACAAAGAAACCGTCGCCCCAGGAATCGCGATATCGCGAAACGCGATATCCCGACAGCCAAAGTTGTGGTCCCCAGAAGGTGGGATAGGAGCCAGGTGTCATCGCGCGTCGGGGTTCGGGGAATTGAATATCCCGTGTTCATTGACAACGAGAATCGTGATCTTTCGATCCACGATTTCCCGACAAGGATGGGTGACGTGGAGGAGAGAGAGCTCTCACGTGCATAGGAGTTCGACATATCGTGAGCTCGGGGGTTAGCGAGTTGGAGCCGCCAAGTTTAGCGTCAAAGTTTGCGAGGTTGCGAGAGGCGATATCTTCGTAACCGTCGGTTAGCGTGTGGGGACGAGAGTAGAAAGGGAGGACAGATGCCATCGCGGATCGGGGATCGGGAATCCTTGAGGCAAGAAATTACCTACCTCGCAAAGGCCGATTTCGCGACGGGACAAGTTCCGACAGAAGCAAGGAAGGCGTAAAGTGAATATTTCATCGGGTTTCGGGAATTGTGAGACCCAAGCGCAGGACTCGCGACCACGCAAGGTCCGATTTCCCGATAGGATAAAGGGAGATCACCACGAGCATTCTGTGGGTACAGAAAACTTTCGACAAGGGAGTTGAAGAGCATTTTAGCTCTTCGGGCTTAAAGAAAAGAAGGTCCTGGTGGAAGTGGACGTGTCAGTTTGCACGTGGGCATCAGTGTGGTATCGTCTGCGCCATAATCCTTGGGTATGAATTTCTCCTTTATCTTGGATACCATTCGATGCAAAATCTTGATATTTTGTTTGCCTTTGCTTCTTCTGTCGAGATGCAGTTCATCCCACCACAATGTTTCATGTCCCTTCAAGCTAATGATGACATGTCTCACCTTTTTCTCCTCCTCGACATCTTCATATTCGAAATACTTTCCCATTGCTAGTATCCAATCAAGAAACTCTTTTGTCTCTAAACTTACTTCGTACATTGGGATGTTGATATTCTCTCTAGCTCCCAACTTGACAACCTCTCTCAGTAAGCGTTCTTCTGCAACATCCTCAACTATCGCTTCTTCGACTTCTACCTCTTCAATTTCTGAATCGTTGACGTCTCCAGCATCAGTTTCTCTCCTTTGTGTTGTTTCCATGGAATGCAATCTTGCACACAGTTCTCTCATCTCCCTTTACATAGCTCTATTGGCTACAGGCGACTCAAAATGTCTTCTACACGTCATTGTGTTGATGCTTCTGATACCTCTCGTCGATATTAGCCTACTCCTCTTTTCTACATAAATCAATTATGTATCCACTCTGATACAACTCCTAGCGCAAGATCCTCTTCCCACCTTGGGACTATGTGACCTCCCCGTCTTGGATATTCAAACTCCTGAGTCAAATTAACTCTTCAGGTCCCCACAGGTACCCAAACTCACTATACACAGGCCCCTTGTCTAACATGTGACTACAAGCTATGATCGTGGATCTATCCCTTCACAAATTTGGGCTTCGGGGATATCTGGATCTCTTGTTCCAATATTCTTCAAAGAATTCTTCATTGAACTCCAGTCTTCGCGCGAGATGCCTCGTTTAATTATTATGTCCCAACAAGGTTTTGGTTTTCGTGACTTAGCGAAACTCCTTCTCACCTTTCACACAATCCTCCAGGCTTTCGACTTCCAGATTTCTCATTCCGCTGCCACGCGTCCTCGGCACAGCCAACAGTTGTGATTAATTTCATGAGTTGGCGACCTTACACTTACAACGATTCCATACTCTTGAACAACGAAGGGTCGAAACTCCTTACAACCAAGTTTCGTATAGTTCTTTCAGATGTGATGGTCTAGAATTATCCTCTTTCCTTTGGAATGAATCTTGTTCACGGTTTTGAATGAAAATTTCAGAGGGTTCTCCTCCTTGAATATTTTCCTCCACTCTCCCTCCTGAGCTTAAATTCCTCAACTTTCTCTAGTTCCTCAGAACACTCTCTTTGACACTTAGTCGAAATCCCAATATTTGCACAGCTTGCAATAGTTTCTCTTCCACACTCAACTCCTTTGTGGATGATTTCACACTCCTTGGAACTTCTCTTCAACAACTTCTATCTTCCGTGACTAAAATATCACTACTCCTTCTGAGCTTCGAATCTGGAAACTCTTTCATGCACTCCTTGCAGACATTTATGCACTCCTTGTAGATATATGTTCACGCCATCCCTTCCAAGGTTACGAGTCGAAACAAACTCTGTCAACGCACTCCTTGCGAACACTATGCACTCTTTGCACTCGCTCGTAGAAGAGAAACAAATGAAACTTATTCACTCTTCACAATGACTCATACATTCAACCACATAAATGCATACACAGACATATGAAAATGAAATAACAAAGAACAAACACAAAAGGGAAGTCTACCATTCACTCATTTAGATAGACGCATCAACACCATACATTTGGGACAATGTTCCTTTGTTATATTCATCCATCTAAAAATTACATTCATACATACACTACTTCGTTGTAGCTCTCGACTCTCTACTACAATGGAAATCTACACACTAGATTCATCAACCTCTTCTCGAAAACAATATAGATCTTTATACAAGGGATGCTCCTTGATCCTTTCCCTCCAACTATTCTAAGTTACCCTATCGGAAATAAAAGCTTCCAACTACTAAATATTTATTACAATAAATATTTGAGTCAGACAAATGAGAGTGAATTCTCCAAATATGTACTGCAACCCTTCACATTAATGAAAAACACATTTTCTCATCGATCTTATGTGATGGATCAACCTCTGATCATTAAAGATGTTTATAACTCAAAATATTTTACAGATATCACATTAGTGCACCAACTTTGGAGTTCAAAATATTTCAAAATACGTGCCAGTGCGCCCAACTGTCTCCCACTCGTGCCTTGCTGGCGATGCTCCTCCATCAAACTCGTAAAACTATGGAATGAGAGTACAAAAATTCGTTTGTGCCTATGCGCAAAACTGAACTCAAAGATTTCTATGCCAACATTGGGTTTAGTATTTCCTTCCAACATGGCATATATTGATCGTACTCCTTCCTCACTTGGTCCAATCATTACCGAGGGCAACTTTCTGATTTTCCAGGCTGATTCAACCATACCTGGGGTGTTTCTCATTAATTGGGCCCAACTATGTTGCTCAATATATATTTCAATTCCATTGGAAGATGCTTATTTCAATCTAATTTTGTTAAGAGTGAAGTATTTTATACAATATTTTCTTTAGGGACTAGTAATTGAATTGGAATGGATGCACAATGTTTTTCCAATTGATTAGGAGCGATGGTTGCTAGTTTCTCAAGGGGCCTTCATTTTCTTAAGTGAAAGAGGACACAGGTGCTTGCAGGGAGCTTCATCAACCTGTACTTAAATTTTACACTACCTCAAAAACGCGTGAAGATCCTTGCACCCTAAATTAAAATCGGTTCTCATTTCAAGATGGAAGATCAGAATTTGAGAGGAATAAAATGTAGGATGAATTGATTGACAATGTCATAGAAGTGTGGAATTACACAAAGAAGGAGTCAACTAACCATAGATATTATATGTTGCATAGAGAACACATGTTACATCCATCCTAATAAGAGAAGAGAGGTCCTTTTGGAGGAAAGAGGAGAATGATTTAGTGTCCTTTCTGAAAACAAAGCGATATGTCTTAAAATGGGATAGAGGGCATAAATAAAATTTTGCACAAGTATATGTGTTGATGAAGCGAGTGGGATATGGTCCCCTTGAGAAAATAGACTATGATGGACAAGGGATAGGAAATAGGAGACAAGGCATCTTGAATGCCATCGTAGTCACACCCTAGGCCAGGCATGAATGCCTAGGATTTCATGGAAGAAGTTAAAATTACATCACCATGAAGACCATTTTCATGAAAAAAAAGGACATGTCGGAGTTGGCTTGCTCATCAGGAGAAGAAAGAACACCAATGAATGAAGGTGGCAACTCACCCCCACATCATCCTGATCGTGGAGTGAATAAGGGTAGCAATGAGGAGAGTTTGGAGAGTCATCCCACACATGCACTCAGAGACAACAACAAGATGATCATTGAAAGGAAGAAGAAGAAGAAGACCAGGAGGTCTACATCAAACAAGATTTTTTTTATTTGTCATTGGAGCAAGAAGAGAGGTCATACCATACAGAGTTGTTGGTATGCATATGCATCTTAGTTTCGTGGGAAGAAAGGCCATTGTGCAAGAGACTACTGGAAGAATAAATACATGTTCCATAGGAATGATTGTTTTCATAAGTTAAATGGCAAGAAGGCTTCTCCAATCCAACAACATAAATAGAGGCATGCAGAGATGATGAGTATGACAGGAAATCCTTCTAGAATCCAAATGAATTTTTTCCACCACTACTAGTTGAGTGGACAATGGGAAGAGAAGTGTTGGCGACTTCACCCAAAGCTTCACCCCATAACACACACAACTTGGAAACGAGGCTAGAGGGCAAAGAGTACAAGAGTTGAAAAGATTATTTCATCTCCAAATCATGGAGAATATGTTGTCCAAGGGGATATAGTAGCATCATAGGTCTACATTATTATTGAAGAGGACAATAGATGGATGCCAACCAATAGGGAAGCACCATTCCAATTGCTATCTACAATTTTCCAACATAATTTTTCCTTCCTGAAGATGTGGCAAAGATTGATGCATGGGGTCAATGACCTTGGAGGAGGGATTTCTTGAGAACTTCATGATGTTCCTTGGAAGTATGTGTAGGCACCAGAGAGTTGCTTCCATGTCACAAAGAAATTGATCCTAGCAGAGGAATGCAACCACATGTGAGGAATTTTTGTGTGATGGTAGCATGTTGGGGTCACATTGAACAAACCAACATTTGGCATGGCTTCACTGTTAGCCGAGATGGACTATCTCCAAGTCAGAGAGGAATATGGGAATGAGTGTTGAACCTAGATTTTGGATTCTGACATTGCTCAAAGCTAAGAGTTGGTAAGAAGATTGCTCCACTGCAAGAACAAGCAACCTAGAACTATAACTAAATCCATAACTAAGGACTAGAGCCAGTAGCCAGAGCCACGAGCCTAATCCAAATACCGTGTTAGAGTTGTAGCCATGGGCCATCGTTAGAACCATGTTCCACAGAAGAAGACAACACTAATTCAGATTGATTTCCTAGATATTTTGAAGACCAAGAGTCCTTTCAATGGGGAGGTGTGATCCAAAATGGATCTGGACTAAAGAAAGGTGAAGACTTAGTACCAACAAGAGAACATGGAAGCTATTCAAGGTCATGAATGCTATGTAAAATGATGCAACTATAAAGTTGAATGAGACAAAGGAGTGAGAGAAAAAATAAAAAAAGAAAGATATATGAGTAGATAATAAAAAACAAATAAGAGATAAAGTTAAGGAGTGAGAAGTGAAGAGTTTTGGTTGTTGGCCCTCCCTAACCCCTAGCTTTTGTATTTGTTCACTCTCTCTCATTTTCAAAGGGTTTTTTTGGCCAAGGAGAGCATTGTAAAAATTGTACTTGCAAAAAGAAGAATACTAAGCACCATTAGAGATTGGTTTTCCCCATTTGGGTTCGAGGGTAAAATCTTTGTTATAATCGTGAAATTTTCTTTTGATTGTTGTGTAATACCCATATATCTTTGGAACTTGTTGTGGCATAAGTTCATTCCCTATAATGATGATTTCATTAGGAATTTAAAATATGGTATGGGTTGGTAGATAAGAGCTATGCACACTAGGGTAAATAGTTAGTTTCACAACTCCACATAATTCATGATTACAATAGCAACACGCTCTATATAAGATAAATTTTCCTTTCAATTCAACCAAAGCTTAGAAAACCCAACGGACAAATATTCCAGGCCGTCCATTCCAATAACCATTGAGATCTATGGCTCTTATGTTTTGACTATTGCAATCAAATTATTTTTTTTCCAATTTATTTTTTATTGTTCTTGGGCTATTTTCTCTTTCCTATGAGCTGATTACTCACTTCTGAGCTCACCTAGGCTGGCTGATTCCTCTTTGGCTTTGACAATATAACTATTACCCATGCATTTAATTCAATTATTGGATGAGTTCCCTTGTATTCAAATGTGTTTGGATTCTTACCTAAGAGTTTTCATACCTAGAGATTGAACTCTCGAACTCTCCCCTCTAGGTCACTTTCTTTCTATTTCTCGGATCTTTAATCCATCTTTCGATTGTATGCATGCTCCCCATGGACCAAAACTTTGATGTTGCGAGTATTGTGGATTGCTGGTTCGACTTCCATCTACTTGGGATGTAATTTCATCCGTGGTCGATTTTATTTGCTAGTCATTAGCCTTTAATTCCTAGGTCATTTTTCCAACTACCCAAGTCAAAAAAAAAAAAGTGTGCCTACACATACAAAGTTAGGAAACATTTATTTTAATTACCCGGGCATTGCCTCCCATAGGTCGACTTATTGTCGTCTTATTTACCTCTGGTCGAATCTAATTTTACTTGTTGGGTATAGTACTTCCTTCCCATAGGCCGTACGTTGATTGTATGCCTTCCTCACTTGGTCGATTCACTACCAAGGTCAACGTTTTGTTTTTCCAAGGCGATTCAACCATACCCGGGTTGTTTCTCATTGATTCGGTCTCGGTATGTTACCCAATTTCTATTTGGATTTCATTGGAAGATGCTTATTCAACTTAACGTTGTTAAGGGTCAAGTCTGTTATACAATCTTATGTGTAGGGACTAGTAATTGAAGTGGTATGGATGCCCAATGTTTTTCCAATTGACTAGGAGCGATGGTTGCTAGTTTCTCAAGGGACCTTCATTCACTCAATTGAAAGAGGACATAGGTGCTTGAGGGAGCTTCATCGAACTGTAATTGAGTTTTCCACTACCTTGAAACTCCATGAATAGCCTTGTAGCGTGAGTTAATTACAGTCTGTCATGAATAGCCTTGCAGCGTGAGTTAATTACAGTCTGTCATGATTAGCCTTGCAGCGTGAGTTAAGAAGATGTAGGAAGAATTGATTGATAATGTCATAACAGTCTGGAATTACACAAAGAAGGAGCCAGCCAATCATAGAGAGAAAAGGTTTCATAAAGAGTATAGGTTACATCCATCCTAAGAAGAGAAGAGAGGTACTTTTAGACTAAAGAGGAGAAAGTTATATTAAGGTCTATTGGCCTTTTTCATAACAAAGCACTTTGTGTTAAAATTAGATAAAGGACAAAAATAAAATTTTGCACAGCTATATATGTGTTAGTGAAGCAAGTGGGCTATGAGTTTCTAGATTATAGATTAAGTATGTTTTAGGTGAAGAGGTATAGTCTTTGTGGAATACCCTTGATGTTGCCAAGAAACCAAGTGAGGATTTTCATGGTGTCTCACACCCTTAGGAGGAGCAGAGATTTGAATCCCTCTAAAAGATTGACAAATCTATGATTAAAATAAATCTAAATTAGTTTATTTTAAGAATACTATTCAACTTGAATAAACTGACCATACTTAACAAATTTAATGGAATGGATAGTTACTATTATTTTTAATCATTTAAACCATATTCATTTAATAAAAATATGTTTGAATATTATTTAGATTTAAGATTTTTACCATATTCATTTAATAAAAATATGTTTGAATATTATTTAGATTTAAGATTTTTAATAAAGTTATGAAAATAAATATTATTATTCTTGCATTTAAAAATTAGAATTTTTTTTATCTTTTTAAATATAATTCTTTTTCATCTTATTAGTCCTCCATGGGAATATAGTAATGAGATTGTAAGTTGACTATACATTAGTTAATGAGTTGACCATAAAATTTTCCATATTTAATTTTATTGTTTTGAATTTTGTTAAAAACAAATTAATGATTTTTCTATATTATCATAGGTAGAGGAATTCATCCTCTTATTATAGAGGTGACGACTTCTATTTAATGCAAAATAAATGATGCAATCCATCTTTTAAATGTATCGACAGCTTGTGTGAGGCATTTAAATCTTGCAATTTGGAATGGTCGATTGATTTAAAATACTGAAATGGATTATTGGATGCTCTGTTTAATAGGCTCTATTTCTAACTGTACATAAAATTAATTGTATAATATAAACTGTAAACAATATCGAAATGATATTTCTCCACGGCTAATTATTTACTATGAACTGTAAACAACCTTCAATAGTGAATATCCAAATGACTTTCCAAGTATGCAAATATGGCATCTCAGCTAATTATGTAATATGAACTGTACACCTGAATTAAGGAAATGGACTATGTAAATATGCAAATATGACATCTCCAGTTAATTATGTAATATGAACTGTACACTTGAATTATGAAAATGGACTATGTAAATATACAAATATGACATCCCAGCTAATTATATATGTAATATGAATTGTACACTTGAATTATGGAAATGGACGATGTACATATATATGACATCCCAGTTAATTATGGAAATGGATTATGTAAGTATGCAAATATGACATCCCAACTAATTATGTAATATGAACTGTATACTTGAATTATGGAAATGGACTATGTAAATATGCAAATATGACATTTCCCAACTAATTATTTAATATGAACTGTACACTTGAATTATGGAAATGGACTTATATCATAGTTTTTATGAAGAACTTCCCAACTGCATGCAACTTACGTTCAGAAGACTAATAACAAGTACATTATTTATTCCTCCTGGAAAATAATAAGATCAAATTTATCTGGTCAAAGATCATTCGCACATCAGTGTGCTTGACTTTTTGTGGTTGATATAATCTTGATTAAATAATCCAATGTTATGATGTGTCACATATAAAATATATATTCACATATATTCTAACAAAATTATGGTAAAATTAAGTCATTCATTATACTTTTCATAAAACTACAATTTAAGATTTTGAAATATAAATTAAAAAATTAAAAAAATAATCCTAAAAACGTATTCATCCATAATAAAATAAAATTGCACGTTTTTTATTTTTTATGACTTATGAAACTGTAGTCACATGATGTGACATGCATTCAAGAATTTAATTATCCACTTTGCAACTTTACCTAATGAGCATTCATGTTATTCAATCCATATCATTAAATAATTTAAATTCTTTTATGAAAATAAACCATTTATATTAGTAATAATTATTTTATTAAAGTGGTTGATATACTTGGATCAGACATTATTAGTTTGAAAATGTGAAAAATGGTATCGATTTGCCTATATCAACTATTTTTATAAAGTGGTTGTTCTTAATTGACGACCAAGATACCTTGGGACCACCATTTATATATTGATACATAATTAATGTATTAATTAACTATTACATTATTGAAATATATAATAATAATGTATTAACATAATACATTTTTTTTGTGAGTAAAAAAAGTGGGTCCTTAAATTAATTCCAGCTGAGAGCTTACAAAAAGGCCTGCATCCTATCTACTTACAGAGATGTCCGCATCCTATCTCCTTGCAAAGATGATTGCAACCTGTCTTCTTACAAAGATGCTTGCAGCTTATAATCTTCTTACAGAGATGCTCGCATCCTGTTTGCTTACAAAAATTCATGAACCTTATCGGTTTACAAAATTGCATAAGATGAATGGGGCCAGATCGACTGTTTTGATCTCCTTCTTGATTTCACGATTTCATGTTTTGGCCAGATTGTCGGTTCAGATCTTCTCAAGCACCAACAATCCAGATCCGCTTTCAAGTTTTGTGGTTTTACGTATCGCGATTTCGCAGCTTGGGCTGACAGCTGGCTTCATGCTTTGAACTCCCGATAGCCGAGTTCCTGAAATCTCCTCTCATCTGATCCAAGGGGCCAAATCGACGATTCAGATCTCCTCTAGCATGAACAACAGTCCAGATTCGTTGTCGAGTTTCACGATTTCGTGTTTCGCAACTTGGGGGTGTAGTTCCCTTCATGCTCCAAGCTCTCGAAACCCGAGTTCTCGAAATTTTCTCGCGTTAGATCCATGGGATCAGATCGACGGTTGAGATCTCCTCTAGCACCAACGACCCAGATCCATTTTTGCATGTCGCTATTTCGCGACTTGGGCAGACAACCCCCTCTATGCTCCAAACTCCCAAGACCCGATTTTCGGAGATGTCCTCGCATCATATCTATGGGACCAAATAGACGGTTGATATTTCCTCTAGCACCTATGGTCTAGAGCCGCCCTCGCATTTTGTGATTTCGTATTTCATGATTTCGCGACTTGGGCATACAACCCCCTCTATGCTCCAAATTCCCAAAACCTTAATTCCCAACGCAAGTTGGCATCAAATCGATGGGACCAGATCGACGGTTGTGATCTCCTTTATCACCGACTGTTCGGATCCGCCTTCGCATTTCGCAATTTCATATTTCGCTATTTTGTGACTTGGGCATACAACCCCCTCTATGCTCCAAATTCCCGAAACCTGAATTTTCGATGTAAGATCACGTAAGATATATGGGACCAGATCGATGGTTGTGATCTCCTTTAGCATCGATGGTCCAGATCCTCCTTCGCATTTCGCGACTTGGGCAGACAACCCCCTCCATCCTCCAAACTCCCGAAACCCGAATGCCCGAGATTCTCTCGCATCAGGTCAATGGAACCAAAACAATGGTCCATATCACCTCGAGCTTCAACGGTCCAGATCCTCTCACTATTGTCGCGACTTCACGAATTTGGGAAGAAACAACCTTCGTGCTTCTGACTCCCGATTGCCAAAATTCTTGAATCAACTACCGACTTGTGCTCTTCTACATTCGCTTCTGAGCTTATGATCATTTCTAACTTTGATGAGAAACTAAATTTACGAAGGTGGAGCCCCATCCAGAATAGGGTCATCCATCTGAGAAAGCTTCTCGCATTGGATCCAAAGGGGAGAGCATCGATATTGCCTTGAATCATGGAGGATGATCTGCTGCATGGAATCAACACCTGTAATGGCCAATCTGTCTACATCTTTGTTTTCACTTCTCTGAATGTGAGAAGGGGTTAGAGTTAGAGAGGGTCTGAGAAGAGGTTGGAAGATGTCAAGAGGACTAAGGAGGCACCAACTAGGTGTGATTTTCCTTGGATCTCGATCATTCAGATTTTTTTTAGCCAGGTCTATTATGATTTTGGAGTCTCCTTCAATGATTAGGCAGGTGAGGTTTTGATCTAGTGCTAATTGCACTCCTTTGATAAGAGCCCAAAGCTCTGTGTAATTGTTGGTATCGTATCCAAGATTTTCAACGATGAGGCTTTGAATTGGGATTGTCTTTTGAAGTGGCAGTGTCCTAGATTTCCCTTTGAAGCACCATCAAAGTTGACCTTGTGGAAGCCTTGTGGGGGATCCACTTAGAGGGACTAAGGGATTTTGAAGAAAGGAGGGGCTACTGTGGAGGGGTGGAAAGTGCAAAAGAGAAGCCCCAGGTGTTGAGGAGCAAGGGCTCTCCTAGGTCATTTGGGAAGTCGTCCTTGGTCCATGAGTACAACTGAAGAGTTTCCTGGAGATGTAGGAGGATTGCTCGAGAGAAGGGAGGGAGGAAAAAGATGGGAGTGAAAGATTCTTCCGTTTCTCTCTTTCCATAGTTGCCAAAGTATGAATCTTGGTAAGAGTTGTCAGGTTTTGTTCAGGATAGGACTTTTGAAGGGACCAGAGCCCCAATCCCTGATGGTTCTTATGATGTTGTTTTTAACTCATCTTTTTCTAAAGAACTGAGTGGCTTGGTTCCAGATGTTATTACTGAGTGGATAGTTATTTAGGAGGTGCTTCATGGTTTCCGCATGGAGATGGAAGAGTTGGCATATCGAGGGGCCAATGAAGCCTCGTTTTTGAAGATTGTCCCTGGCTAAGATCTTGTTCTGAAGTAGAAGCTAGAGGAAAGTGGAGATTTTGGGCCAGATTTTTGATTTCAATATTGTTGTCTAGATGTTATCTTTCTGAAGGTTATGGAGTTTCTCCTGAAGAGTGTATCCCTCTTTGAGAGTGAAGCCTCCATGAGGGGTGTATCCCCATATGACAATGTCTTGGTCTTTGATTTTTCGGATTTGCCTTTGTGTTGTAGCTCGTTTCCAGTGCTGCAAGTCACAGTCCATTGCCACTTGGAGTTCCTGATGAGTATATTTCCATCTTAGCCAAGGAGAGCTGCTGGGGGTGTCTGTCCACAAATCTGCCACTTTGAGAGTGGCTAGATATTGAATGTGAATTTTTTAGGATTTTAGATTTTCGTCCAGTTGTAGGGGTGGCAGTTGCTGCCAGGAGTCCATCCAGAATAGGGCATTCTGGCCATTGTGAACTTCCCAGAAGGCATGTTCCTGTATGAGTGGGCGGTTTTTCTAGGCCGCATTCCAGATGTTGGAGCCTTGGATTTTCCCTTGCATTCGTGTGAGTTGATTTTGATGCGTGCTTGGGGTGTATTTTCATTTCCAGAGTTTTGCCCAGATCTCTACTAGTGTTTTGAGCCATCTACACCAAATTCTTGCTCCCATGGTGTTGTTTAATTTTCCAGGGTCCTGAAGGACCAGACCACCTGAGGATTTGGGCTTGCAGACCTTGTCCCAGTGGACAAGGGCCCATTTTTTGTTCAGGTTGTGGCCATGCCATAGAAAGTTTCTTTGTAGATTCCTTATTTTCTTTATGAATTATTGGGGGGCAGCTAGGGCCAAGAAGAGGTAAGTTGGGATGGCTTGGAGGACTGACTTTAGGAGAACCAATCTGGCTGGAAGATTGAGGGAGAGAAAGGTCCAGTTGCTGAGACAATTCGTGATGGAGAGTAGGAGGGAGTCCCAGGAGATATTTCTAGCTGCCAAGTCAGAGAGAGGGTGTCCTAGGTAGTGAGAGGGAATATTGCAAACAAGAGTATTCAAAAGTTGAGAAAGGTGTTGTTGGATTACTTTCAGAGCATTAAAAAAGACGAGTTGCAATTTGTCCAGATTGAAGGTGTTGTCGAAGGCTTCGCTGAAGTCAGAGAGGATGGAAATTATTTTGGTTGCTTCTTGCATGGTGGGGTTATTCATTAGTAGTGTGTCATTGACAAATTGGTTGTGGGAGGCTGTCGTTTGTAATCCCTGAAGGGGGAGGCCGTGGAGGGATCCATTTTGAATTGAGGCCTTGATATAGTGACCTAGACCTTCAACCATTATGACAAAAAGGAAAGGGGAGAGAGGGTCTCCTTGCCTTATTCCTCTTGAGGGGGAGAAGGGTTGGGAGGGGACACCATTGATAAGGATTGAGAAAAAGGTTGAGGAAATGAGGTTCATTATCCAGGAGATCCAATCCTTGTTGAAACCAAAAGCCGATAGGAAATCTTTCATGTATTGCCAGCTTAATTTGTCGAAATCTTTTGAAGGGTCAAGTTTTAGAATCATACCTGGAGTGTCAGTGATTTTGAGTGAGTGAATGATTTCATGGACAAGAATGACGATGTCAATGATTTGCCTTCCTTCAACATATCCTGATTTCTCCTTGGAGATGATGAAGGGGAGAATTGGTTTAAGTCTCAGAGCTATGACCTTGGAGATGATTTTGTAGATTACATTGCAAAGAGTTATGGCTCTGAAGTTCTTTGGATTTGTGACCCTTTCTTCTTTGGGAATAAGAGTTAGGATAGTGGCATTTAGTGCTGGAAGAACTTTTCCTGAGCTGCGAGATTCCTCCACCAGCTGCCACACTTCCTCCCTTAAGATAGGCCAGTAAGAGTGAAAGAAGTTTGTTTTGAAACCATCTGGACCTGGAGATTTTCCTGTGGGTAGCTCTTGAATGGCCTGATCCACTTCAGCTTGCATTATCGGTGTCATGAGAGCCTCATTTTGTTCTTGGGTGATTATAGTTGGGATATTTTGAGTCACCCTCTCTATTGTTGAGGAGCGGTTCACATTGGGTTCTAAGAGGAGATCCTTGTAGAAACATGTCAGTTCGTGCGTTATTTCCTGATGAGTTAATAGGGTGTTTCCTTGTGGGTCATCCAACTTTGTAATACAATTGATGAGGCGTTTGTGGATCATGGAGCGATGGAAGAATTTGGTGTTTTTATCTCCCTCATTGAGCCATTGAACCTGAGATTTCTGTCTCCATAGGATCTCTTCCTGCCTGTGTCTTTTTTCTAGTTGTCTTTTGATTTCAGTCTCCTCATGTTGTTGAGTGATTGTATATCCTGCCTAAATGATTTGTCCCTGAAGGTTCTCTAGTTTTTTTTCCAACATTTTCCTTTCCTTGAAAATGTTTCCAAAGAACTCTTTGTTCCATTTCCATACTTATTGTTTGAAATATTTGATTTTTCACTGGAAGCAATACATTTTTGTGCCTTTCTGAATTTCCATAGTGCTCCACCAGTGATGGGCTAGCTCCTGGAAATCTGGATGGGAGAGCGAAAATTTCTCAAATTTGAAGGGTTTAAGCTTTGGGGTAGCAATAATGTCAACCCAGAGCTTAACCGACCATTGGTCCGAGCCTTCCTTTAGGAGGATGTTGGACTCTGCTATGGGGTCTTCCAGAAGGAGAGTTTCAAAGATGAGGAAATCGAGCCTACATGCTATTTGTTGGTGACCTGATCTTTTGTTGTTCCAGGTGTAGGTGTCATTACCATTCTCAATATCTACCAATATGAGGTTTTCTATGAGTTCATGGAATTTTGTGTTGTCCTTCTCCAGGCGTTTCCCCCCCCCCTCATTTCTCCTCCATCCTGAGGATCATGTTGAATTCGCCCCCTATTATCAATCTCTTTCATTCTGCTAAAGAACCTACGTAAGATAGGCTCTAAAGAAAGAGGTCTTTGTCTTGGTTGTTCTGTGGTCCATAAGCATTTGTGATAATTCCCTCATTTTCTGAACCAATGGCTCTGTAGTGCGATGTGATGGTGCATGGGGTGGAGAGGCCTTGATTGAGGATGACTGTAGCAGGATTCCATAGGATGGCCAGGCCTCCTAAAGCCCCTTTGGATTTCGTTTAATAGGATTCACAGTTGCGCCAACATCTTTTGATGATATCTTCTACAGTTTTCCGTGCACATTTTGTCTCTTGAATCAGGAATATATTAGGGTCTTCCATTTTGATGCAGCTTCGAAAAATCCTTTGTTTGGATCTTCCATTTAGGCCTCTAATATTCCAGGTGAGGATATTCATAGTTAACGATTTGGTGGGTGGGAAAAGGAGCTCTCCGAGAGCCTGTGGATCTGTCCCGAGTTGATCATGTAGTTTCCCACCTCTCTTATTAATTGATGAGCCAGTTTTCTGCCCCTTCATTTGTTGTCTTTTGGTTGTTTTCTTGGATCTTGGTTTGGGTCTGTGTTGATCCCCAGTCTAGATGTAGCCCTTGCTGATGAGTCCAGAAATACTTTGTGAAATTTCGTGAGTTGGTCCTCTGGTAAGGTTTGGAGATCCTTCTTGTTGAGTGCTTCCTCTAACCTATCTAGGTCAATTTTTGGTAGGTCCTGCTCATCCATTGCCATGGATATATCTTCCTCTCTTTCTGGTGCTTTCCTTGAAGTTGGGTGAGTTTGTGGATCTACTTGGTTTGCTGGGGTTTGATATTCTTATGCCGGGTGGTATTCCTTGTGCCTGTTGGGTTCTTTTCCCGTGGTCTTGTGGGCGTTTTCCACCTCTTTTTCCTCTGGGAGGTGGTTAAGGGCTTCAAATGAGTTATTATTTGGGTTCTTTCTTCCATTGTTGGTTGTGGGATTCTTCTGCGCTTGTCTTCTTCAGTTTTTAACCGGAGTGAATCCTCCCTTTGGTTTTTCTTCATCTTCCCTTTTTGGGTGGGAATTGAGAGAGCAATCTCTGAAAAGGTGTCCATGTTCATGGAATTTTCAACATCTGAAAGGGATGTGTTCATAGTCTATGATTTGGGTCCATTCCTCATCTTGGTATTCTAAAGTAACTGTGCCTAGAAGAGCTTTGGAGATGTTCATGTAGACACATATCCTAGCATAAGAGGTGTATTTTATTTGCTTAGTAGCTTCGGAAGATTTGACATATTTACCAAGGGTATTGCCTATGCCCAGTAAAATTTCCTCTAATCATAAATCTTGGGGCAGGGAGTAGAGGCGAATCCATACTGATGCATATGCAAAGTTTTCCTTTTCTGGGAAGAAGCGGTCTGTCCAGAAGCGTAGGTAGAGGCCAACCATGTTTTAGAAGTATGGTTCCCCATCAAAGATATGGTCCTTGCCCTCCAGGTTGTATAATATTACTGTAAATAAACCTTTGGAGCTTAGTTGAAGCTCATAGTCTCCCTTGGGTTTACACCATGCCTTTATCAAATGAGCTAGGTCCTTTTCTAAGGGCCAGAGACCTAGAAATTTTCTTATGAGGGCATAGTCTCGCATGAACTGCCTATGCTCCCCTATCCCGGTGGTTTTCATGACATACCTGGGAACAATCAGGGCTTGAGGGATGCATTTGCCGAGTATCTAGACCTGAGCTACTTTTTGATGCGAGGATTCAACATCCATGTTCGATTCCTTTGTTATGTCCATTTCTTCCTGCATATATTGATGTCGTAAGTGCAATGGAAGTTCAAAGGAAGGTCGGAACACTCATGAGTTCTCTAGATCATTGGCGGCGATGTAACAACCCTAGATGAATATATGCTTAGGGATTATTAAGTAAAAATTAATTAGGTAATTAATTGTCCTAACATGGTTTTAACTAAACAAAGATTGGCATAATAATATTAATTAAATATTTATTAATTAATTAATTGTTATAATTTTGATTAATTAATTAATTAAATAAATTACATATTACATTCAATGACATGGGTAATAAATTTAAGAGGGTTAATAAATTTAATTGTTTAATTAAATGATTTATGTATATGGAGGGGATAAGAAACTTTAAATATAAGGATAAGAAACATTAAATAATAGGATAAGACATTAACTAATGGGATAAGATAATGAATGTATGGATAAGGAAATTAATGAGGAGGAAAGGGTCGATGAAGGAGGGATATGACGGGAGGAGTCTTACGGGAAGAAGGATTATTTTTTTGGGGGAAAAAGACTGGATGTTGGAGGTGATGATTTTTCTGGTGGGAGGAGTTTGTTTGAGGGGTTTTTGGTAAACGAGAGGCAGGGGGCACCGGTTTGCTACAGGTTTTGGGCACGGGGGCCAGGACAGCCTTACGGTATCCTGGAGCTAGGAAGCCAGACAGGCTGTTCCTAGCTGGCAGGGAGGAAACACAGTTTGGGCAGAGTTGGTCAGTGCATTAGGCAGCAGCAAAGCAGCAGGCTAGACAACCAGGTCAACGGAGAAATTAGCATCAGAAAAAGGTAATTTGTTATGAAATTGCAAAGTTCTTTTTTTTTATGCTGTAGTTAAATGTTAATCTCTGTTGAAAATTTGCTTATATGCTGGTGATTGAATTATTTTTGTAATTTAAAGGAATTATATCAAATTTTGTATCTACGGTCCCTACACTTGGTATCAGAGCTTCAGTTTGAAGCACTGGAGCCTTAAGGGCCCACCTACCTGCCTACCCAATTTAGAAATGGAATTGTACCCACCTAGAAATTAGATAAAATTAGATAAATCTGGGCCTGAGGGCCAAGTTCCAACTCCAAGTTCCAGCGCCACCTCCACCTAACCTGCAAGCCAAGTATACATTTTGATTTTAGTATATACACAAATATATATATAATATATAAACAATATGCCTGGAAAATAAAAGTGGTTTAATATTATACGTATTTAAAGTGTTAAATAAATTTTGGCACTTGTCTCAATTAAACAAACAATATATATATATAAAGAGTATAAACCACATTACTAAAGGAAAACAAATAAAAATAATGGGCATATGTAANAAAAAAAAAAAAAAAAAGGAGTAAGCTCTATCTGCATTAGTATGCATGAGCCAAGAGAAGATTGCGAGGACTGTGGAACAGGTCCCAGTTTCTCTTCACTAGGAACATCAACACATCCCTTCAAAGTTAGTGATGCCACACATTCATTGAGCATCATTGCATTGATATATGTTTTTGAACAGAACTTAGGAAAAGAAAATATCTGCATATACTAGCAAAAATGCATTCTATTCACACTGCATGCCAATCACATAATACCCTGCAAAGCCCACAGATCGTAATTCTTTGAAACACCCTAGAGAAAATTGTGTTGATCGATGACACGTGTTGCCCAGGTTTGAATTCGAGCATGAGCCCGACATTCGCTAAAGGTCCCAGAAGTCGGATGGAGAAAAAAAACCCGGATATTTTTGGCAAAATTACAGAAATTACTCACAATTCTCTTGAAATAACCCACTGTATTTCGAGATCTTTCCCAGGTTTGGTCGGAAATTGACTTTTAAGCCACGAAAATGCTGAAGCATTGTGACAGATGCACCCTCGAGATGCAAATATTTACAGGATTCGTTACATCTCCGAGGTAAGCACGGGGCCAAGAGCTTAGAAAACAATGCCCAAATCCTGAGGTCGAGTCACAAGATAACACCAATGCACAAGGCACCATGCAGAAGAGAGCCCACAAGCAGCGTATAATGTGCACAACGCATCAAACACCCAACAACTACACCAAACATCCGCTGAAAGAACACACCTGTAATGAGAAATGACACGAGGTCATTCACAAATGAACTGTCAAATTTGATTTAGTTGCAACGAGACCAAACATCCGACTGTTAAGTCACACCACAAAGCCTGACACACAGGCAACACGCACCAAACGCTAAGCCGATGGCCAAGCCACATGAAAACATACAAGCTATCGCCCAAACGCCAAACGCCCAAGCTATCGAGGAGGAGGAACACGACCTGCACACAACATAGGGTAGGCGATGTGCAAAATTAGAGGCAATAAACCAGTCCCAACGGCCATACTTGGTATGGTTGTGGTATTTATTTCCAACAGCCAGACCACAGCCCAACCGACAAGGAGCCATGGCCATATTTTTATTAAAGAAAGTAATTGAAGACATCTCATCCTTCCATGGCTGTGTTGTCGTTAAATGTTGACCAATGTAGTGACCGTACTTAATTAAATACCAAAATTAACAACATAATAACAAATCGAAGTAGCCCACTAAAATCATCATCAACAACAAAAGAATAGCTCAAAACTCATCTGATTTTATTATGTAGCTAACCTGTTACATGCACAGGGCATCCCAATGGTTTAGATCTGCCTCAATAGATGGGGTACGACCCTCATACACAACAAATAACTTCAGTAAGAATTGTGCAGCCCTCCTGCCATCAACTCGACCTCCCCCAAAGGTTGGAAACTCAACCCTCAACACCACACTTCGGTCCAGCAACTAAAGACACAACCAGCCAAGTGAAATTTGGCCCACAAGAGAAGAAACTCAGCCAATAATAAGTAGACTCAGCCCTGGTAAGCAAACTCAGCCTCAATAGCAAGTAAATTTGGTCTCCTTTAGAGGGAATCTGCCCAGCACCAAGAATTCACCCTCTACATGCCAAATTCGGCCCTCCACAATGGATAAACCACTGGCTACAATGAATATCAACCCTGGCAAATACTATTGGCCCCAACAACCATAAACTCAGCCCAACACTAAAAAAAAAACTCATCCTTATCACAAGAAAAAAAAATCTTCAAAATAAAAAAATTGAGTTTATAGCGGCATCATTTCTCTGAACCCTAATCTCCTTTACAACGATTAACGTGTTCAAACCCCATCAAGGAATTCTCAATTTCCCTTGCAAGAATTACAAGCCCTCAAACCTCCTATGAACTAATACACGACCACAAATACGACAATACATAAATTACACTATGCGTTTATGCATTTAACGAGGTAATAAACAATGCAACATTTAAAATTTTATAACTCCGAATATTGGAGCTTTTGTTTTGAAGTTTGACCTACAAGGAGAGGATATACACCGCAAACAACTAAAAAAAAAAAAAACCCAAGTAACACCATAAGGTCCAGTGCACAAGGTAGCATAACCGCAGGCCAGGGCCAAAGCCATGAGAGAAGGATAGAGAAGCCATGAGAGAAGGCCGGAGAAGCCATGAGAGAAGGCCATGGTGGCCGACCGGGTAACCAGAGACCTCGCAAGAAGAAACAATGAGGAATAGAGGAATTAGGCTTACAACAAAGAAGGTTAAGGTTTAGAAAGGAAGGCGCTGGAGGAAGCAAGACGGGCACGTGGAATCCATGCGTGCCCACACTTGTTTTTAAATTATTGCGATTTTCTTAAATTTTAAATTTCTTTTATAAATTGTGCATGTGTTCTCGTTGAAATTTTTATTTATTATTTTAGTGTAAAAGTAATTTAGGTTAATTTAGTTTTAATTAATTCAAAGTTAATTTATGATAATTTAGTATAAAGTAAATTTATATATATATATATATATATATAATTAAATTAATTGTATATTTAGTGTAAAGTAAACTACATTAAAGATAACTAAAATGTTAGAGGGTCAATGGATTTTGAACCCAAGACCAGCCACCAAGCGAAGCGCCTTAAGAAGAGCACTAACGCTAATGCGCCCTCATAAGTCTTTAGAAATAAATTCTTATACTTAAATAGATTAATGGTAACACTATAGGATTAGAGTGGTATCACTATTAGGAAGATACAGTATGAATATTAAGACTAATTGGCTTATTACCTGACCTATTGATCCGAAGCCAGCTAACCGAGTAGAATCATAATTAGTGAATGCACCAGAAATCAAGGTAAAGGCTTATTTAGCGTTGCTGATCTTTATATCCCGAAGTATAAACTCTGATTGTCCAAGCATCAGGCTCACGAGACCATACACACAACTCATCGAGCCAAGCACCAAGTCCCTCCACTCCATTCCACCAGTCAATGTCAACGCTAAATCTCAATGCAACATTCGACAACGCCAACACTAGGTGCCAAGGAAAAGCTCACGAGTCAAGCATCAGAGGATATTTAATTGTAAGAGAAAAGTTAAAAGGACTTAGACTAGGACAAGCGAGAAGGAGGCGGCATATGCACTAGGAGAGTAAGCAAGAGGAATTGGCGAGTATGGCGCAAGGCTAGCGTAGCTACAGGGCAAGGGAACCAATAGTTTTTTTTTTTTTTTAGGGTGAAGAAATCAAGCTTAGACACTTAATCCTAATCCTAACTTAGCCAATCCCCTAAAGAGAGTAATATTTGTTTACAGACAAGTAAAGAAAAATTATGCCTAACCCTATTTCTAGTTTGAGTAGCACCAATTTGAAACGTCCTTGAACTCACCCTGACAACTTTGGTTGATGCTAAAGCATACAGGATGGTCAGGACTCGAGGGAATAGAGGCAGGGGAGCGTCGTCGCAAGCACTGCCAAAACCACCAACGCCACCACCACCATTGCCCCAACTAGCTCTCATACTGCGCTCGTTCGAGGCCATTAATGAGACTTTAAAGGGGTGACAACCAGCAGGGACCGAAGTGGAACCCCCACCATCTGGAACGGGTAATCCAGAAGCATCAAGGGATTCAGGGGGAGGACCTCCACCCGAAGACATCACGCGAGAATTGCAGAAGATCAAACTTTCGGAGTTTGCCGGGGGGTCGCGCAAGTGAACGCGTGGAAGCATGGTTGGAAGGCATGACAAGGTGTTTTGCCTTAAGGGACTATGCGTCCAACTCAAAGGCAAAGATCACAAATTTTCAGTTAAGAGACAATGCCTTGAACTGGTGGGGCAACCTGGAAAGACAACTGCACCTTACCAGAGACACAGTATCTTGGGAACTTTTCGAGGAGAGGTTCCGAAGGAAATATCTGCCAGCGTACTACGAGGAACAACAGGTAGGGGCATTTCATGCCTTAGTACAGGGAAACAGAACTATAGGAGAATATGAGATCAGATTTATGGAATTGGTCAAATATGTTTCGTATCTGGATAATGACCAACGACAGGCAGAGCACTTCATCTATGGATTGAACCCTAAGATAATAGCTATGGTGTGGATGTGGAAACCGTCTTTAGTAGTGGAAGTGGTGGAAAATGTGCGTTATGCGGAGGAACACATGAACTTAACCGGGGGTACAAGACCGAAATTTACACATCGTCCTGGATTTGTAGGGAAGGCCCCGAGGACATTTCCCAGAGGAGGGGGCTCAAGGCCACCGCCATATGGAAACAGAGTCACGCCAAGGACAGTAGCCACAGGGATTTCAATGGCAGCGAGTGCAGCATCTCGTTCATCGCCAACGGCGCAAACAGGTCCATGGCCATCTCAGGGAACAACTAGTGTGGGCAGGGATTCCAGGGGAAGGAACTCATTTTAGAGACAGTCACATAAAAATGCACAGGTTCAATCTCGTGTTACCTGTTGGGGGTGCGGAGGGCCCCATTACCAATGTGACTGCCCAGAGTTACAATCAGGGTTCGTGCATAGAGAAGGAAAGGCACCGATGGGGAGATCAAGTAGTAGCCACCAGATTTACACAGCGGTTAATAATCGTCAGGCCGAACATCAATCCACGGTGGTGGAGTCATCAGGTTCGCTAAATCATATCAATGTTAAGATTTTATTTGATTCTGGTGCTACAGATAGTTTCATTTCACCATTTGCATTAGAAAAGAGTGGGTTGGCAGCCTACAAGGACGATGACTTTAAACAACTCGAGATGGCTTCGGGAGAAAAACAAGCGGTAGGACCTAGTGTTGATAATTGTATAGTAGACCTGGGAGTGTGTACTACTAGGTTGAAGGTATACGTCACTGCTCTCGGGGCGTATGACCTAATCATAGGAATGGATTGGTTAGTAGCTCACTGAGCCTTGGTATATTGTTTCACAAAGAGGGTGCTTTGTGTCGACGATCAAGGAAGACTAGTAGAGATCCAGGGTGTATGGAGAAAAGTTTCATTACGCTTTATATCAACTATGAAGGTTAAGTGATGCTTGAGGCAAGGGTGTCGACTTTATGTAGTGGAAGCAGTGAATGAAAGGAAGGGAACCTCATTGGATCAGTACCCGGTATTGTCAGAATTTAAGGATGTTTTTCCGAACGAGTTACCAAGATTACTTCCTGAGAGGGAGCTTGATTTTACTATTGAGCTAAAACCTGGTGCATAACCAATATCCAAGACTCCATATCGGATGACAGCACCTGAACTTTGTGAATTGAAAATGCAGTTGAAAGAGTTACTGGACTTACGGCTAATAAGGCCCAGTGTCTCACCTTGGGGTGCACCAGTAATTTTTGTAAAGAAGAAGGATGGATCCTTACGACTGTGTATAGACTATAGGGACTTGAACCGTGCTACAGTGAAAAATAGGTACCGAATGTCACGAATAGATGACCTCTTCGATCAGATGAAAGGAGCAGCGGTATTCTCAAAGATCGATTTGTGATCAGGGTATCATCAGTTAAGGATTAAGAAAGGAAATATCCCAAAAACTGCCTTTCGAACTCGGTTTGGACATTACGAGTTTGTCGTAGTACCTTTCGGCTTGACCAATGCACCGACAGTATTCATGAGCCTCATGAACGGCGTATTCCGTAAGTACTTAGATCGATTTGTACAAGTATTTCTACATGACATCCTCATCTATTCCAAGAATGAAAGAGAACATGAGAAAGACTTGCGAGTAGTGTTGTCCTGCCTTAGAGAGAAAAAATTGTATGGGAAGTTGTCAAAGTGTTCCTTCTTCTAGAAATAGATTCACTATTTAGGTCATATCATTTCTGACGAAGGAATCTCTGTGGACCCAGAAAAGGTAAAGGCCATTATGGAGTGGCCAGTGCCGAAAAATGGCCATGAGGTGAGAAGCTTCATGGGCCTAGCAGGTTATTATCGGAGATTTGTGGAAGGATTCTCAAAAACAGTGAAACCCATCACCACTTTGCAATGCAAGGGGGTCAGGTATGAATGGACAGAAGAATTTGATAGTGCATTCATTGAGCTTAAGAGGTTAGTAACTAGTGCGCCAATTCTACGAGTGTCGGATATGGAAAAGGACTTCACAGTCTGTATGGATTCCTCGAAGCAAGGGTTGGGGGCTGTGCTAATGCAGGATGGAGGAGTGATAGCTTATGCATCAAGGAAGTTGAAGAAACATGAAGAGCTATACGCGATTCATGATTTAGAGTTGGTAGCTATAATGCTAGCTCTGAAAATTTGCAGGCACTATCTTGTGGGGCAAAACTTTGAGCTCAAAATGGACCATCAAAGTTTAAAACATCTCTTCACACAAAGAGATCCGAATGCTGGGCAAAGGCGATGGAGTGAGTTTATGAGTGAGTGCGATTTTGGTATTTCCTACATCAAGGGAAAGGAAAATTTGGTCACAGGTGCCTTGAGTAGGAGACCACGTATCTTCTCCTTGGTAACCTTAAAGGTCAATCTGAGGGAACATGTGTTGACACAACTCCAAGGAGACAGTTGGTATTTAAAGGTTACTTCAAACCTCCAAAGAGGGAGGCAGTTAGATATAAAGTATGAAGGATATAGTCTGGAAACAGACGGACTATTAAGATATCGAGGAAGGATGTACATCCCTGAGAATGGGGATATTCGAAGCATCATATTGAAGGAAGCCCATAGAACACTTTATTGTGCGCATCCGGGTGTGAAGAAGATGTACGTAGATATAAGGAAGCTCTTCTTCTGGGTAGGCATGAAGCGCGATGTAGTCCATTTCATTGCCAAGTGCCTAGAATGTCAACAAGTGAAAGCCGAACAACATCACCCGGTAGGCCTCCTACAACCACATGATGTTCCTATGTCCAAGTGGGAAGTCATCTCTATGGATTTTGTTGTGGGGTTGCTGCTCACATCTCATAGACACAATGCCATTCTTCTGATAGTGGATAAGTTAACAACAAAGAGTGCTCATTTTATTCCGGTTAGAGACACTTACGATGTCACTGATGTGGCACGTGTGTTTGTAAGCGAGGTTATCCATTTGCACGGGATACCTAAGAAAATCATTTCAGATAGGGACTCCAGATTCACTTCTAGGTTTTCGACAAGTTTGCAGTCAACATTGGGGACTCAGTTGAACTTAAGCAGAACTTATCATCCTGAAAAAGATGGGTAAACTGAGAGAGTAAATCAAGTCATGGAAGACATGCTTAGGATGTATTTCATGGATAATCAAACCCAATGGGAGAAGTACCTACCTTTGGTATAGTTTGCCTATAATAACAATTTTCATAGCTCCATCGGAATGCCACCCTACGAAGCTTTGTATGGAAGGCCATGCAGAACGCCATTAAGTTGGGACAGACTAGAAGACCGAGTAGCAGTTGGGCCAGAATTGATTCAAGAGATGGAGGAACAAGTGACTTAGATTAGGCAGAGACTAAAGGAAGCACGGGATAGGCAGAAAAGTTATGCGGATGCACATAGGACCGACCAAAGTTATGAAGTGGGAGACCAAGTTTTCATTCGTATCAGGCCTAATAAGAGTACCATATGGTTCGGGAAGGGGACAAAGTTGTCACCTCGATTTATAGGACCGTTCAGAGTCTAAGAGAAAATTGAACCCGTTTCCTATCGTCTCGTACTGCCACCCCACTTGCATAAAACTCATAATGTTTTTCATGTATCTGTTTTACGTCATTATGTTGTTGATGAATCACATAAACTAAATTGGAAGGAATTGCAGGTATCGGACGTGGGAACTCTCACAGTAGAACCATTACACATATTGGACTGTAGAGTCCGACAACTCATGAACCGTCTGGTAGACCAAGTTAAGGTCCAATGGGACAAGTATAGTCCAGGATCTGCTACTTCGGAAGATGCCGAGACACTAGTACGAGACTATCCCTCACTTTTTTGACCACCTCGAGAATATGTTTCTCGAAGGTGGGGTGTGTGTAACGCCACCTTTTGACTTAGACAACCAAGATTACCTAAGGCCTATATACTTTATTTTCTAGTCACAGTGAAACTATTAAGTGATACACTTAAACTTTAAAATGTATGAACTTTCATGAATGTTTAAATGTTATTGATGATGATATATATAATGCAATCTGCCATGTGAATGTAGGTTTTATGAATGTTAAATATTATGGATGATGATGTATGTAATGTGATCTACTATGAGAATGTAAATTTTACAAATGTTTAAATGTTATTGATGATGATGTATAAGATGTGACATATTGTGAAAATGTGAATTTAATGAATGTTTAAATGCTATTAGAATGATGTTGGATATGATGCAATTTATTTTGGTAAATGATAATCTTAGGAATGGGTGTCCAAATTGAATTATGGGGTATTATGAGATCTATTTCTAACTGGAAAACCTTGATGTTAAATTGTCAGTACAGGGATACCAAATTGAAATGATGATAGTATGCAATTACATGATGATAATGCATAGAAATGTATGAGTTTGTGTTACAGACTAATCTGCAGGTTATGGGCTATGAAATAGCCAAGGGATAAAGATGATGAAAGTGGATATCATGACCACTAGCCGAGAAACATTATGGTATGAATATTGTATGTGAAATTATATTGGTTTGGATACATTTCTATGATATGTGGACTAGTGCAGGATTTCAGGTGATGACACTGCCCAAAACCGAATAAACGATGACAAAACCCCCAGCAACACGGTGCCACTGTATATTCCATTGTAGGGTGTGGACCCTAGTTATGATTAGGAGGGGTGGAGGCATTTCCCACCGTGT
>ML788708.1:35549-47739 GCA_009831015.1 Picea engelmannii | reverse complement strand
CTAGCTACACATGCATTTCTTGTACATATACACTAGTATGTATGGGTTTTCTTGACTTACTTACTGATAATGTCGGTTAATTGTTATGAATGTGTGAACCATGTTTCTTTTCCTTTGTACCATAAGATACCTTAACTTCGGGATGATGTTTCCTGAAGGGTGGGTGTATGTAACAACCCTAGTTGAATATATGCTTAGGGATTATTAAGTAAAAATTAATTAGGTAATTAATTGTCCTAACATGGTTTTAACTAAACAAAGATTGGTATAATAATATTAATTAAATATTTATTAATTAATTAATTGTTATAATTTTGATTAATTAATTAATTACCTATTACATTCAATGACATGGGTAATAAATTTAAGAGGGTTAATAAATTTAATTGTTTAATTAAATGATTTACGTATACGGAGGGGATAAGAAACATTAAATATAAGGATAAGAAACATTAAATAATATGATAAGACATTAACTAAGAGGATAAGATAATGAATGTATGGATAAGGAAATTAATGAGGAGGAAAGGGTCGGTGAAGGAGACATATGACGGGAGGAGTCTTACGGGAAGAAGGATTATTTTTTTGGGGGGAAAAGTCTGTATGTTGGAGGTGATGATTTTTCTGGTGGGAGGAGTTTGTTTGAGGGATTTTTGGTAAACCAGAGGTAGGGGGCATCATTTTGCTAGGGGTTTTGGGCACGAGGGCCAGGACAGCCTTACGGTATCCTGGAGCTAGGAAGCCGGACAGGATACTCCTAGCTAGAAGGGAGGAAACACGGTATGGGCAGAGTTGGTCAGCGCATTAGGCAGTAGTAAACCAGGAGGTTAGACAACCAAGTCAACGGAGAAATTAACATCAAAAGAAGGTAGTTTGTTATGAAATTGCTAAGTTCTTTTTTTTTATGCTGTAGTTAAATGTTAATCTCTGCTAAAAATTTGCTTATATGTTGGTGATTGAATTATTTGTGTAATTTAAAGGAATTATATCAAATTTTGTATCTACGGTCCCTACAGGCGATGTTTTGGTAGGAGGGGGCATTTCCCCCCTCATTAGTGCCCATATTTATGAGTCGGTCAATGTTGCAGGGATGAGGCATTCAGTGCGATCTGGGGGAGTCAAAGAAGGTCAGGGCAGGTGGGAGATGGGAACATGAAGATACCCTAAAGTTGTAGAGCTCTGTGTTTTGATCAGATTATTGGTTTGTATTAATGTAATACATTAATGTATGATATTAATGTATATAAATTAATAGTCTATAAATATATTAACTTAATGTTTACATTAATATAATATTTAATAATAATGTATAAATTAAAGTATTAATTAACATTAGTGTATATTTTAAAATATTAATTAATTAATACACTTATATATTATTAATTAATTTACTGTTAAAGTATTGATACACAAATAAAGCCATACATTAATAATGCATTAAATGTATTAATAAATAAATTAAGAAAGTATTAATACATTAATAAAATATAATAATAAATTAATACATTAATAATACATTGAACTTAATGAATTTAGTAATAGTATATTACTGTAATATTTACTAAAGTAATAATATATTAATGTATATTAAAGTACTAATACATTAATAAAATTTACATTAATGTGTATAATTACATTATTGTAATTAATTTATAATTGAAATATTAATATATTAATGTAACATATTAAAGTATTGATACATTAATAATGTAATATATTAATTAATTAATACATTAAATACATTGTTAAAGTACTAAAGTATTAATAAACTAAAAACATTAATGTATAGTGTAATGTATTAATTTAATTAATTAATACATTAAAGAATTAATAAAGTATTAATGGGGCCTTAGGGTTTGTTATGGGTTAGAGTTTCCTGGCCCCTCACAGGGGATGACAGCTGGAGTCCTAGATAAATCTTCTGGGGATGTGAGTATAGGCATGATGTGGAGGAAGGGTGACTTTGGAAGGGGAGCCACATTAAAGGATATTCGATGAGGTGGCAGGAGGAGAGAAGAGGTTAGGTTTGTGATGATTAATGTGAGATGATATGTCGACTCAAGCATGTGTCCAGATGGTAGAATTATCAGAGGAGCATTGGTGGAGCCAAAAAGGTTTTTACAAACCCGATGTGGAGTACAAAAACAATTTATTGATGTACAAACAAAATTTAAGGTTGGCGGGTGAGAATTCTGGGTTGGTGGATGTTGAGTGGTCTTGCAGTACAACCAAAGGTGCACTTGGCATACCGTCGGATGATCCAGTGGATTGTAAACCCATAGATGTCATAAACAATTTGTTATCTAGGGAATCATAATGTGGGGGGAATTCCAAGGTAGAGAAGGAGAGTGTTTTGAACTTTTCACTATAGAAGGTTGAGGGGGTAAGGCAAGAGCTTAAGCCAGAGGGTGGAAAGCATTGTCGGCGCCACTTTGGTTCTCATGGCGTGGTGTTGTGTGAACAAGGGTGCACATATTGGGATAACAATGACTTAATGTAGCGAGAAAAGGGGGGTGGTGGGAGTTTTTTACAAGTGACGATGGGAAGTGGTGGAACAAACTCGTCCGGATTAGGGGAGATTCCTAGTGTGGGAGGTGGGAGTAGTTCTGGTTGTTTTAGCGGTCGAGAGGAGAAAAGGCCCATTTCATGGCTCATGGTGTGGAAACCAAAGAAAATTAAATCGGTTGTGACTCTAGGAAGAGACATAGGAATGAAATTTGTGGGTATTTTTTCCTTGCAAGGCATGGTGGGTAGATTTGGCTATTGGGCCCTAGGGGAAAAGGATGTACATGCCTAGGTTGAAGGTAATTGGGGACCACTGTTAGGTTATTTTTCAGAGACATATATTCTGATGAATGTATGGTTTTGCTTCTTGTTTAGGAACTCGAAATATGTAGAGAGGGTGCTCCAACAGGTTTGGGTGGTAAATGTTGGAAGTTTGATGTTGAAACGCTGGCATTTGGCATTCAACCTAGAAAGAGAGGTCATCAGGCTTCAACACTTGTAGGTGATCTTATCAGGTTGCCCACTAGCACTATTGAGTTTAGAGGCTTTCAAAGGTATTGGAAATTCAATAAGAATTTTTTTACATGTGGATATGAAACATTTGGGGGGATTTGATCATCAGATGGGAAAGATCCTGGTAGAAATGGATACTTTTGAAGGGATTCCTGAGGATATTGTTATAAATTGGCATGGTTTGAAGATCCAAAAATTCTTTTATTATGTTGGTATACCTTTTCGATGCTCGAGGTGTAAGTCGACTGGTCATTTGCACCATCAATGTGCGGGAGTAGCTGCACACAAGAAATCACTTGAGGTTGGCCTTTCAAGGTTGAAAATTAGTGATAAATCAACTGATTTGGAGGCTCAAACCGACTGGATTGGTAATCAAGCATTGGATAGTGATGTGGAAATTGGTAAGTTATCATCCTACCTTCCTAATATTTTTAATAATAAGTCTACTCTAAATTTTCCCGAGGGGTCGGGTTTAGAGATATAGCCCCAATAAGATTCGATACCTTGAAGGGAGGGATGGGAGTTGAGGAGATACTTAGTGGGGAGGGTTGTCCTGAGGTTCCTGGACTGCATGGGAGGTTGGATGGCTCTGGGTGTCTAGTTAAGGGTGGGGGGGGGTGATTTCCCGGTGGCTGGTGGGTTTCTGGGTGAGGAGGTCTTGGTTGTAAGACTTTCGGTCGTTCAAGGGGAAAGGACGATACTAGTCTATTAAAAGATGAATTTGATCTTACAAACAAGGATGAATCTATTGGGGAAAAGGCATAATTTTTTTCTACGGCCTCGAGAGTTGGGAGATCACAAGGGGATTTTTCTAGGGAGGGGAATGTTGTGGATTTTCCTTCGTTGTCTATCGCTCGGAATCTAGAGACGGTTGAGGGGGTTAGGCACCATATCTTTAATTATGTGGCCGTGGGACTTTCTGGTGGTAGAATAAGTGTGGGATTGGAAGGGAAGGAAGATTTCAGATTGAATGCATCTACATAAGAGGGGTCTATCAGTTTGGATATGAGACCCTCATAAGCTATACAAACTGATACTGTTTTGGATCTGATTGTGATGTCAAAAGTGGAGGAGAAATTGCTAACCTTATTACCTTCCTATAGGGATGTACTAACTCGATTTCTTCTACCAATTTATGCTGGTGGGGAGTTACAATCTAACCCTGGTGAAAAGAATGGGAAGGCGGAGGGGGCTACGGGTATCTTGTCTAGTGGTTGGGGGGGTGGGGAGGCTTTGCTAAAAGGGGCATTACTGGGAGGTATGGAAAAGGATTTCTCTCCTCTAAAAATTAGGAGTGCAAGGAAATTGGGAAAAGAGAAGGAAATTTCAAACTTAACAAGTTTGGAGGGTGTAACCGGTCCTAGGGTGCTTAGAGCTCAGAAATCCCTGGCTAGGGTGAAAAGATGATTGTGGCAACATTGAATGTGAGGGGAGTGGAGGGCTCCTTAAATTAACTAACCCTCAAAAGGTTTTTAGAGAAAAATAATCTAGATGTTCTTTTCATTTAGGAAATCATGGTAGGTGTAGCAAAAGAAAGGGAAGTTTTTGTTAAACTTCTCCCTAAATGGAATTTTTGCAGGGTGGATTCTATTGGTCTCTCGAGGTTTTTTCTCATAGCTTGGAACCCCCGTAAGGATGATTTTGTTGTGTTCTTGACACTTGCAGGGATATTGTTGGAGGGTGTTGTTAAACATATAAATATAAAGTTGAAGTTGATCAACTGTTATGGGTCATATGCTGACAGAGTGGTAATTTTGGAAGACTTAAAAAAGGTTGGGATTTTTTATGTGGAAAAATTAATTATGGGCGGAGATCTAAATTTTACCATCTTGAGTAGGAAATTTTAAGGTCATCTTGCAAGGGTGGACCCTCTGCAACATTCCTTTAGTCAATTCATACAAATTGGAGGTTTAGTGGATGTGGAGCCAGTAAACAATTTTCCTACCTGAAGGAATGGAAGGAAAGGACAACGTTACATTGCAAAAGACTGGATCCGTTCTTGATATCTGAGAATATTATCTCATCAGAAATTAGATATCGATCCTGGGTCTTCAATGATAAGATATCCGATCACATGCTAGTGATTTTACATTTGGAATTTGGGAGTGACATTGTCGGGTACCCTTTTAAATTTAATGCAGTTTGGATGGAGGATCGAGACTTTGTAAGATTAGTTAGAACCAATTGCGTGGGATTGTTGGGGTCAGAGGTTATGAATCGTATGGAATCATTGGAAAATAAACTAAAGAGGATGAAGATCCTAGTAACTATATGAGAAAGAAAGAAAAAGGCTGAAGGTAAGAAAGAGTTGGTACAGTTAGAATCGAAATTGGTACTCAGACTTTCCTGGAGGGTTTTTGGAGGAAAAGGATAAATTATTCTTACTGGATAAAGAGTAGAGAAAATTGGTACTTTTAAGACAAGAGGAGGATACTTGGAGACAAAAAATAAGAGTTAACTAGTTGGCAGCAGGTGACAGAAATAAAAACAAATTTCATGCTTATGCTAGCTCAAGCAAACAAATTAACACCATATGGGACATTACTAAGGAAGATGGTACTATTATTTCAAATAGCTCCAATCTTCAACTTGAGGCGGTTGACTATTTCTAGAATATGTTTAAATCTCAGGACGATTTGGCTATTTCAAACTAATTGACAGTCTTAAGGAATTATCCAAGGTTGTTTTCAGAGGAAGAGGGAATTAGTTTGGTCGATCAAGTCTCCTTAGTTGAAATTCTGAAAAATTTAAAGGGATTTAAGTTCTCAAAAAGTCCTTGGCTGGATGGCTAGACTGTACAGTTCTTCTTGACTTTCTTTGATCTCTTGGGAAATGAGTTACTAGATGTGGTGGAAGAGTTGAGAAGACAAGGGAAATTTTCAGGTGCTTTGAATGCCACATTTATTTCACTAATCCCTAAAAGTGACAAACTAGATTCTTTTGGAGGATTTATGCCCATAACATTGTTAAACCTAGTATATAATATCACAACAAAAATAATTTATACCTGACTAAAACCCTCTCTTTCTACTGGTATCTCAAAGGAACAATTTGGTTTTATAGAAGGTAGACAAATTACTGATGCGATCGAAGTGGTACAGGAAGTATTACACAACATAAAGGTGAAGAATATTAAATCTATGGTTTTAAAACTGGATTTAATAAAAGCTTATGATATGGTGGATTGGGGTTTCCTAAGACTTGTCTTATTATAGGTTGGATTAAGTTTAGAAACAAATGATTGGATTCTAGGTTATGTGACATCAAAAAACTTTGTTGTGCTGCTCAATGGGAAGATTACTAGTTTTTTCAAATCTTCAAGGGGTATAAGGCAAGGATGCCCTTTATCTCCTTTACTTTTTCTTCTTGTTATTGAAGGATTGAGAAGAATTATACAGGAGAAGGTTCGGGATAAGAAACTTGAAGGTGTTCCTGTGGCGAGAGGGCTACATATTACACATTTAATGTTTGTTGATGATGTACTATTGTTTGAGATTGGTTTCATTTTTGAGTGGAAAGTATTCAAGGAGGTTTTGGAGTTATTTTTCAAGGCTACAGGGATGGCATTCATCCCTCAAAATTCTATGTTCTTAGAAGTAGGGTGGGATGATGTAGAGCTTAATTTGTTGAAGGAGATTTTTCCTTTTGAATTTAAAACCTTAGATGCAGGTTTTAAATATCTAGGGTTTTACATTAAACAAAATTGTAACACTAGAGTGGACTGACTTTGGCTAGAGAAAAAAATTGAATAGTGAATCTCGTGTTGGAGTCATAGGGTGCTTACCCTGGGTGGTAGAGTCATAATTGTAAAATGAATACTTGAAAGAAACTTGGTGTACTGGCTCTCATTGAGAAAAAATTCCCAAAAGTGTACTAAATAGTATTAGAAGAAGGTTTTTTAGCTTTCTGTGGACTGGTAAAAAGGAAAAGGAAGGAATCCATCTAACAAACTGGAAAAATATTGCAAAACCTAAAAATGATGGTGGATGGGTTATCAAAAACATTTTTATCTTTGGAAAAGCTTTGGCTACAAAACGTTTATGGAGATGTCTTATGATTCCTATTTTTTGGCATGAGATGATAATGTAAAAATATCTTAAAAATAAAATTGTTGAGGAGTGGTTTAGGTAGGGGAGAAAAAACTGGAATGGTACTTCAAATATATGGAGAGCTCTTACCTCTTCGTTAAATATAATTACTGATTGGTTGGTCTGGAATCCTAGAAGTGGGAGAGATATCATAATCGGTGTTGATCCTATGGTTGGGTCCCACTCTTTCTATAAATTTTCTGAGAATCTTATACTTTTGTTAAAGGAACAAGGGGTTATATGTCTTGCTCATGCAAGGATAATTGATCAGGAAGGTATTCACTCTACAAGGTGGAAAAAAGATGAAACATTAGGACTTGAAGGAGCACAATAAGATGAGTGGATAAACTATACAAGAGGATTGGTAAGTGCTGGAATTGATCTAAATGATGATAAAGATATATTATTATGGTATTGGTATACCAAACAAGGTCAGGTTAATGCCAAGCTAGCATACAAATTTCAAGTGATGGAGGGTAGGGAAGTAGAACCAAAATTCTGGTATTCTGATATATGGTAGTGGCAATTACCATTAAAATTAAAACTCTTTGTCTGCTTATTGTTGGAACAAAGAATACTTACTGATGTGTGTTCTATATGCGCTAAAAAGACACTTAAAAAACCTTAATTAAATTGTCAACCCAGGGTAAGTAAACTTAGAGTTGTAGAAAAATATATGCCAAAGGTAGAAGGTTGGTAGGAGTATAGTCTAACTAAGGAAGGCAACTATCTAAGGCTAATCTACTCAAGAAAAGCTATCTAATGAGAAAACCTTACTAAGTAAATTGAAACTAGGTGACCTAATTACCTTTGGGCCAAGGATCGATGGATAGTTCCTAAGAAATCAAGGAAAGCCCTATGTAAAGCAAACTAGTTCAACAATAAGCAATAAGCAACTATCTAAGAAAATGAAAAAAGAAAACTTCTTTAACTTGCCAACCTACATTCAATGAGCAACTACTCTATGAAAACAAATAAATAAGCAAGTAAGAAAAAGAACCTATCTAACCTATTAAAGAAAATAGACAAGTAAGCAAAGACACCTAACTAACCTACTAAAGAAAAAGACAAGTAAGCAAAGACACCTAACTAAGCTACTAAAGAAAAAGACAAGTAAGAAAAGGCAACTAACTACTGCAAGTAAAACTTCTCATTGAACAACTATCTAGCCTAGGAGGCAAGTGAACTAAATGCCTAATGCAAAACTATTTCTAATGCATGAAAGGAAATCTAAATGCTCAATGCAATGCATGAAAGGAAATCTATTTTATTAAAAGCAAGAAGAACTAACAACTAATTCTTAATCTATAATAAGAAAACTACTATCTAATCTATCAAAGCAAAGTCTATCTATCCTACAGCAGTAATAAAACTTTATTCTAACCTATGAAAGAAAGAAACTATATGTATGAAAGAAGAAAAACTATCTTTTAACCTATGACAATTCAAATATAATGCTGGTGGTTGTGTGAATGTCTTCGGTGTCGGATGATATCTCAATATCACTTGAAAACAAAGGATAATTCCAGTGGTATGATCTCAACACTAATCTCAATGGCAAAGTGAAAGGTATGGATTAAACAATCCAATGAGAGTTTAGCCATGACAAAACAATGTTAAATACCCCGCATATTCATATATGAACCATCAGCAACATAACGAGATCATCATTTATACTTCTATTCTACATAAGAAAAACTAGATTCAACCATTAACTAAGAAATTCAATTGCATTTTAATCCTAGGAAAGGAAATTACATAAATGAAACTATACTACATCTATTCTAACAATTCAAACTGGAAGAAAGAAATGCTTAAAAACAAAAATTAAAAGTAAACTAACAATTACATTAACCAACAATTAGCTAAGCCAATTCTACATAAAAATTAAATAAGCAAGCTATGATTAAAAACTGAAATCAATTCTATCCATCCATCAAACCCTTGTGAAAGAAAACCGAATTAAAAACTCTATTCTATTCTAACTAAAACTCTGTTTTAAACTTGATTCTACAATTATAAATGAAAATGTAATCTAATATCTAACTACACATGGGGCTAGTCTAGGGATCTGCAGATCCGTTCCTAACTACAAGATCAATCTATGTTAGCACAAGCCTTCATACTAACTTGCAAAAGAGAGTTAAATTAATTTAAACTACAACAACAAGTTAAATAACAAAAGAAAAATGCATGTACAGGAAATAAAGAGAGACAACTAAACTACAAAAATGAATAAATAAACTAAAGAAGAGTTACCAAACTGTTGGTGCCCCCCCCAGCAAGTGGTGGTCACTCTTTAGAAGCACACCACGAGCTTAACAAGGCGAATCCACCATTAAAGATTGAAAACGCAGTTCTGGCACAATTCTGGCAATGTAAAATATCAAAACAGAGAAAAAATGAATTTGTCTCTAATACATTGGTTCCTCTCTTTGGTTAACAATCTTATGATCATCCTAGCAGTATTTATAAGCTTACAGACCAATTAGTCAACCACGGGAGGGTCTAACCACTTCTAATTTCGGAAAATTACAATAAATGATGCCCTAACTGCCGAAACAGAGCAAGCCAATAATCACCCTCTTTGGACAACTGAAACTGAGTTTTCTGGAGCTTAGTAGCTGGAGGGAGCGATCATGAAGAAAACCCACGTGCCCGATTTTCCCATCACTGGACGCCAATACCTTAACCACCAAGTCACCTTGTGTTTTTGTGCAATACGGAGTGCTGGAATGAGTGCCAGATCGGGTACCAAAATGAGTGCTAGAATGAGTGCCAGATCAAGTGCCAGAACTAGAAATGTAGTGTCTTTTGCCCTGTAACAATAGAAAAACATGAATTAGCTCTTGGAAACATAAAAACATGATTAATTATACTCGATGCAATCATTAAACATGAATTATACGTACCTTATGTCGATCATACCGTTTTATCATGAAATTCTTCAAAAAAATCCTTCCAAACGTGAAAAACACATATGTACATGCGGTAAAAGTGTATAATAATCGTCATAAAAATGATCATAACTCGGGCCCAACACTTACTTGGGATAACTTTAATAAAAGGGGTTTTCTGGGTCCTCGTATTTGTGTTCTGTGTAAGGAAAGTGAAGAAATTGTGTTACATTTATTTGGGGAATGTAGTTTTATAATAAATATGTGGCAGACTATTACTAAGGAACTAAAATTGGTCAATAAATGGCAAGGTGGACATTTTGAGAACAATTTACATAATTGGTCAAAGGGAAAGGGAAACTGGAATGAAATCCCATGTTATATTTGTTGGGAGGTCTGGAAGCATAGGAATTTGTTGATATTTGAATATCAACAAAAAAATCATATTAGAGTATGTAACTACATTCTACAGGACTTGGAGGAACAAAAAATTACACAGGACACTAAACACAAAAGGATTGATAGGTCACCTACTCTTGAATGGGATGGGGTAGTAGGCTTCTTTGATGGGGATTCAGAGGAAAGAGGTACAAAATGTGGGGCTGGATCCATTCTAAAATTCCCATTGTTAGGTAGTTATAGACTTAAAATGAATTGGGGAAAAGGAACAAATACCAAAGGAGAATTAATGGCACTTTGGGTAATTTTTTTTTTCATATATTAAATAGGTACCAAGGTTACTATTGGCGGGTGATTCTAAGGTTATTATCAATTGGTTTACTAATTATAATAATATACAGGTGATATCTTTGCAACCCTGGATGACAAGGATTAGATCGCTAAGCAAATATTTTCAGCAAATCAAAGTTCAACATATTTACAAAAATTATAATCATGTTGTTGATCGGCTTTCAAAGGAAGCATTGTTATTGGATGAAGGAGGCATATATATTTCAAAGGAATCAGATGGACAACATGAAATTTTTGAAAGAATTAATATTAGTCCATGGGGTACTATATTAATAGACTGCTTTGCTTTGGTACTTTTTGTAAATTACAGTCATAAGGAGGACATAGAAGCTGTAATTTTTTGGTATAGATATGTATATCAATGGTGATTTTATAAAATACTGTTGTAATGGGTACAAAGATGAAAAGTATTTTGGATCATGGGGAAGAGATGAACAAGGGAGTTACACTTTGTATTTATGAAAAAAGACAATTTATATTTACTAATATATGTGTTTTTTCTTATTGAAAAAAAAAGTATTAATACATTATTACATTATTTTAATGTATAAATTAAAGTATTAATTTACATTAATGTATAAACAATACATTAAATGCATTAATAAAAACAATATTAAAGTAATTAATACATTAATAAAGTATAAATACATTAATAAAGTAGTAATGCATTATTAAAGTATTAATACATTATTGCATTAATGTAATGTATAAATTAAAGTATTAATTTACATTAATTTATATGCAAATTATTAATTAATTGATACATTAATAATGTTACATTGTATTAATTAATTAATAATAATAATAATAATAATAATAATCTATTTTTAAAGTCAATGAAACCCTACGTGGTTAAGTATAAATAATAAATACAATAAGTAATACATCAATAATACATTATTAAAGTAATAATGCATTAATAAATACAATATTAAAGTATCAATACCTTAATAAATACAATATTAAAGTAATAATACATTAATAATACATTATTAAAATTTTAATATATTAATAGAATAATTGACAATGGACGTGGTTGACTATGGTTCACCATGGCCATTGTTTCTTATGGTTGAATATGATAATGACCATCTGTAACATCCCGCTCTGGCGCACTGAGAACACTTATTATTTGAGGACACTTGCTCGCAAGTGATCTGGACCCTTTTTGATGTTAGACCTATTATATTTGATTATGATGTGAATGACAGATGACATGATGTGTTACTATTTGATGTAGACGGGTGCTATTGACTCAGTTGATTGAGTGTGTAGGGTTTTTGACCTTGAGGATGCAGAGGCATCGGTAGAGCCCCCTTGGACTCTGGACTGAGTCAGGGAGTGTGCTTTTGGGTTGATATGTTTATTATGATGTTTCATTTGATTGATGATTTGATGTTGACATTTCTGACATGATTATTGGTGATGCAGGCTGAC
>ML788708.1:8212-23930 GCA_009831015.1 Picea engelmannii | reverse complement strand
GTAGCCAGAGATTTGGGGAGTTGGAGCCTCCCTCAGGTTGTAGCCTGAGAAACTAGGAGGTTGGATCCTCCTTCCAGTTGTAGCTGAAAACAAAGGAAGTTGGTGCTTCCAATGAATGTAATTCTTCCAGACATATAAGAAAAATCATTCTGTGGTTTTCTCCCGATTTGGGTTTCCACATAAAACACTGGTGTACTGTGCATGTGTGTGATTGTTTATTTATTACTGCTCATTATTGGATAATAATTCTACATTTTTATAACATTTGAAGAAAAAGGATTATAATTACATTATTACTGATTCANTTTCAAGAGGATTCTATAAGGCCCAAACCTTATCACTAACTGAGTGTTGAGGATGCAAAAGCCCTAACCATAGGTGACTATCAGGAAATGTTAAATACCAAGCTACTAGGATGATAAAGGGTTCCATTCTTTAGTAGTGTTGTTGTTCCATAGCTAAGTAAAACATCTAGGAATGTTATTTTGAGAAAATAACAAAGGAGGAGGAATATTTTGTAGCATATTTTTAGGCCACAATTCGATAGGAAAATCCATAGTGAGTGCCCATTCCTTTGTATTTACATTTTGATAACTGAAGAAAAGAGAGTAGAGGATAAGCCTCACCTTTGATATGGGTTTCACCCGTATTGAGTTTCCTAGTGTAAATATTATGTCTTTTGTGTGGATGGTATTCTTTCATTTTCCCATTCTTTTATTTCCGTATTTCATTTATTTATATTAAAAAATAGAGCAATAAGATAGATATATCAAATATGATATCTAAGGTAATAAACCTACATAATAAATATTTTAGCATATTATAAGATATATTGTGATGAATAGTGGAATATCCATGCTAGTTTATATATTGTTATCTCATTCTTAAATTAAATGAATCTTGTTTTGTGGTTAATAATTTAGAATCAATTTGAGCTAATTTATGCCCCACTCTTATATGATTTAGCATAGATGGACCATAGGGATTAACCCCAAGTTATGGTGGTTTCCTTAGTCTAAATTGTTGGGCAAGGCCACTAAGGTGATAGTTGGTGTTGAGGAGCCTGAGATCCCTTTAACTCAACAGTAGGAACCAAACCTGCCTTAGAGGCCCAATTAGAATCTGCAACATTTGATGGTCGAATGGATCTCTAGATATTTCAATCTAGCTAATTTATCTATGGCCTTTACTTAGTGATTGAAAATATATGTTTCTGTGAAAGTTCCTCCTTCAGATTAAACGTTCTCTTTTTTTCTTTTATTTTAATAGATGAGTTTGATAAAATGAGGTCTGCTGGTAAAAACCAACTGATAGAAGCGATTCTTAACTACTGAAGAAGGCTGAGCCTGGGATAACCATCGTGCTCAAGCATGCAAACAACAATATTCACACCTATTACAAGTCTAGTAATAATACATTAACTTGTTGGTATTTCAACAATGTCTGAGATACAATTATTGAAGGAAAATACACATGCAATAAGATGATTGCAAGAAAAATAGTTTCCTTAGATCTACCATCAATCACACATTAACACAACGATTTTATTTTCATCATTAAGACTACAAGAACTGCTAAAATATTGAAATAGGTAGCTTATCAATAGATTCATAAACTCTTAGTCATTATAGCATCAATTATTGAATTAAAAGTTGGAAGTAATTCCTCCTTAATTAAATCACATAACGCCTTTGATAAAAAAAATAGAATTTTGTCTCTGGTTCTAAACAAAACTTCTCAATTAAGGTTGTTCATAAATAGTTCTTTACAATTCTAAAAAAGAGGGTATTTTCTCAAAAACCATCGATCCCTCCTAAAAGGTCAATCCCCATATTTATAAAGAATCACTAACTAAAAATAGCTGCTACAAGTTTGTGTTAAGTAAAATAAAATATTTCCATGTGGTGTTTGATCTCTTTGTTCTATGGAAATCATCTCATGGTTCTACTGGAGTGGATGACTCTTCTCATATTCTGAGAACTTGATGAAAATATCCTCACATGTGTTAGCGTATGGGAATCTGTGTTGATCCATCGGAGCTGCAAGAATTTCTTTCACTTCCACTGCATGTTCTCTATATTTGGAGTCTTTGGCACTTAACCTTTGCAAAAATGCATGAGCCTTGATCGGATTTTCCATAAACTTCTGTATTTGACCCAGTGTCATGCTTGCCACCTATGCAATCTCCACTCCCCTTGCTGAATCTTGTTCTGCATGTCATTTGACTATGTCATGCAAGTTGACAAAGTCTTCAGGTGATACGAACTTTGGGAGGCCAATGTCTCTCATCTCCCGATTGATATTTTTCCATGTTCTTTCACACTTGACCCATCTCTTATGTATTTATCTCTGAGGTTCTTGGGACATACTTACCTAGTGTTTGGTTGATTTCCTAATCTGGGCGATGTTGTTATCCATCAAAACTAGAATACCATGCTCCTCTACATCTCGACCCTTCTACACTATGATGATGTAGTGAATTCTTTCTACATCTTGGTATTCTTTTTCATACCATCTCTCCATGTCCTTGCAGGTTTCCAGTTCCATAAGGGTATCTTCTTGACAATTGGCTACACATGGAGTGAAAATATGTCTTTTTCTTGTGAACTTTGCATATGCATCTTGGAACTCACTCTTCATAAACACCGTGACCTACATTGAGTCTTGGTAATATTTTTCCAAATGGCGCAAATGGTCTAGGTCCTTCAGTGCAACAACTAGTTCCTTCAGTGCAACAACTAGTTCCTTTGAACATTTCTTTTCTTGATCCAACGTGGCATCAATGATAAACATCCATGCATTGATGAGCCCAGATGTCTTTGCGTGTTCTATGTTGAGAAAATTCTCCTTCGTGGTGATGAGAATCAAGCTATCCCGTGTGAATATTCTTTTCTTGGTAGTTCTCCTCATATATTTCCTCTTCCTGTCATAAGTGATCGCATTTGCGGTTCTCCCCAGGTCAGAGTGTTTCTTAAGCTTCATGTTGCATATATTTGTTCTACGACCAATTCTTGTACTTATTCCATATGTTTTGATGGCTCAACCTTCGTCTAATGTTCATTGGTTGGTGAGGTATAAACCAAAATTGAAGAGTCAATGATATGCTCAGTACTTACTTGGTGATCGGTTGTCGAGGTGTCAATATCTAGCTATTTCACTCCCTATTTTTGTCCACGTGAACCTATCTCATCCCTGGAGTTGTCTTTGGGGTTCTCGGATAGGTCGAGAAATGCACTGTCTAAGACATTGTTGGCCTCATGGTCACCTTGCGAAGGGTTTGGAACTGATGCATCAGGACTTGGAGAAGATGTTCCCCTAGGTTCTTTCTCCTCTTTAATTGGTATCAAAGTTACAAGTGATATCTCTGAACTCTTTTCATCATCATGGATGGTTATTAGATAAAAAAGGGGATTTGGCACACCCATTTCACCTAGTGTTCTTGGACTCTCATACTAGGCTGGAATGGTCACTTGTGATCTAGCCTATGGTGATGGAACTTTGGGGTTTTTCAGACTAGTGGTTTCCTCCAATTGTATTGACTCTAAGCCATTTAGATCTCTTATGATTGTTATTGGGTCGGCCGGAGTGATCCTCATCATTTCTACTAGTTGAGGATCATTCTCTAGATGGTCGATGATTCTTTGGGATCATTCTAGTAACAACAACCCCCTCCTTTGTCCCTTTATGGTTTTTTCTACTGTGATTTATTCTCTAACCCTGAGAGCTTCTTGAGACAATTGTTATATTGTTTCGATATACTCATTCATACTCATAGATTTGAACCTAGTCATCTTTGGGTTAGATTTTCTATGTAATACCTCCTCCCAGTCATGAGCACAGTCTATACAAATATCATCTTCAAAATAGTCATGCATGTATGGCCAAAAGGAAGAGACTTGTGAGGCATGTTGGAGAACTAGGACTTTGGGGTCATGCTTGCGAAACTGGCTTGTCAAGAACTTGTATTCTAGATGACTCAAACCCTCTTGTTTATCTTAAGCAGTGTTCTTCACTATATAAAACCCTACATAGAAACCGTAGGGTATGAATGCTCGTTTCTTGTCCTTAACCAAACTGGCGTTATGTCCCTGCATGATAGTTTGGTAACAAATTTATCATACAACAAGTCGGTCTAGGACGTGATCGAGGAGAAAATGTGGTGCTTCGGTGGCCCCGAACACTCTGATATAGGTTTTTGTCTCATGTAGGTACCAGTGGCCTACCTTCAAAATCATTTTCTTGGCTGCTACAGACAACCTTTGACATTTCTTTTTCAATATAATGAAATAAATATGAGTGATGAACTCATCACAAATAAGAGCATAAGACTTCTTGTACCTGTTTTCCCATAAGATGTTGAAGTATACATGTATAGGAATCTCTGCAATATGCCAACTTAGATTCATATTGGAGAAGACATTCCTTGAGTAGATTACATCTAGTTGATATGAGGCCATGTGAAAAGTAGGTGCTTCTCCCTCCTTTGATGACTGAGCCTGTAGTATACTAGTTCTCAATTGCTTGGATATAATTTCTCCCCAGTTGAAGCTACTCCCTCAAATAGCCACAGTGTATTCTAGGGGCATCCATGCCTCTGAAATATTGGCGTAGTACTTTTCTCCATATAATCGATAGATTAGAGCCATTAAGTAGATATATGGCTCCCTTAGATTCATTGTCCAGTACCACTCATTGCTCTCGTTTGTAAATTTCTTGTCTTCCTTCCAACAGGAGGCCATTAATCGGCTGGTGTCATGGAATTCATAGAACTTCACCACGAAGTTTGTGTTCAATCACTCCTCCGAGTCCCTGATTTTGTAGTATTGTTGGACCTCTATCAGGAGAAAAAATATGACACATCCACGATTCTCGTCATTGATTAGTCACTTTTGCACATCTGTTTGATCAATTATCCAACTCAATTTCTAAATGCAAGGAAAGAATGGATTTCAAAAGGCTACAATATGTAAGCATGACTGCTGGATATTTGGGAAAACCTGGTTGTTGAGAACGATTACATCCAGGTCATTGTGTGGGATAAAATCTGGGTAATATTCCTGATTGATTCTGTCGAATAAATCTCCCCACTATGGGAGCATTATTTTTTATCCAGTGGTTGGTTTTGTATCACTGAAAGTAGGGGGCTGAGCAAATGCTCTCTTAGTTGATGCCTTGATGACCAGCTCCACTCTGGGAGAAAACTCCAACTGCCTCACCATGTCAGGAGAATATCCTTCACCAATATCTTCTTCCTTTAATTTTGGTTCCCTCGACGAGCGTCTGGTCATTGGCTTCCTTGGAGGTATTTTCCCTACAGATAGAACAACGTTAGAAATATTGTTGCAGATAGGATGCTGGTACATAAAAATTACAACCGTTGAACTGATAAAAATTAACACATACCTCTTCTTCGTGCTAGCTTAACCTGTTGTTTTGAAAGTCTGAGAATCAAACACAACTCTTGAGACACTCTCTTTGCTTCTTTGGCTGTTCTGGAAATGGGAAAATTGTGTGCAAAGTGGAGGTATTTGAAGCTGTCTTAGTGATTTAAATAGAGATAATACTTACCTTGTCGCATCATTTATTCAATTGGGGGTATGAGTGTAGTTCTACAAAATATTCTTCCATATCTTCATTATGTTCAAGATTAAATGCAGTCGTAGGTTGGAGGTGTAGGAACGGGCTATAATGTGGTTCATCGACAATCTCAAATTCCCGTTGTTCAATCGACGCACAGGGTAGCAACGTATGCAGACCAAAACATTAACCGACCTATTAAATGGAAGAATCTAATCTTATTGTGTGCTGAAAATGTCCCATCATTACACTAAATTAACGAGTGAATCGAGAGTCCAGGATTTTATTTAGATGTTGTTCATTGATATCTCTCGAAAAAAAATCGATGCCAACCCATCTTGTCGTACAAAGATAATGTGGAAATGCTGACTTGGAAAGGTGAATAGGACACGAGGAAACCTAAGGTGAATCGGGATGAAACTAGTCCTTACAAAATTCCTACACGACAAAGACACATGGTGCTTGAAATTGCCATCTTCGATTAATCATGTTATTCAGAATCAGGGACTTTCATTAGCTAAACATTTTAACAATAGGTTCTACCCTGTCGATGCCAAAAATGCATCGATGATCGAAGATAAGTTTAAACAAGTGTTCTCAGATCACCCCCTTTGAAAATTGATGATGCGGAAAATGCATTGGGGATTGGTGATTGACAATATGTCAATGTGAAAATTTTCCATGATTTAAATCTTGGATAATTCACCAACCTCGAAAAAATGCATCGGTAATCGGCTATCAAAGGCTCATCATGGCCCATGTCAATGTTTTATCCCTCTCGTACTTCATCGACGCCGATGAGAAATCGACCACTTATTGAATCATCTTTGTGAACAACTAGTGTACATCTAGCCTGCTTTTACCAATGGTGATGATACATCGGTGATTGTATATTATTTTTACTATGTGGTCATTTCTACTTGTTCAGGATTTTTCAACACCGAACATAAGTGTGTGGGTCACAATTTTAGCTGCAAATTCTCAGTTAAAATGCCAATTTCTTTTTAGACACAGAGGTTTCACTTTGACAGGTTCAAACAAATCCAATTTGATCGATGAAGAGACCTGGAAAAAAAAATAGCAATCCCTTCGTAGTGGAATAAATTTAGAGAGCAGAACAAAAGAAAACAAGTGGTACCCAAAAGATACAAAATATCATAAAATATTTTAGGGTGTGTTGAGCGCTCAACAGGTGGATTACCTGATAGTGTCACTAGGATATCAAATTTTTGGATTTGTAATTTTTAACCTATAGATATTTTGAGTATTAATAGGGTTGAAGGTATAGGGGCTAAGACAAGGAATACAATATTATATTCCCAAGTCCTAATTTTTATTTTATTATTTTATTGTAAGTTCCTAAGTGAGGGGAATGAATTCAAAAGTGATCTAAAAGGGTCTCTTTGAGTGCCACTTATCAAAAAGTGATCACGGATATATAACATTATGTTTTAGTGGAAAAGGCACAATTCTATGATTCCATTCTCGTCATTTTTGTTACGGCATGTTGGTGTGAGCCAGGAGCGATAGAGACAATATTACCTTCAGAAGCTTGTGAATCCTAGGCGATATTTTTTTTCCAATACTTCTTGGGTATCCTTGGGGAGCCTGGATCCCTATAGGGGGGAGTGGGTGGGTAGTATTTCCTAGTGTGTGAGGCCTAGATGGTGCCTAGATAATCCATTGGTGCATATTTATTTCTTGAAGCCATAACTCTGACACTTCCTATTTGACCTGTGTTGAAGCTTTGGAAGGGAAAGTGGCATATCCTGAAGGATTGTGGTGTAAAGAAGGGGGTACACTTCCTTGCATTGTGTAGGTTGATGGGAATGAGAGATTTTAGGTTGCAATTATTTTTATAATTTGGTACCTTTTCCTTGACACCACTTTTACTGACTGTTAGAACTAGTTGGCTTAAATAGCATTTTCCCTATGGATTCATTATCCAAGCTTGGAGGGGGTGTTACAACTATTTATTTTCACACCTAGCATAAAAATGTAAGCCTTACCAACATGCACTATCATCGTAAATGTATCACTTGTCATACACATGTTCACACCTTTTTTCCCTTGTATAACTTAAGAAAATACTTTTCCTAAAGTTATTTTCACTTAATTAAATCCATAATCCCCTTTTATGACTTACTCCCCTTCTTTTATTTAACTTGAAGGTAAAAATAAATTAGTGTATAACAATTGATTTGCTCAAGTGATATTTTTTTTTATTTTGACGATATCAAGGATAACCATTGCTTTTCCTATAAATTAAAGAGAGTTATTCCATTTCCACATGAATTTTCCTTGAGTGTACTTAAATGTTGTCAAAATTTACACATACTTCTTAGCTCCATTTCCCATTGTTACTTTCATCCAAGAGGGGAATCCTATCCATTTTTCCACACATTCGGGAAAGAAAGAAGAACCCTCCCATGAAAGGGCCACCAAGAGATATTTGTCTGCATTGCACTCTGCATAGGGGTCTTTTATATGTACGTTGCTTATTAGGCACTATATATACCATATTGATTCTTTATATCTCTTGTTATTAAGGTAAACTTTCTATTGCATGCCTCTTTATTTCTAAATAGATTAGACTTGATGATATTTAACTAATAGAGAAATAAGATTTTTGGTTTTCTCATCCACTTTTTCTATGACTTTGAAATAACCACAAAGTTTCTAGATATGCTAACCCTTGTTGTAGACTTGCACCAACAAAATGGTAACTCTATTGTGGATTTGAGTTTTACTCATGGTGCTTGGTTGTGGGTGCGTGGTACAAATTTTTGTTCACACTTTTATGGGGTTTTATTGATATTTTTGTGGTTTTTTTTACCTTCCTATAGTTTTATATTATGTTTCCTAGGTTACATGTGCTAGAAATCCCCTAAAAAAAACTTCATAGACAAAGACACAACTCTTCTCCAAAATATTTTTCCTAATGCATTTTTTTCTCTCTTTTCATCATTGGCCAACACCCTTTATAGCCTCTTTTATTCCATTGGTCAATGCAGAAAAGGGCGTCTTTTTTTCCACTGCTCAACGTAGATTCTAGGAAGTTTTCTACCACTTCTCAACACAGATTCGGTAGTTTTTTGCCACTATTCAGCACATCTCTTAGACCTTTTTCTACAACTGATTAATGAATGATTTGGATCTTTTTCCATCACTTCTCAATGGATAATTCTATGTATTTTACTGCACTGGTCACTTTGTAAAGTTTCATATGTTTTCAGTGGTTTACTTTCTTGCTATGTGTTGTTTAGGGCTTTCATTTTCCTTTCATTTTTTGGTTTATGGAGTAGTTTAAAATCCCCACCTAGCCCTAGGAATTGAAGAACAAACACCTAGGGGGTTTGATCTCTTATTCTAAAGAGGGTTTATTGAGGGTTTGGATCCCTATTTTCTACTACAGATAGGCTATAGCTTTACCAATGAATTGTCATCCTATCCCTTAGTTTCTTGATTTCATTTGCATATAATTTATATTGCATTTCAAAATATCCAAAAAGAGGCATTGAGTGTAGGATCTAGATTTGGTTCGATTGCACTTAGTTGTTGTTATTTTTTATAGCCATTGGCTATTATTTCATTGTTTTTATAGAACCATAATTTTGTTTCCATTTGCATTTGAAACCCTAGTAAAAGAAAGTTCTCTTAGGATCCTTCCTTTCCTTTTCAATAGGGATTTACCATTTCAAGTATTGTTGTCATTTGAAATATTTTTTTCCTGTTTGAGATCTCTTTGCTTGCATACAACACCTCTTCTCTCATTAAAAAATAATGGTTTCCAATTAGTACATTTGAATTTTGTTTCTTGTTTAAGTGGTAAGTTATTTCATGCACTTTATTTTAAATTGTTTATTTTTCAACATTTAATTTTTTTATCAGTAATTTAACTATAACATTGAAACCAAACATAAAAAAACTTACCACAACAATCTTGATTGGGTTTTATGACACTATTTCAATGAGAAAGGAAGATCTAGTCTGAGGTTGTATAGTTAACCCAAGACATTGAAAATAACCTACCCTGATAGGTTTTGCAGCTCCGTTAGCCAATGAATACACTAAAGTAAATGAAGAAAGGAACAAACTATCTATCTATACAATCTCACTACGTACATTAACTGATAAATCTATCTATTAGTATATATCTAACATACAATATTATTATATACAATATGTATGTACAGATACAAGGTTTGCATAAAGACTTGTGAAAATGAAAGTTTTACTACTGAAACAATGTTTGTGTAAGATATAACGCTAAGGAAATTATTGTTTAACTATATAGTCACAAACAATAAAATGAATGAATAAGATCCATAATTATATAACTGTAATGAACAAATCATTTAAAGTTGAATTGTTTAATCATTATTCATTCACAAAATAAATAAATTAACTAAAAAAGGAAAAAGTAACTAAGATGATGTTGATCAACGATAAAGAAAATCACTAAGTTATTTTTCTTTATGAGTAATGCAAGCTCCAATAACCTATTTGCAAAGAAGAAATCCATGGAAAGAGGCAGAGAATATCTTAAAATATTTCCTAAAGTAATTCAAGGAATTTTGTGTTTTGAAAGAAATCTATAACAAACAGAAAGACACATGTTTTTCTCATGTGACTTTACATGATTCAAAATATAGAGATGGAATCAATTCCAATCTCCTGCAAATGATATAAAAAAATCTAACATTCGACATAAACTCATAATGTACAGATACTTCTTTTGCATTCAATTAGCCACAGGGATTATGATAACCATAAATCATGGACTACAATATATAAGAACAACATGAAAACATAAAGTGTTGAACATACTACATCTAATTCATAAGATGTATGTTTTCATGCTCAGAAAAATACGAAAATAATATGACAGTAAACACATCATATATTTTACATATGGACTAAATAAAAAAGCACACTGTATTCCATATCATTCCAAAAAAATAAGTCCATAATCAGGCCTAAAAAAGAATACCCTTTCTCCCTGTGAAAGTACCAATATTTATAATATGATCATGATTTGTTTCTCATATCTTCTAATATAGATACATATCCTCCTCAATAAAGTATTTAAAAAAAAAAAAAAAATTAATTTAGGTCTGCTATAACAACCATTCAAAAATAGTTACATAATTCAAAATATTTTTGAAACTGTTTTTAAAGAAAAACTTGCAAATTTGAAGCATCTACCAACGATTCACTTGTTCCATCAACCATGGCAATTTGTTCCTCTTCAAACTTGAGAAGAAAAATGAAATTTAATTTAGAAAAAAATACAATAAACTAATTATAGACAAGCTACAAAATGTACAATTCTGTAGCTAGTCCAATAAAACAAAAACAAAACAAATTATGTTATAACAAAGCAATCCAAACGTTAATTCTAAGAAATTTATTTACCCATTAAACATTGGAAAAAGAGGCATCTAGTAATTTTGATTTCATAACAACATTGATGTTGGATGAGTTTGTAATAACAATATATCCTGATTTCCTGGATCTTTTACTAGCTCTACAGGATGTTTGTTGGACACTGGCTCTCAATTCCAAGTTTTCATTTTCCAACACTATATTTTTAGCGATTACCTATTTGAGTTGAGCTTGCAGATAAGGTATATCTTGATAGTACCTCTCGATCAAAGTGAAACAATCTTCATAATACACCTGTTCCAATCTCGGTAGAGGGTGCATGTCATTTGAGTTCAAAGGCTTACCTTGCACCATTGTATTTTTTAAATCGTACTGTATTCCTAAAAACCCCTCTTGTTCCCTTAAAAATAGAGGTAGGTTTGAAACAAAATCATACTAGGGAGAATCCACTCTAGTGGAATCAAATATTGCATCCTCGACATAGATCATATATTCAATAACTATTGTAGGAATGGGTTTACCACGATTTTGATATCGTTTCCTTGTCATCCTCAAAAAAATTCTACCACTCCTCTTATTTCTGAAATCTAGTTCATTAACATCCTATGTAACTTGCTTCCTCTCTCTTTTGATTTTATTTTTATCATTACTAACCTTGGTCTGTACAGGATCAAGGGAAATTGGTGACTTATCTCATAAAAGACTAAGAATTTAATCCAAGGATTTCTTTGGAATGAAATTTCATTTTTTGGAGGTGACCTCAGCTACTAGAGGAAAATCAATCGAAGTATCAGAAGGTAAGACAGAGTCTTTCGAGACTTGTATCTCAACTCAAAAATTTTGCAGAGAATGGGACGATACACTTCGACTGATAGGTTCATCAACATTCAAAGGTAAACTAGAGACATGCTCATATGGAAAAGTAACAAATCTATTACTAACAAGAAATATCTTTCAATTATCTCATATCTTCAACAATTGGGCATTAACCAGAACCCAAATTAGACAATGATGGAACAAATTGGAATCAGGGTTAGGGCTCTGTCTTTGGTAAAACCTGGACATTTTTTGGAGACTCTTGAGTAAATAAAAGGGCAAGTTCAATTAAAGACCCAGGAAAACCATCAATAACCTTATATGAAACAAAAAAACCAACCCATAACTCCCCTCGTAGGTCAGAAATTGTTTTATAATAAACAACAAGCCATGCCAATGAGTTTTGAGCAACTGGATAGGCATACCTTTTATGTTATAGTGTGATTTTATAGATACCAATAGTGAATTCCACGGGATTATCTCTATCTTTAGATTCTTGAACTAGCGGTCCCCTTCCTGTGATAGACCCTTGGCCTCAACTATGGATTCTTCGTTTACTTGTAACTGCAAGTTGTCCACCTTGGCTTTGACACCATCAAAAGTTTTAGCAAAGGCCGCTGCAACTTCAAAGTTAAAATCCTTAAGCGTCTGGATGAATTTTACGCAATCGAAATGGACGAGGTCGTCTACAACATTGTCATGAGATAGCAAATCCTGTGAAGCATTTGTATCCACCCTAACCACAAGAGCCATCAGTTTTCACACAATGTACAAAAATATGCAAAACATATGGGTTTGTGCTCCATCCAACCCAAAACAAGTGGTCGAGTTTGCATGTCTAATGGTGAACCGAAAAATAAGGTCTTGGAGGGATGCTACCATGACTTCCACCTCAGGCTTTGATTGAACACGCAGAACCAGAGGACAAAAAAAAAACTCAAAAATCACTTCGTCTCCTAAAACCTACCCTCTGGTCACAAAGGACCATCTAGATGAGTAAATGAATGTGATCACTGGTTGGTAGGATAGTGAGATAATGGTTTCATAGCATGATCGCTAGACAAGTCATACGTTGAAAATATAGGGACATAATAGTTTAATGTATCATTCAAATCATATGGTAAGGTAAGAAATACATAACCAAAATCGCAACGGGTAAGGAAATAATCAAACTTTCAAAATCGATTTAATAATAACATAAATCACCCACAATTTGGTTTTATCCTTATGCCATGAAACTTTTATAAAATTTTCATATGTTCACATATTCGACATGCCTAAGTGTTTTGTGATTTTGGATCTTCCCAAGGTTCGTTAGATTTCACAAGGTGGAAACCTTTAGAGATCAATGAAGGTGCTTATCAAAGGATTTTAATTTCATTCTTGTTAGTCATGAAATTTAAATGGGTAAACACCTAGGCTATCAAAAAAAAATTAAAACAATCGATCAACCAAGTAATCACCCAAAAATCACGATCGATTCCATGATATATATAAATTAGGCAACAAATACAATTTTTCTTTGCAATTTTTGCGTTTAAAAAATCGACGAAGTGATATGATAATTTAGCTGCCAATAATGGCGGCTTACTGGGTGAAGCATTTATCTCTACATCATCAAAACTTTATGTCAAGGAAAATGAAAGACTTGAATAACACTTAAAATCACTTTGAAACATATCATAAATTGAGATTAAAAGTATTAATATTAGTTCAGAAAAAATAATATAGTCATACTCAAACGAAGTTCTCTAATAGATGATTATAACCTGAAAGTTAGTTTTGATCAAAAGGCAAAGATATTTATAAAGGTAACTTCAATACCGTTGACATGGCCACTGCTGCAAGTGCCAATAGACTTTCATAGCCTCAACATGGATGTCATTTAACCCACTCAAGTACTTTAATCCCATCCAAAAGTTGTCTATCCATGATATAAAACTTTTGATATATGATCAACTTATAAAACATACCTGACATATCTCGAAGCTGACATTGCTTCGCTACCAGCAGGCCTATTCACCCGTTGACAGCAGGCCTGTTCAATACCCCAATTTGTTTACACACATTGAAGTGCTTCCTAATCTCCCTAGTCATTTATAATGATAGAATTTGGAGATTTCATAATCACAAGAGAGTGGGGAAATACTGGAGATTTGATAGCCAGGAAGATATATGATCGATCATTAATATTTTATTTTTGTTCTTTAATAACTGATAGTTTTAATCATGGTTTATACATTTATATTTTAATCAAGAAATAATATAAAGTATGGGGAATCACTTTGATGTGATCTCATTAGAATTGGGACGGTGTAAAATTTTTAATGGTGATTGTAATTCCCCAAGATCTTGACAAAAATTTCTAGAATAATATTCTGGCAAAGAACTTCTAAAATGGTTGTCTTATAAGAAAATCATCTTAGATAAACCTTAGTATTGAATATGTTTGGACTATTTCACACTACCATCAGTGATAAATATGATGATGAAAATTTCCTTCCACAATGGATTGTGAGTTAGAAATAACTCAAAAAATAAAATAAACCAAAGAAAGTAGAAATAAAATAATCAACAGAAAAGAAAAAGATAAAAATATAGGGATATTTATAGGGGGTAGGTCTTATTCTTCTCAAGAGAAGTACTTCTTGAGAGTCTGGCCATTCATTGGGAAAGGGTCTGGTTGTCCCTCCAAGTTTTGTAGACAAAAGGAGCTAGGACCCAATTTTTCTACAATAACAAAAGGCCCCAACCACATGTTTTGAAACTTGGTGTGTTATCCTTTATCCTCATGTGCTTTGTCCCACTTGAGAACCAAATCTCCTACGTCAAATTTTATATCCGAGGACGAACTTGCATCAAACCAATTTTTAACAATTTGTTGGTGTTGGTGCAATTTATGTTTTGCTTGTGTCCTAATTTATTCTAATTTAACTAAATCATATATTCGATTCTCTAAAGGGGCGAATTCTTCTTCTTGAACTTTTTGTGATAACTGAAGTGATGGGAGTAATACGTGGGGAGGAAGGATAACTTCTCTTCCATATACGAGGAAGAAATGATAATTACCGATGGATTCTTTTGGGGTGTGTAACGACCCTCCTAGCTAAGGACAACTACTCAGTCAACCGGTGAATTTTTTTTTTTTTTGAAGTGTGTGCGCGTGTGTAGATGAAACAACCCCCTCGACTCTGGGTCAACACTCGATCCCACAGGACGCAAGTAAGATGAACACCATCAAGATGACCCGACATATCATAGCGACAACGAGAAGCATACGCCCCCGATCAAGAGGTGGGCGACTAACGGCTGTAGGCAGAAACAGACATCTTCCCGAACAGTTCAATTAACAAAATTAACATTGTGTCTCACCCAATCACCTGTGACCTTGCAATTTAAAAATGACTCTTATTAGTGCTATGAACAAGTAGTATCAGGGCTAACAATCATTAAATTGCGAAACAACCATCGCCAATCCCCGGGCGATTAATAACCTTATCAATGCAATTTAACAAGTACTCATCATGGAAATTACACAATATTAATTTTCAAGCAACATCATTTCCCTGGCAAGTTATACAACCTTGTCATTGCAACTTAAACGATAAAACTGCGGTAATAAAGCTACTTCTTAAGAATGCCATTTTAACGAGCGTTACCATGGCCGTTGAACAATAATTAAGTTGCGGTCTAAATAGCATCACGAACATATATTTAACAATAATAACTTCGCAACATAAGGAACCAAATTAACATGCAACTTGAACAAATGCCGAACCTTGCAATTCCACCCGCAATAACATTTCGATTAATAACGATTAATATTGCAATTAAACAACTAACCTTAACATTCCATTGCTAATATGAACATGGCAAATTAGCCATCACTTATCATGGTGATTCAACTAGTGTTAACCTTCCCGTTAAACAACATTAA
>ML788707.1:375160-387243 GCA_009831015.1 Picea engelmannii | reverse complement strand
ACTAAGTTCATCTCCACGATTGTTTTGAGAGAAATTATTGTTAGGGATGCAAATCGCTTCCACCACTTCAGAGATGGGTTATGTTCTTGCCGAGATTTTTGGTGAGAATACAAGGATCACCTATTCTTATATGCATTTCAGGCACTCTGAGAAGTCATGCCTTAACATCCTTTCACCAATAACAGAGGTCTTGAGAAAATGATAATAAGAATGAACATTCTTATTTATCCCTCATTGAATTGCTATGAAGTTTTCAGAATGCTTTTTTCCTAGAAAGTTACAATTTGTTTATACTGAACTACTTTTGAGTCCCTATTGCTTGCTGTCGGATGTCTTTGTGATAGTATGCATAAATGCAAGCTTACCAAACCACAGTAACGTATCCCTTGATGGGGATTTAGTTCCACATTAATATGACTACTATTATACTAGTTTATATTTTATTATTTCAGATATTGCCTTTGTGATGGCTTCTGGCCTTGTAATATCCATGTAATCTTCCTAAAATGGACCGTGATGACGATGGGGTCTCCATGTCATATCAATCCAGTTAACTGTTATGGCCTCTGTTTCTCGATGCTCCATTATTTTCTCCATATTCTTCCATTGTGCTACACATCCTACTTCTATACTGCAAGGAAAGAAATTGAAAATATATATAAAAATAAAAATTCCTCATCCACCGTTCCCAATTTTTGTCTTATGTTCTTTTTCTCTTCCCCCGCTCCTCTAAGAGTCTTGCTCTATGTTTTGCCTCTGCTAACTTTCTTTTGTTCCACTTTGTCCTCTAAGAGTCTTGCTCTATGTTTTGCCTCTGCTAACTTTCTTTGGGTTCCACTTTGTCCTTGCATTTAATCTGACCTTCTTTGATCTATAGCTTGACACCCTTCAAATTTTCGTTGTCTACATTTTATGTGATACCCTTCTCTCTTACTTTCTCTTCCTTGTGATTGATCCATAGCTTGACACCCTTCAAATTTCCGTTGTCTATATTTGATGTGATACCATCCTCTCTTACTTTCTCTTCCTTGTGATTTCTGCTTTTGTGATGTTTTCATAATTGCAAGCATACTGAAATGTAATAGCAACTTCTTTAATTTGACACTAACATCTCCTAACAAACAAGAGAGTAGACATAGTTTCCAGACATCAAAACTAATTTGAGTGATATTCAACAATGTAATAGTACACATAAATATGTGAAAGTTTGTCTCAAAATAAACACACTCTCTTATCACATAAACTTGTTGAGAGAATATCCCAACCACATACTTAGGAGCTAAACAAGTTGAAGAGAATCTCCCATATCCAACTATATCTAATAACCTATTAATCTTAGAAGAAGACCACTCACATAGAAATAAACTCTACATCACAATGACCAATGCAATAACAAACCACAACTTTCTTGTATAATCACACATTATTCTATAAAAGTAGGAGGAGTTAATAGTTCTAACTCTCCCCATTAATGAGTACTCGTCGTAATCTTTGTCTAGTCAAGTTTTCGTCATCATCTTTCATTGGTTCAATACATCAAATGCTCCACCAAGAATTGAAAACATGTCAGCAAAGCCTACATGTGGTCCAACTTAGCACTTGCATCTTATACCTCAATCATGTAGACATTGTCAAACTGTCAATGTCCATATAAATGAACAACCATCCACCAAAATGCATGGGTAGCTAATTGTTGCAATTGTCAATCTAGTAGAATGCCCTACAAGTACATCATTCATTCAACTCTTTGATGAACTCCCCTGAGTGTACAAAAAACTTCAAGTTTCTAGGCCTACCACAGCCCCCAAAGCTCACAACCAACACAGTCCACTAATAGTGTTCAACTAACACACAACCCATTGCTTCAAGTGTTAAGAACTTATTGACAATGCTAAACTATAACAAGCAAGTTACTGAATCAACAAAGACACATGGCAAAGGGGTATGCATGCCTATCCAAGTCTTTCAATGGTATGCCCTTTACATGTTACATACATAGAGAAAGGTACATACCATTTACATACATCGGATACAAGCTTTTATGCATTCCCTAGTTACCATTATAAACTTTTCTTAAATACAAACTCTAGGTAAATACATAACTCAATATCTTCAAGGACCAATACATAGGATCTACATATACCATCCTAGACTTGCTACAAACACAAAGGTGTTATTCACATTTCCATATGATCATTGTTTTTACTAAACACAAACTTTACCTTATTTGTCCAACACCAATTGATCTCACCTATTGCCATAGGAAATATCATCATTGTCGTTGGAAACAAACTTCAAAAACTCCCTACTACATCCAAAACAACATCAATGTTTTCTTTGTTGTAATCTCATCATTCCACTTAGAATTAACTTTGGCATTGACACTTGACTTCTTCAGCAAAAACAATGTGGCTTCACTGTATCTTTAACTGCCACAATAGCCAACCGATGGTTATTCATCCTAGTAATTCACTTCCATCTCTTAAGCGAAGTGTCCATGCTCCTCCATCAACATTCACTTAAAGCACTGTGATCTCAAACAACATACTAGTTGGGAACCAACTATACCTTTGGGCCAAACATTAATATCACATAGATTCATTGGGAACCTATTGTACTCCAGGGCTTAACATCAACTTGACTTAAACACTAAGCAATTGGCCAACCTATAGACATATATATATCGACCACAACACCTAGGTACCCATCGACGATGCCCGTTAGTGTGCTAGGAAAATAGTCTGGATATATGATGTCTCTGAGTCAATCTACAAACTCTATGCTTGTCATTTCAAAGACTTATGGCACCATCATTGTCAAATAACCTCTCATCAAGGAATAACTAGAGGAAACAAAACAAACCAATGTTTCCTAGTTGTCAAACCTATTAATTCTTCCTCTTTATTCCTTTGTATTGTGTGCAAGGGAAATAACATTTCCCATCACCAATCTCAAGAAGATTGAGAAGATTTTGAGATGGTTTCTCACAATTGCTAGTCTTCCAAATGGAATTGCATTCATCAAAATCAACATCCACGGCGAGAGTCAATGCTTCATTGATAAAAGACTATATATAAGCCAATCAATTAGATGCACCAACATTCAAGTTAGGGTTATTTGGCATTGTTTTCTATTTCAACAAAATATTCAATGCATTCATTAGTACAAAGAGAATGCATTCAAAGAATTTTACAAATAGATAATTCAAATGGTAAAATTTCGATTATGGGTAGAAAAATTTACCTATAGCAAAATTTCACCTACTCCCAACTCTTCCAAAAAAGGGGTTTTTTTTTTGGGGCAACCATATTTTCATTGTTGTGGAAATTTTTTTAATCAACAAACATGTCGGTAGTATAGAATAATCATCATCAAGACTTAAAAAAACATAAAATGTCGCTTATTCGACATCCAGTTGACAACATTTTTTTAACTCTACCAAAATGTTATGATCAAAAGAGACATTGCTTAAGAGACATCAATGTCAGCGCTTAAGAGATGTTAAGAACATCATTTATTTGACATTATCTTGAGAATGTTGCTTAAGCGACATCTATTGAGGCCAAAACCTAAAATACAACTTGAATACACATTTTTTAACTAGATTTCGACATTGAAAATAGTTTTTTTCCATCAAATATCAATTCAAACGTCCAATTTCAACCCAAATGTAGTAGTGATGTTTGTATGTTGCATGTGTTTGTTCTTTTATATAATATTAGTGAAATTGATATGGTGCCTATCATATGGAACCTCCTACCAACAAAGATACTAGAAATTATCTTTCTATGACTCCCTTTACCCAAGGTTATCCATTTCAACACTATTTGCAAATAATGTAATCAAATATTATTTGATAAGAGTTTTTTTTGACATGGAAACAATGTGGAGAAGAAGAAATTTGAGTTTTGGTTAACTTAGCAACCATTTGTGAGTGACATTTCCGTAGAGGTTATGCTAATTAAATAGGAAAGTTATCACCTATGTCAATGTCATTCCAAGTAATATATATATAATTGAATCTACACATGGTTCAATTGTTTTTTCTTTTTTTGCCCATTAAAAGTTTTAATAGAAATAACTACTATATTCTAAATCTTTTCCTTTCATGAAGACTTCTACATTTATAGGTTGCATTGGTGTTGGTTATTGAGGTTTAGTTATACTCCGAGAAATGTGGAGTAACAAAAATTCCATTGAAAATATTTGATATATAGTAGTCTTCTCATAGAATGGACACAAACATATGTTCCTCATGCCTTCAAAAAGATCTTGTTTTTCATAATGGAAAAATATATTGACTACATGTTCATGTGATTTCTGGAGAGTATCCTATATATGCATACAACATGCATGGATATATATTGAAAAGAATAAATGAGGCTTGCATTTTATTTACCAATCATGTATTAAAATGTCTATTTGTTTAGTAGTGCTTAATAGTGTATTGCATTCAACTTCTATGTTTGATGAATGATGGTGCAACTACAATATAGTCAATAGTAGAAATTGCAAATAAAAGTTTTCCACCATTCTCTACATTCTCTACTAATACATTGAACAACTTTATTTAGGATGGTGAAGGTTTTCGATGGAATTTAATATCCAATTTGACATTGGATATAAATAAGAAGTGCCCTAGATATTTTCCAATGTTTACAATTGGTAATATCATACTTGTATGCAAATAAACAAATACTCAATTCTTCTTCTATGACTTGACCACTACATTGTGTGGTAATGCAACTGAAAATGAAGTATCAACATCCAGATATTCCCAATTAAGCATTCCAATAGTTGAAAATTTTTATGAACTCATTCAAAACATTACTCTTTTCTTAGTTTCTCCAAATATGAATTCAATTAATAATATACTATAACTTGTTAAAAAACATGAAATAATTGAACGTTTCTCCAAATATGAATTCAATTAATAATATACTATAACTTGTTAAAAAACATGAAATAATTGAACTTGAGTTTAGTTGTTATTTTTTGATATCAAAAACATAAAAAACTTTTGAAAATATATTTATGTAAATAAACATTTTTTTATATCTTTCTTAAAAAGGAATCGTTAAATATGATATGTCATGTTACCTTCCTTTAAAAAATAAAATAAAGCAACTAGTTTATGTTGTTATATATGAAATGGAATTTCAGTTTCTTTCCCATCATAAAAGATGAATTAATTTTTTCTTTCATTTTCTTAGCTATAGAATTGAATTTACCTTTTATTACATCATTGAAAAGAACTTACATGTTATTTTCATGTTAATTTGTTATATATATTTGGTATATTTTTACAATCAAATAGTTTCCATGATAGGTTCTCTCTACTTATACTTTATTCTTTATAAGAAAACATATTCTTTTGTTATATATGAAATGATTTTTTTTTTACTTTATTTTATACCTATACTCTACATGCTTTTTCTAAAAACATACATTGCAATTTTCTATTCTGGTTTAGAATGGAAACTATATTCTTCAAGTGGTAAAAAATCTTTACAAACATAATGTAGATGTAGTTGAAGATTGTACATTCTACATGCTTATTTCATGTTTATTTACTATTTTATATCTTTTCCCTTTATTCTTAATATTTTTTTGTTTACTTGTAATATTATTTGACATTGTTCAAAAAGTATTAATGTGTATATCCTTGTAGATATGTCATCCAACAATAAAAATGAGGATATTGAAAATCAAAATCCATTCTAAACATTATCCAAAAGAAGAGATTAATGTCGCTAGACATTATATCATTGAAAAAAAAAAAGATGTTAAACATCATTTAAATTAACAAAAAAAAGAGCACATCAACAAACACATGAGAAAACAAATCATATTCAATTATCTCATGATGTTCTTGATTCTCGACATCAACAACCCTCCAAATTACAAAGCTTGGTTGATATCATGTGAAAATCATATGTTTCAACTGATTTTTCACAACCAATACCTACATATAATAATGATGATTGTGCAAACCAAATTATTAGAATAAATCATTATGATGGAGAACCATCCATGCAAAATAATTCAACCAACTTTAATGGTATCACTTTTATAAGTCAACTACTATTCATAACAAATGATATAGTGACCAAAAACAACATGAGTCGAGTTGAAATATAAAATGCAGATGATGGATGTACTAACATTGGTGAGAGAGCTATTTCTTTTGGAAGAACAAAGGTATTACACCATTGTCATACAATATATTTTCAAAACTCATCATAAAAATGTAATTTTTTGTTTATACAATATTTATATATTGAATTTGTTTATATCGAATGTTCATTATATCAATGCCAACTCTTCTACAAATGGGGCATTTAGTGAAGAAAATGGTGTAATACCAATAAATAAAGAAGAAAGAGTTGAAAAGGAGAACATGAATAGTAGAGGCAATAACAATGCCCAAACAACTATTTCTCTCGGAACAAGAAAGGTTTTATCCACAACCAAATATCATAATTCAATTAAATGGAGAAACTTTTTTCTATGTAATATCTATATATATTCTACAATTAATTTGTAAGATTAACATATTGGATTTCCAGGATACTAATATCGAGGTGGAACAACCATAAAAAAAAACTCAAAATTGTGACTATGTCAAAATTCCAATACCAAGCAATGTCCAACATGTTTCCACATCTACAAATGATATAATAAAAAGGATATGCATAAACAAATCAATCAATGATGTTCATATGAGCATTGCTAATGAAATGCCCCAAAACATGTTTGTAGAAAATCAAGTTCAACACAACTAGGTTATGGAGATGCATTTTTGTAATGCCCTTCTAGAGATTCATAGCTAAAAGTAAATTTGTATTTCTATTTTACATGGCAATAAACTTCTATTTCTGATTATTTATGGGCTATGTTTGCAAGACAAAATGTAATTTTTTTGTATAGGATTGAACACTTAAACTTTCCTATTGTTAACAGAAACTTCCCGAAAATAGGATATTTTCCTCCCATCTAGCTAGGAACAAATCCTCTCCGGCTCCCTGGCTCCAAGAAATCATATTTCCTAGCCCTAGAGCCCAAAGTCCCCGCAACACTAGCCCACTAGTAAGCTAACCAAAAATTTCCAACAAATATTTCTCCTCCTATCTCTCGAATTCCCACTCCAAATGTCCAACTCACCCTTCCTTATCCCTCCATCCACCAACTCTCCCCCTCATAAATTTTCCATCTCCCCTTATCCTTCGTCATAAATTCATAACTACCTCTAAAACAATAAAATATCCAATTCCTTGTTTGTTTCATTACTTAATTCTAAAAAAAATATAATATAATGCCCTTCCAGGGCTTCATAGCTAAAAACAAATTTCTATTTCTATTTTACATGGAAGTAAACTTCTATTTCTGATTATTTCCTAGTTCTGTTTGCAAGACAAAATGTAATTTTTGTTTACAGGATTGAACACTTAAATTTAAGTAGTCACATAATGTATTTTCCATACATATAAATATCATAACTTGGAATTAGAGTAAAACAATAATATTTGTGAATTACCTCTTGAAGAAGAAGGTTGTCCCTTGAGCTGCTCCCTGTTGAGTTAGTCCCTCTTGCTTGTTGCTAACTGAAAATTACCCGGTGTTAATTGAAACTGCCTAAAAATATGATATTTTCCTCCTAGCCAACTAGGAAAAAAGCCTCTGGCTCCCTAGCTCCAGGAAATCAGATTTCCTGACCCTCGAGCCCAAAATCCTAGCAACACCAGCCCACTAGTAAGTCAACCAAAAATTTCCAACAATTTTATTTTCTCGGATTTCTCCTCCTCTCTCAAATCCTCCCTCCAAGTGTCCATCTCACCCTTCCTTATTGCTCCTTCCACTGACACTCCTCATAAATTTTCCATCTCCCCTTATCCTTCGTCATAAATTCATACCTACCTCTAAAACAATAAAATATTCAATTCATTTTTTGTTGCATTACTTAATTCTAAAAAAATATAAAATCTTATTAGCTCAATAATTAATTGACTTAGATAGATTAACGATTATAATTAATTAATTAACTTTTAATACATTAATGACTTAATTTAACTTAATTAATTATAATAATTAATTAATCTAACTGGATGTTACATACACCCACCCTTCAAGAAACTTCGTCTCGAAGTTATAGTAACTTACAATACAAGGATTATAATAACATGATTCATATATCTAGATCAGATAAGTACATCATTAATTTAAACATTCATAAATACTAGTGTACATGCACAAGGCATGTATGCATAGCTAGCACATGCATAACTCGTGCATGTACTAATGAAAATAATAATCAAATCTAATGTAATTCCTATATACTTCAAATCCAATCAACAATGTTATTAACTTCATAAAGAATAAATAAACCATTCACAATATTTTCAAAATCCTTCAATTATAATAATTTAACACAAACAACATTTATCTAGATAATTGTAATTCGGTTAAGCCCTTTCTCTCTCTCTTTTTTTTAGCAAAAGAAAATCAAACACTATGCCATAAGATTAAAAACCCCACACACTCTCAACTATTTCTAATTATCATTCCTCCTTAACCTACTTCCATCTTCCATCCCTATCCTTCCTCTGTTGGACTATTCTGGAGCATCAACTATATTGTCTTAACTCGAGGTAGAACCCATAAGAGGAAGTGTCAACTACCTTGACCAAGCTTCCCCAATAGGAAACTAGCAGTCATCATCACACATCTAGGGGAGCGTGACCTAACACCACCTCCAATGGCTCCAGGTTTCAGAGATACACTATGGGAAATACCTCCACCCCTCACGATAGAACTAGGGTCAACACCCTATCATGGACCATATAGTGGCACTGTGTTGTTGGGTTTTTGTCATCGTATATTCAGTTTCAGGCAGTCTCACTACCTAAAAAACCTGCACTTTCCCACATATCATAACAATGCATTTGAACCAACATAATTTCACATACAAAGATTCATACCATATTGTTTCTCGGTCGATGTTCACGACATCAACCCTTTATTATCATTATCCTTTGGATATTTCATAGCCCATTAATATGCATATTAGTTATAGCACAAACTCACACATATCCATACACATTATCATGTAAATGCATTGAACCATATCATTAACTCAGTATCCACGTACCAACATTTTTAAATTTCAAAAATTTTAAGCTATAAATAGGTTGCATAATATCCATTATAAATCACATAACAAAAAACATTCATAGTATTTACATTCACACAGGTCCATATGTCCAAAATTTAAAGAGTCAAGTAATCAATGTTCCACAGAACATAAGAAAATAAATATACGACTAGGCCATAAGTAATTCTAGTTGTCTAAGTCAAAATGGGTCATTACACACACCCATCCTTCAGGAAACATAGTCCCAATGTGGTAAAAAAAGTGAGGGATGATCTCATTGTAAAGTCTTTGCATCCTCCCAACTAGAATATCTTGGGCTATACTTGTCCGACTGGACCTTAACTTGGTCTACCAAACAATTCCTGAGTTGTTGGACCCTATGGTCCAATGTGCGTAATGGATTGACCATGATGGTTCCCGCGTCTGAGACCTGCAATTCTTTCAAATTTAGTTTGTGAGATTCGTCAACAACATATTGTCGTAAAATAGATACATGAAAAACATTATGAGTTTTATGCAAGTGGGATGACAGTGCAAGGCGATAGGAAAATAGTCAAATTCTCTCTTGGATTTTAAATGGTCCTATACATCGAGGAGAAAACTTTGTCCCTTTTCCAAACCAAATGGTACTCTTATTAGGCCCAATACAAATGAAAACTTGATCTTTCACTTTATAACTTCAATCAGTCCTATGTGCATCAACATAACGTTTTTGTCTATCATGTGCCTCCTTTAATCATTGCCTAATATGAATTACCTGCTCCTCCATCTCTTAAATCAATTATGGCCCTATTGTCAGTTAGTCTTCTAACATTTCCCAACTCAATGGTATCCTGCATGGCCTTCCATACAGAGCTTTATAGGGTGGCATTCCAATTGAGTTGTGAAAATTGTTATTGTAGGCGAACTCTACCAATGGTAGGTACTTCTCCCAATGGGTTTGATTATCCATAACATACATCATAAGCATGTCTTCCATAACCTGATTTACTCTTTCAGTATGTCCATCTGTTTCAAAATGATACACTGTGCTTAAGTTCAAATGAGTCCCTAATGCTAACTACAAACTTTTCCAAAATCTAGAGGTAAATCGAGAGTCCCTATCTAAAATGGTCTTCTTGGGTAACCCATGAAGACAGATGACATCACTTATAAAAACGCATCCCACATCAGTGAAAACATAAGTGTCTATGACTAGAATAAAATGTGTGCTCTTGGTCAACTTATCAACTACGCAAGAATGGCATTATGCCTCAATGATGTGAGTGGAAATCCCACAAAAAAATCCATAGAAATGACTTTCCACTTGGACATAGAAACATCATGAGGTTGTAGGACACATCTCTGGTGGTGATGATCGGTCTTTACTTACTGAAACTCAAGACACTTAGTGACAAAATGGACTACATCACGCTTCATTCTTGCCCAGAAGAAAATCTTCTTCTTGTCTGCATACATTTTCTTCACACTCGAATGTGCATAGTAAAGTTCTCTATGGGATTCCTTGAGTATGAAGCTTCGAATATCCAGACCCTAGAGGATGTACATCACTCCCTGGTATCTCAACAATCCATCTAATTCAAGGATAAATCCTTCAAACTTTGACTCTAACTGTCTCCCACTATGGAGGGATGAATTAACCTTTAAATACCAACTATCTTCAAGAAGTTTCCCCAACACTCGATGTAACATTCTCAGCCACCCATAGGACAGGATACACTACTTCAATCCTGCTCTTGGATTTCTTTCTCTTACAGGTACCTTTCAAATTAATAAATATTCATAAAAGAAAGGAATTAAACGACATGCACAACGATAAACATCAAGCATGCATACTCTAAATATATATTGAATTCAATGATAAATAAATACACAGTGGAATAAATCATATACGGGTAATTAATACCATAACATAGAGAACTTATATTTTATAGAAGAAAACCACCAACTGGCTACAGACCAAGGACGTTTCACCTAACCGTAGACACTACTATTCCAAGTCTCGTTAACAATGCCACCCCCAAGCTAGGGCTATGAATCCAAAAGGATAGTTCCAAAGTGCTACATGGCTTCCCAAACCGGTCATCACTCAAGATCTCATAGGCTTCCCAACACCCACAACAATCCAAGTACCCAACTCTCTTCTACCCAACCTGCATAACCCAAGAGAATGGACCCTCTCCCTTCTCTGTCACTGATCCAAAATGGATCCCAAAGCCAAGATGGGGTCCAAGAAGGCCTAAAAATCAAACTGCTCATAATCTATTCAAATTAGACGTGTACTTAGGTCTCGTTGATACGAACCCAACGCAACTTGAATGAGCTCAAACGAACATCGTATGTGAAATATATCACGATTTGTTCATTTGACCAAACATGCAAAATTTGATGATTGGACAATTCGTATAGTGCTGACATGGCAGCTAAATGTACAGGTCATATGACCATACGGTGATGTGGCAGGTACAGTGGCAGGATGATGTGGTAGGTTGCTGACTGGGCATGATAAATGACAGGTGGATGAGTCAGAGTGTGACACATGGCACCACTACAAGGGTGATACATGGCAAGGCCATACAGTCGTACGACTCATGGTAGCTGGATGACATGGTAGGTACTGTGGATGCTGACCAGGTAGACATGTAGCAGACAGATGGTCAAATCAGTGCTTGACACATGGCATTGAATTTGGTGAATGGTAAGGTGCCACGTGGCCTAGTCATGGGCTGCCACGTGGCACCCCTTATTTGGTTTTGGTTAAAAGTTTGTTTGAGGGTCTGTGGGGGCCAAAACCATGACCTCCATGGCGGCCAAGTCTGTTGGAAGATTGGTTGTTTTCATTGATGTCAACCCTAGTCATGGGTTTTGGACCGCAAGATTGATGAAGGTATTTGGACATGAAGGAAAATGCACATGCAGATACAACACCCAT
>ML788707.1:348343-361015 GCA_009831015.1 Picea engelmannii | reverse complement strand
GATATCAAAATTTTACGCCATCATTTCACATGAACCGACTACCGTCACTTATTTTTACCCATCATTTCATTTTTTTTTCACCATCATTTGCATGCCCTCATCCGCAAAACTTACTCTGTTTGGGTGCAGTTACTTGACGCTCTGACTGTGCATTCTACTGAGCTGAATAGCTATGGGAGGTCCTGTTATACAATACGAACCCGCCACGACAACCTTGCTAGAAATTTATCCAGAAGTCTACCAAATCTTCCAGCAGGTAGGCTGGCTGGGTTATTTTCAGAGGCTCCAGGGATTTGATCAAGAACAGGTTCTTCAATTTGCTCAGAATCTTCAACAAGACCATTCTATTGTTCAAGGGGTTCGAATTCTAGTCACAGAGGATGATATCGCACAGGTTTTGGGTCTTCCCGTCACTGACATTCGTTGGTTCAGCCACAAACACATTATCCTTAATGCCCAACAAGATTTTCTCTTTCCAGGAGAACAAGTTGAGCCTAAAGGCCAGGGTGTTCAACTTAGCTTGTTGCCGCCTCCTTGGCCGAAAGTTGTAGAGTTTTTCAAGCACTACCTTACCTGTGAAGGCCGATACCAGGTAGTTCACCAGTCCGACTTTGTCATGTTATCTCATTTATGACATGCTAGACTGGTCAACATTCCTTACTATCTACTTGGATGTCTTAGAAATATGTCGCATTATTGTGAACAGGCTAAAAATCCCACCCTTTCCCTCACCCATCATCGTCTCGTTAAATTACTCATCCAAAAGGGTTTTACCCAACAAAACCCTCTCCTAAACAACCCACCCATAAACCCTCAGGAAGCTGTTGAACATCCTGAAAATCCTCATGAAGAGCAACCAAAAAACTTTCCTGACCTTCTGGAAATACCTATTAATCCGCCTACAGACCCAATTAATCCAATTAACCCTCCTACCATACCAAGTCCGCCCCACAATTTACCAGAATCATCTACCCCTACTGTTCATATCCTTAGTGATCGCAACGCATCCCCTTCACCACCCGCAGGTCGAAAGGTCCACGCGCACACACAGGATCTTCTCTTCCCTTGGCCCGAAGAACTGAAAACGTTCCTCTATTTCCCTATCGAGAAATCTTCACCCACAGAAATCTCCACGCAATCCCCCTCTCTTTACTTATCAGGGAATTGAAACTCACGATTTCGCAAGTCCAATGGTCGATCACTGGGCTCTTGAATCCCCGAGACCCGATGGCCAGTCAATGATGACTTTTCTCTTTCCCCTATCGAAAATTTCCCTATCGTGATTTTGTTACTCGCGATACCAAGCAACTCGTCTTACTGACTCCCGATACCCGATATGCCAAAAATCCGATGCACACATGCGAGTTGACTTTCCCACTTCCCGTCACTTCTATCGGTATTTCAGACTTCGCAGGATCGTGAATCCTGATGTCAATGGTTTTGGGACTTTACTTTTTTCGAACTCCGATACGGTGTGCCACCTTTCCTCCACTAACTTCCTGTGGCCCCACACACTACCCTTTGGCTGTCGGGATATCGCGTATCGCGATTCCTGTTGAAATAATTTGGAGCTTCGACTCACGAAACCCCGATCCACGATATGCGAGTGGATCCAAGGACCCTCGTGGCCCTGATCAATGGCTCCACCCCTCCTGAGCTTGGAACCCTTTTTGGGAATACGCTGCCGTATCTTCCTTGCACCTTTCCAAGATCTAACGGCTCACGGTGATTCGCGAATTCTCCTAGGGGAATTTCGACCGTACGTTCTTTCCTCCACGAAGAATTGTTCACCTGCGCACAAACTTGTAGCGCCTGCTTGAATACTTCAACCACAACTTCCCTATGCAATCCTTCGACGAATTCAAGGACCTATCCTCCCTGATATTTTCACGGCTTTCGAGTCCTCAGAAAGATACTTTGCACACACTCCTTGCGGCAAAACCTCCAACCACGTCTAAATATTGGAGTCTTCGACTTTGCGCACACTTGCAGTAGAAATCCTTCAAATACTCACTTAGGTTCATAAACCTGAGACTTTTACCTAGCCTGCGCACTCCTTGCACGGCTCCTGTGCCCAACTGCACCTTCTGGGATGACTAAGAACAAAAGTTATCTCTATCTGAACCCTCTGTCAACGCACTCCTTGCGGACAATTCGACTGCACTCCTTGCAGGAATCTCTGGCTCAAATAGAGAAACAATTGAAACTCATTCCTTCACCCTCTCAGAATTCAATTCAACCATGAAATCATATACACAGCATATAAAAGCAAATGTATAACTGGAAGCAAACATCAATTGAGCATAACATCAAATACACAGATAACAGAAACATAACCATGAATTTGAATCAAAGCTTCTTCTATTAATTCAAATATCAGTACATGAGTGTTCTTTACACAGCTCTCTGCATGCTCTTGCTCTCCTTCTTCTTCTATTCTATGCTCAGAGTAATATTACAATGATACAATGAGGGTGGGGTGTCTATATCCGTTTTTCCTCCATCTCCTAAACTGTCAAATCTAGAATTAAAATCCTATCTACCTGCATTAACTATATTAAATGTCATCTATCTACTTAAGGACGAGAGCTATCCACTCAAGGTCCATTACATTATACAAAGGCGCCTCTTCTTAAATGACTTCATTTAAGATCGTGCACAATTCCAAAGCATCTTCAAAATTTGTGCTGGCTCGTCCAACTGTCCTCCGCTTCCGTGCTGCTCGCTTGATGTGCTGGGGATGCTCCTGCATCATACTCCTCAACTTGAAAACTTTCATGGGCTCCTATCCATGAGCTCCTGCACGGTCTATCCATGTCTCTGTATCTCCGCTTCATTCTCCCAGCTGACATCTTCAACTGGATGATTCTTCCACTTGACCAGATACTCGAAGTATTGCTTTCGCCTGGTCTTCTTACCCACTCTCTTTTCCAGTATGCATTCCATCTACAGCTTCTCTGCAACTGGCATCTATTCCATCCACTGGATTATTGACTGTTCAGTTCCAGTCTCTGCTTCTCCAGCCCTGTATGGGTATAAGTCTGCGACATTGAATATCGAAGATATTCCTATCCCATCCGGTAACTCGATCTCATAAGAATTTTCCCCGAATTTCTTCAAGACCTTGCATGGCCCAATTTTTTTCATCTTTAACTTATTATATGTTCCTCTCGGGAACCTTTCTTTCCTCAAGTGTGCCAGAACTAGATCACCAACTTCAAACTGAAGTTTTCTCTGATGCTGATCTGCTCTGCGCTTGTACTCCTGGCTTGATTTCAGTAGTCGCTCCTTCACCTGGCTATGAAGTTCCTTCATCGCCTCCGCAAATTCTTCTGCACTAGCGCTGCTAGTAGCAGTATGTTCTGAATCCCTTAGTTTAGAAACTCCTCTCGGCTGAATTCCATATACGATCTGGAATGGACTTTGCCCTGTGATCCGATTCACTGAGTCATTGTATGCAAACTCTGCCTGGGGTAATATGTGGTCCCAACTGTTGTGGTGCTCTGCCACCAAGCTTCTCAGCAAGTCTCCCAGACTTCTATTGACCACTTCTATTTGTCCATCCGTCTAAGGATGATAAGAAGAACTAAATGCCAAATTAGTTCCTAGCTTCTTCCATAAGGTCCTCCAAAAATGCCCTATGAATTTCATTTCTCTATCCGAAACTATACTTTTCGGCAACCCATGAAGTCGAATGACCTCTTTGAAAAACAGATTTGCGATGTGAGTCGCGTCGCTGGTTTTATGGCATGGGATGAAATGTGCCATCTTGGAAAACCTATCCACTACCACAAAGACTGAATCAAATCCTCTTTGCGTCCTTGGCAATTCCAATGTGAAATCCATGCTTATCACCTCCCACGGCCTTTCTGGTATGGGCAATGGTTGATAGAATCCCGCATTCTGCTTCCTTCCCTTTGAATGTGGGCAAATTCTGCATCTTTCAACGAATATCTTGATCTCTGCTCACATTCCTGGCCAAAAGTATGATTCTCTCAGCTTCGCGAATGTCTTGTCATGGCCAAAATGTCCTGCCAATCCACCACTGTGTTTCTCCTTTAACAAGTTCTCCCTCATGGAGCATTTCGGAATACATAGTTGATTGCCTCTTAACAACAATCCTTCCTGGATCATGTATTCTATCCACGGGCTTCTGTCCCTGAGAACTGGGTTCTCAGCTACTTCATACGCTTTTCCAAAATCTGGATCATCTGCATACATGTCCCTGAGATCATCAAAACCTAAGGTCTTGACTCGGAACTCCTGCAACAACAAACACTTCCTGCTCAAAGCATCAGCCACTTTGTTAGCAGTACCCAAAATGTGTTTAATAACAAATGTGAAATTCTGCATATACTCTACCCATTTTACATGTCTCTGATTCAACTTCTCATGTTGAGTCACAAACTGTAATGCATGGTTATCACTATATAAAACAAATTCTTTTGGGATCAAGTAATGCCTCCATTTCTTCAGTGCCTGGATGATGGCATAAAATTCCTTGTCATATGTGGAGTATTTCACCTTTGCCTCATTCAACTTCTCACTGAAATATGCAATCGGTTTGTCCTCCTGACTCAAGACTGCTCCTATGGCAAACCCGCTTGCATCACATTTCACCTGAAATGTCTTCTGGAAATCCAGCAACACCAAAACTGGTTGTTCCGTGATCTTCTGTTTCAACAAATTGAAATTTTTCTCAGTCTCTGCTGTCCAATGAAAATATTTATGCCGCTTCTTCACTGTATCCATCATTGCTGTGCTAATTCCACTGAAATTTCTGATGAACTTCCGGTAGAAACTAGCCAATCCGTGAAAACTCCTCACCTTAAAAATATTTCTCGGTGATGGCCAATTCTTGATCACTTCCACCTTATCTAGATCCATCCTCAACTCATTTTCAGATATAACGAATCCCAAGTAAATGAGCTCTATCTTCATGAATGAGGAATTTTTCATGTTAATCAACAACTTCTCCTACTGTAGTTTATGCATCACTGTAGCCAAATGCTTCAAGTGCTCTGCCACTAATTTACTGTAAATCAATATGTCATCCAAATACACAATGAACTCCCTCAGGACTTCATTCATCAACCTCATAAAGGTACTCGATGCATTCGTCAAGACAAACAACATGACAAGCCACTCATACAAACCCTCATTTGTCTTGAATGCTGTCTTCCACTCATCGCCTTCTCTCATGCAAATCTGGTGATATCCGCTTTTCAAATCTATCTTTGAATTTTTTTTTGCTTCGCTCAAGCAATCCATCAGATCATCCATCCTTGACAATGGAAATCTGTACCTGATGGTTATCTTATTAATCGCCCTCGAGTCAGTACATATCCTCCAGCCTCTGTCTTTTTTTGGACTGAGTACTGTTGGAACAGCACACGGACTCAAGCTTTCCCTGACTAATCTTTTGTCCAATAACTCTTGGACTTGCCTTTTAACCTCTTCATTTTCTTGCGGCGTTAATCTGTACGCGGCTTTATTTGGAAAACTGGCTCCTGGTATGAGATCAATGTGATGACTCACACTCCTCATTGGTGGTAACGAATGAGGTAATTCATCCACTATGATGTTAGCGAACTCTTCCAGCAGTTCCTGAACTTCATCTGGCAAATCATCCACTCTCGTGCTAGTCAGAACAATCCTTGGTTTCCTGACCACAAAGAATTGTGGATCTATTTTCTTCTTTACCTCCGTAAGAAGCTCCTTCCCACTCATGAGAAGTATTGTGTTGCTTACTTCCAACTTCACCTCCTTATCCTTTATCGAAAGCAACATATGGGTTCTCCCATTCTTCTCCAGGGTATATGTGTTCATTCTCCCGTCATGAATCACATTTCTATCGTATTGCCATGGTATGCCCAGCAATAGATGACAAACATCCATAGGAATAACATCACATAAGATCTTATCATTATATCCTCCTATCTTGAATTCAACCAAGCATTGTTTAGTAACAATTACTTGGTGTCCTTTCTGTAGCCACGAAACTCTGTATGGGCTTGGATGATCAGTCGTCTCCAGCTCCATCTTTTCTACCATCTCGGTTGAAACGAGATTATCTATGCTACCGCTGTCCACAATAACCTTGCACACCCTGTCCTTGGTCTTTCAAGCTATTCTGAAAAGTCTGGTCCTTTGGACTGAACTTTCCACCTCTTTCTCAGGTGTCAAAAGGACTTTTCGCATCATGAGCGATCTTCCGCCTTCAACGTCTTCGACCTCAACATCCTGCCTCTGTGCCTCGGCGATGTGAGCTTCTCCAACGTCCTTCTTTTTCTTTGGACACTCATAAGACTTGTGCCCATTCTTTCCACATGTGAAGTATGTGATTACTCCACCTCTTCCTCTTCCTCTGCCTCTAGTACGAGGAAACATATTATTATCAACGTATCCTCCACTCTGCTCTATATGCTGCCCTCTCTTTTCAACGTATGGCCCTCGCTGTGAGGTTCCACCTCTCTCAACTTTACCCTGAGGTTTCTTCCATTCCTCCTTGGGCTTCTGGTATTTATCCTGGGCAACTTCTTTGCCTCTGGGCTGGCTTCTGCCTCGGCCCCTCTGACTTTGCTTACGGCTCAACTTCTCCTCAGCTTTCAGAGCCATCTGATAAGAATATTCCACCGTTCGGATGGTAACCATGCTCATATCATCCTGGATATCATACCTCAGGCCATTCATGTATCTGGCAACTTTTTCATCATCGCTCTCCCAATGACCTGCCCTGATGTTCAACCGATAGAATTCCTCAGTGTATTCTTTCACTGTCATCAGCTTCTATCTCAGGTTCTGCATCCTCCTGAATAGAGTGATTTGATAATCTCTCGGGATGAATTTCGCCTTCATCTTCACGATCATCCTATCCCAGCTCTTGATCTTCTGCTTGCCCTTGCAACGTCTATCAACTTGTATCTCATCCCACCACAATGCTGCATGTCCCTTCAAGTGCGTGACAACATGCTTGACCTTCTTGTCCTATTCGACATCTTCATAGTCGAAGTATGTATCTAGAGCTCTAATCCAATCTAGAAGTTCCTCTGCATCCAAGTTTCCCTCATAAACTGGAATGTCCATCTTTTCTTTTGTACCCATCCTGGCAATATATTTGATCAAACACTCGTTTGATGCATCTTCGGATGCAACTTCGTCTTCATGTTCAGCCTCAATCTTGCTCTCAGAATCACTGAGAATCCCTGCACTAATTGTGCGTCTTTGCACTGTCTCCATGTCTTCGAGTCTTACTCGAAGATCATGCATCTGTCTCTCCATTTCTGGATTTGTTACCTGCCTGCCTCTTCTTCTCTGCACCTCCCTATCCTCTGGATCAGGTGACTGCCTTTATCTCCTCGGTAGCATGGTGAATTTTCTTCTTCTCTGCTACAGAAAACAAAGAGTCTTTCTGTGCTCTGATACCACTTGATTGCAATGCAGCCCCTTCACCACCCGCAGGTCGGAAGGTCCACGTGCACACATGAGATCTTCTCTTCCCTTGGCCCAAAGAATTGAAAACGTTCCTCTATTTCCCTATCGGGAAATCTTCACCCACAGAAATCTCCATGCGATCCCCCTCTCTTTACTTATCGGGGAATCGAAACTCACGATTTCGCAAGTCCAATGGTCGATCACTGGGCTCTCGAATCCCCGAGACCCGATGGCTAGTCAATGCTAACTTTTCTCTTTCCCCTATCATAAATTTCCCTATCGCGATTTCGTTACTCGCGATACCAAGCAACTCGTCTTACCGACTCCCGATACCTGATACGCTGAAACTCCGATGCACATGTGCGAGTTGAATTTCCCACTTCCCGTCACTTCTATCGGGATTTCGGACTTCGTGGGATCACGAATCCTGATGTCAATGGTTTCGGGACTTTACTTTTTCCAAACTCTGATACGGTGTGCCACCTGTCCTCCACTAACTTCCTGTGGCCCCACACACTACCCTTTGGCTATCGGGATATCGCGATTCCTGTTGCAATAATTTGGAGCTTCGACTCACGAAACCTCGATCCACGATATGCGAGTGGATCCAATGACCCTCGTGGCCCTGATCAACGGCTCCACCCCTCCTGATCTTGGAACCCTTTTTGGGAATACACCGCCATATCTTCCCTGCACCTTTCCAATATCTAACGGCTCACGGTGATTCACGAATTCTCCTAGGGGAATTCCGACTGTCCGTTCTTTCCTCCACGAAGACTTGTTCACCTGCGTGCAAACTTGTAGTGCCTACTTGAATACTTCAACCACAACTTCCCTATGCAATCCTTCGACTAATTCAAGGACCTATCCTCCCTAAGATTTTCACGGCTTTCGAGTCCTCAAAAAGATACTTTGCACGCACTCCTTGCAGCAAAACCTCCAACCATGTCTGAATGTTGGAGTCTTCGACTCTGCGCACACTTGCAGTAGAAATCCTTCAAAGACTCACTTAGGTTCACAACCCTGAGACTTTTACCTGGCATGTGCACTCCTTTCACGACTCTTGTGCCCAACTGCACCTTCTGGGATGACTGAGAACAAAATTTATCTCTATCTGAACCCTCTGTCAACGCACTCCTTGCGGACAATTCGATTGCACTCCTTGCAGGAATCTCTGGCTCAAATAGAGAAACAATTGAAACTCATTCCTTCACCCTCTCAGACTTCAATTCAACCATGAAATCATATACACAACATATAAAAGAAAATGTATAACTAGAAGCAAACATCAATTGAGCATAACATCAAATACACAGAGAACAGAAACATAACCATGAATTTGAATCAAAGCTTCTTCTATTAATTCAAATATCAGTACATGGGTGTTCTTTACACAGCTCTCTGCATGCTCTTGCTCTCCTTCTGCTTCTATTCTATGCTCAGACTAATATTACAATGATACAATGAGGGTGTCTATATCCGTTTTCCCTCCAGCTCCTAAACTGTCAAATCTATAATTAAAATCCTATCTACCTGCATTAACTATATTAAATGCCGTCTATCTACTTAACAACGAGAGCTATCCGCTCAAGGTCCATTACATTATACAAAGCCGCCTCTTCTTAAATGACTTCATTTAAGATCGTGCACAATTCCAAAGCATCTTCAAAATTTGTGCTGGTTCGTCCAACTGTTCTCTGCTTCTGCACTGCTCGCTTGATGTGCTGGCGATGCTCCTGCATCACTTAGTGATGATTCTGAAGTAGATAAACTTGATAACCCTCCCTGCCCCATCACTGAGGAAAAACCCACCCACAAAAGAAAGAACCAAACTACTACTTTTCCTTCCTTTTTACCTAAAAAATGAACGAGGGCTTCAACAAAAGCAGCCACTACTGCCATTACCCTAAACCCCCAGCCCATTTTGCTAAAAACCCATACACCTCCACTCTCCCAAATCCCAGAATTTTTACATGTTCAACCCACAGGCATTGAAACACAAGAACCAGAGGTCCAAGGTGTTGCGACATCATTTTCTTTACATTAAGTAGATGTCACACAAGAACCAACTACTCAATCAGTAGCTGTCACACAAGAACCAACTACTCATTCAGTAGCTGAAACATAAGAACTAACTATAGTTGTTACACAAGAACCAGCTACAGCTGAAACAAAAGAACCAGCTGCTGACTTCATTCCTGAAATACAAGAATCAGATGACCTGGGTGCTACAACAGTAGTTGTCACACAAGAACTAGATACTCATTCAGTAGCTGAAACACAAGAACTAGCTATAGATGTTACACAAGAACCAACTACAGCTGAAACAGAATAACCAACTGCTGACTTTATTCGTGAAATTCAAGAATCACATGCCCAGGGTGCAGAAACACTATTTTATTTACATCAAGAAGCTGAAACACAAGAATCAACTATTGATTTTGTAGCCGCTCCACAAGAACCAGCTACTGAGGTTGTGACCGTTACATAAAAACTAGTCACCCCTCTTGATACACCGATAACAGATCAACAACCAGAACCAACAATGGATTCTCTCTTACAAGAGAATAATTTTCTAAGATCATAACTGGAAGCTTACAAGCAAGAGCTAGTAATGGCAAAGGAAGCCTATGAAAGGGAACTTAATTTTCATACCTTGGCTCGCGTAGCAGCCATGACAGAGAAAAACACAAAAGATGATCAGTATAGAGAGTATATGTGCAGCCAATGTGGGGATATTTATGATCAAGCAGGCTACAAAGTGGTTCAATTCCCAATGCCTGGAGCTTCCCCTGCACCTACAACTTTTGCAGTTAAAAAAGAGGAACGCCCTACTGTTACACAAGAACCAGTAGGACCTTCAAAAATTCCAAAAAGCAAAGATGATCTATAGGAACCTTGGCCTACAACAACTGTTAAAACCGAAGCTCTTGTTTTCATTAGTAAATCTGTTCAAACTCTGCCTATTGATGAACCTGCCCCTCCTGTCAAGATCAATACCCCTACTTTTTTGGAACAAGCCACTCAGACTCTACCACGGCCTACCACTTACGATGCTGAAACACAAACTCTACCTATTGATGAATTTACCCCTCCTGGCAAGATCAATACCCCTACTCTTGTGGAACAAGCCACTCAGACTCTACCTCAGTCTACCACTTGCGATGCTGAAACACAAACTCAACCATGGAATGAGCAGGTAATAATGGACAAATGGAAAAAGGAGTTTGCTATTACACGGGATAAAAGTTTGTAGGAGCACAAACTACTTTCGTTGAACCACATATATTCAAACTGGGAATCTTTGGAGCAAAGACACAAAGAATTTTGTGCCCATAAGAAGCAGAATGAAGAGTTAAAAGGCAAATTGCTCCTGATGTTTGATTTGGTACAAAAATTGTTGGCTGCTAGGAAACCATCCTCAAATTACTCTCTTTTCCTTATAGAACGACTTACATTTTTTTAGATTAAATCAATCAAAGAAGGAAGACCCTATGCAGTGCTCAAACCAGAAGATTCTATTCAAACTTTTGCAGAAACCTCTACTATTGATCAACATCTATTATGTGAGGTATATCTTCATAATGAAGCCATTCCTAAGAACAAACAACTTAATCTTAACCCTCGTGTTGGTGATATCTAGATTTGGGCACTCGTCTCCTTCCTTACCAGCCATATTACGTGACATAATGATTTTCTAGCTGCCAAGCATAATGAAGATAACCGTCTCCTCTGGATACGGCCAAAACCACAGAACGTTGCCACCTTTGTTGCAAAATATTATCAATTTTTGAAGAAACCAGAGATGACTCAATATATACGACAATTACAGGCAACAGTACTTTAGGATTGTCAACAGTTCATTAAATCCACAGAGACCGCTTCCCTAAAAGCAAATAACATGTTTTGGAAACAATTTTCTGAGAAAAGGCAGGAGCACAATCCCTTTAGTCCCACCAAGCTTGAGACAACAATCTCCTGGGTACCTAGTTACATCAAATGTGTCCAGCAATGTGCCAAAAATTGGATAGGTTATCAGTTCCATTTTCCCATTCTATGGATGCCAGTAGAGAAGTATAAAGCTCATCATAAGTTGCCCAAGAAGGTTGAAGCAACAGCTTGGCAAAGGCTACAACGTTTTCAAGGATTCAGAGCCCCAACAAACAGTACTTTCTACAGCTACTGCTTAAGTAATTTGCACGCCCATAGTCAGTATCCGTATTCTGATTCAGATTGAATTTGCCTGACATGCAACCTTTTTAGTTGGGGGGGATGTTAGGACCCTATAATGTACCTTTTTGCTCATACTTTTTGCTATCATTGCATCCTTTTCCCACTCATATTTAAGCCTACATTATCACCTTAATCTATTTTTCCAAAGGTATATAACATTTCTTCTCTTTGCTATATGTTTAATTTGTTTTACATGTAATTTCACATTACTCTCATACTTAGCCATTAATTAGAAATATATAGTTGTTGAAATAGTTTGAAGACTGTAGTTAATATATCGTTGCTGCTTGAAGACCATGTTGCTGAAACAGTCAAACAGTACGCAAATCCCGTTGCTGAAACAATCTGTGATTTGTGACACTGAAACAACATTTCACATACAGTAGTAACAAGAAAAAGGAGCTGTTACACTGGCCGCAATAGCTGTACCTCAAGCCAACACCATTACAACCATCATTGTTGCTTGAAGACCACATTGCTGAAACAATCAAATAGTACGCAAATCCCGTTGCTGAAACAGTCTGTGATTTGCGATGCTGAAACAATATTTCACATACAACAGTAACAAGAAAAGATAAATAAAGGAGTTGTTACATCGGCCGCAATAGTTGTACCTCAAGCCAACACCATTACAACCACTGTAAAATCATTTTGCTATGGAAGATCAGAATATCCTACTCCAGCATAGAAGATTAGATCATACTAAGAATAGGATTTCTATTAAGAGGATTCTCCTCTTTAAATAGGGGAGAAATCAGCATTAAGGGGGGATGAAAGGCTTAGCTAGAAAGGAATTACAGAGAAGGAGTGTGTTCACTTTGGATATTGTAACTCGTCTCATTTGACAGATGAATAAAAGATTATTCTGAACATTTCTTCTTAGTTCCTTTCATTTCTGGGGAATCTTGTGAGAAGGAGAGGGCCCACCTTCTTCACAAGATTCACCCATTAGTTTTTGTAGTGTGTTAGTATTGTTTTTATCTATACCTTGTTAAAACTCTGTTT
>ML788707.1:337299-348293 GCA_009831015.1 Picea engelmannii | reverse complement strand
TTTCTTCTTAGTTCCTTTCATTTCTGGGGAATCTTGTGAGAAGGAGAGGGCCCACCTTCTTCACAAGATTCACCCATTAGTTTTTGTAGTGTGTTAGTATTGTTTTTATCTATACCTTGTTAAAACTCTGTTTTGCTGAAACTTTGTTTCCATTGATTGTTACATCGTTTTCATACAATTCATTCCTAGGTAATTGTTAATCATTTTGATTGGTAATTCTGTTTGTAGAATGAGTTTATGAAAGTGTGATAGTCAGAGACAGGTGCTGAAGATTCATTCTTTGGGGAATAGGGTCCTGTTCTCTGTTACATAATAGTTAGTCTTCTTTGCAGTATGCTGAAAGGTTCCTTTTTCCTAGGTTGTTGTTTCTTAATGTAATCAAGGATTCTTCTGATAATTATTTCCTTTTGAATCTTAAATTCTGCAATAGATAGATTGCTTTTATTGTAATTCAGAGCAGAACTTCAGTTTGTTCAAAGCAAGGTGTGATTAGTGTAACTTTTATTACAACTTTGGATTGCTTTTGAGATTGAGCATATACAGTGTGTGATTGCCTTTGAAATAAACAGACTTCCCTGGGTTGACAATTTATGTAACACTTGATTGTTTTAATTAATAAGCAATTATAGTGACCAACATAGGCTAGCCCGCCGACCAAGGGAATGACCTAGATCTCGAAACCAAGGGGCCTAAATAGTATAGAGCGTGTGGAGACTTAGCCCTTGGCCATATGGCCATGTAGCAGAGGACTAGGAGCTTATCTCAGAGTGGGCCAAAGAATCAACGCCAGCCCAGGGCCACATGGAGGTGCCCAGGTGACTAGGAGCCCAAAGATAAGGGGTTGCACCCATATTTTTGGCCAATATTGGGTTTTTATACTTTATAATAAAGATTTTAATGGATTATTAGCCAGATTTGGGATATTTAATCCATTTTTGGAGGATCTTGGGTGCTTTTTGAGGCCATATCTTGGGGGGAAGTTGGGAGTTTGTTGCCAACTTCAAGCCTATATAAATCAGAGGTTCTTGAAGCCATGAAGGGGGTTTAGAATGGAAAAATGTTGAAGGATTTTTGAGCCAAATCCATTTTTATGCAGGGAAGCCATTGAGGAGAGCACCTTTGCAAGCCATTTCTGGGAGCTTCGTTCATCCATTTTTCAGTGCCATCAATTTTGTTGGGTTCTAAAGATCTGGTAGAACATGACCAGATCAGTTTGTTATCCTTTTGGAAATGTTATGATTTACTTTTAAAGGTTTGAACATAAATAAGAAAGCCTCACCCACTGAGACAAAGGTCCGAAGACATAGGCGAGATTGTTGAACTCCTTTATCAACTTCTCTTGTTATGGTTTTTTGTTTCTTTATGCTTATTTCTAGATTTGTATATGTTTATATGGCTGCTATGTTTCATCTATAATTCTTCCTCTTTCATCAATTTCCTAAATGGTTAATTAACACATGTTTTAAAACTCAACCATTGTCGTTAAAAGATCTTTTCGGATCAAGTGGTATCAGAGCTAGTTGACAGTTGGTTTTTGAGTTTACATGACTACCAGGAAAATGGCATCTAAAGAGGGACTTTCTCAAGATGAGAAGGATATGCGAACTAATCTCTTTGCCATGGCAGAGATGGTGAAAGTGTTGTATGGATATTACTTGGAATGAAAGAGATCGGTTCAAGAGAAATATTCAAAGAACGACAAAAGCGAAGAAGAATTGAAGGAATTGCCTTCTACACCTGATTCATAAATCATCTCTGAGGTATGCAGTGGAAGTCATTCATCAATTTTGCATTGTTCCCATCAAGATGGTTCTTTTGGTGCATTTGAAAAACATACAAGAGGTATAGGTTTGAAATTTCTAATCAAGATGGGTTATGAAGGAAAAGGTCTTGGAAATAAAGGTCAAGGTATCGTTAATCCGATAGAGGTTGTGGAAATACCTCGTTATTTACAATTGGGATATGGTGAAGAGGAGATTGGAGAATGCTCCAAAACATCAGAAGCAAGTGATTCTTTGAATGACTAGCTTAAGTCACTACAAAAACAATTCACAAAAGGTGATGGTGTATCACTCCATGATGGTGATAGTGAATGCAAGTCATCTCCAAATAAAAGTGAAGATCAACAAGAAAGGTATAATGGTCATGGTTTTTCCAAATCTCTTTTTGATTATAAAAAACATAATCATGTAATCTGAAGCTTGTGGAATATGTATCCTTGTACTTTTTGTCATTCACCTAAGCATTGTGTGGCCAAGTGTTGGAAGAGACAATCTTTGTACAGGAAGTTTATTTCGACCAGGATGGAGACACGACATAAAGACTCAACTCCACAATGAAAGAAAGGGAAGGGAAAACAAGTCTGGATGCCAAAAGACTAATACATTTATTGCAACAAAGGTGGACATCAAAAGGCTAAATGTTGGAAGCTTAATCCAGAGCTTCATCCAAAGAAGGACAAAAAGATTCTGCATGTACTCACAAAGGAGGAGGCATTACCAGTGAAGCACGAGGAACCACATGAAGGAAAAAAAACAATCACTTGGTTATGCTAGAAGTGGATGTCACATTTCACTATATTTTGCTTCCATTAATGTAATCACACATGTTGAAATGATGACCCGTTATAACATCATTTTTGTACAACATAGTGTTTTGTTTTTATCCTTATGAGTATGTAATTAGTAAGGTCCATTTTGTAACCTTTTGGAGGACCAAAAGGTCTTTCGTGGGGAGGTGTGATCCAAAATGGATCTTGGAGCCAAGATGGGGTCCAGGAAGGCCTAAAAATCAAAGTGCTCAGAATCTCTTCAAAATGGACTTGTGCATAGGCCTCGTCGATACGAACCCAACGCAACTTGAACATGCTCAAACGAACGTCATATGCAAAAGATATCACGATCTGTTCATTTGGATGAACATGCAAAATTTGATGACTGGACAGTTTGTACAGTGTTGACGTGGCAAATGAATGTATAGGCCGTATCATCATATGGTGATGTGGAATGTACAGTGGCAGGCTGATGTGAAAAGTTGTTGACTGGGCATGATAGCTGACAGGTGGATGAGTCAGAGTGTGACATGTGGCACCACTGCAAGGGTGACATGTGGCATGGGATGATGTGGCAAGGATGTACAGCCATACGACACGTGGTAGCTGGATGATGTGGCAGGTACTAAGGAAGCTGATGGGGAAGACAAGTAGCACAAATGGTCAAATCATTGCTTGACATGTGGCATTGAATTTGGCGAATGGTAATGTACCACGTGGCCCAATCATGGGATGCCATGTGGCACCCCTTATTTGGATTTGGTTAAACGTTTGTTTGAGGGTCCATGGGGGTTGAACCCATGACCTCCATGGGTGGCCAAGTCTTCATGTAGGCCGGCCTACCAGCCTGCCTACACAATAGTTCTTAACCATATAGTGCAAAACTTATATTTAAGTTTGTTGTATGGTATTTCGGGGGGAGAAAAAGGGATGGGGCCTATCCCCAGCCCCCGGTCCCAACACATATGCATATAACCTTACATTGTGGTATGGCATGAGAAGTTTTTTAGCCCAAAATTTTAGCTCTCGGTTCCTCCGATGGCACAGACTGTACCATATTCCCATGTGTTAAACGATTAGCACTGATGTATGGATGGTGCACAGTCAGTTGAGATAGCCCGTCGACCAAGGATGTGACCTAGAGCTGGAAACCAAGGGGCCTAAATGGTATAGATCACATGGAGACTTAGCCCTTGGCCATATGGCCATGCAGCAGAGGACCAGGAACTTATCTCGGAGGGGGGCAACGAATCAGCGCCAGCCCAGGGCCACATGGAGGCACCCAGGTGACCAGGAGCCCAAAGATAAGAGTTTGCACCCATATTTTTGGCCAATAGTGGGTTTTTATACTTTATAATAAATATTTTAATGGATTATTATCCAAATTTGGGAGATTTAATCTATTTTTGGAGGATCTTGGGTCCTTTTTGAGGCCAGATCTTGGGGGGAAGTTGGTATTTTGTTGCCAACTTCGAGACTATATAAAAAAAGGTTCTTGAAACTAGGAAGGGGGTTCAGAACAAGAAAATGTTGAAGGATTGTTGAGCCAAAGCCATTTTTATGTAGGGAAGCCATTGAGGAGAGCACCTTTGTGGGCCATTTTTGGGAGCTCTGTTCATCCATTTTTAGTGCCGTCAGTTTTGTTGGGTTCTTGAGATCTGGTATAACATGACCATATTAGTTTGTAATCCTTTTGGAACTATTATGATTTACTTTAATATTTGAACAGAAATAAGAAAGTCTCACCCACTGAGACAAAGGCCTTGAGACATAGGCGAGATTTCCAAACTCCGTTATAAACTTCTCTTGTTATGGTTTGTTGTTTCTTTATGCTTATTTCCAGATCTATATATGTTTATATGGCTTCCATGTTTCATCTATAATTATTCCTCTTTCATCAGTTTCCTAAATGGTTAATTAACACATGTTTTAAAACTCAACCATTGTCGTTAAAATATCTTTTCAGATCAACCACGCAGTCCCTCAGGCTGTCCTTCTCCTTCTAGGGCTCCAATCCAGATGGTCTAGAATCTCCATGCTCATACTCTCAGGATTCGTAGTTGTGAGAAAATTTGGAAACAGAAAAAAACATCTCAGACATGTAGGCCTCAAATCATGGATGGATTACACCAACAATCTCTACATCCAACAATACCATGGCTGCACTTTAGCAGTTTGTATTCCTTTCCCTAGCCAAGACATGCATGAGGAAATATGAATTAGTGAAGGAATGAATTGAGTGAAATATCCATGAGAGGGGTGAACAACAAGCAAGTGAGGGAATGAGTGAATGAGTGAGTGAGTGAAGCGACCAACATCAGAACAAGAACGAGAACGAGAGTGAGAGAGGGAATGAATGGACCAACCCTCTAACATACCAGGGACAGGTTTATGTAATTCTTGAGAATCAAAAACCTCATGGCCTTCCCCAAAGAAGCTCACGTAACTCATTCCCCCCATTAAACAAAATGGGTAATTATAAAATAAAATAAACAGTTATCCCCTCAAGATCCCTCTCTTATGGAATCATAGCCCCCTATAACTCTAGTCCTTTTCTGTCTAACAACCAACGATGTATTTCCACCAAATTAGCAGAAACCATAACAATTCGTTGCATGTTATACTTTCAGTCAAAAAATGCATCCGCCACCTGCCCTGCCAATTGGAAACCAGAGTAGGTGTCTAATGTTTTTCCTTACAGTTCTTTCCTAGGAAGCTAAAGAAAACTAACAAATGCTAGAAAAATAAAACAAGACAAGAATTCTGCAGAGTCCCATTATAGAGAGTTGGACAAAAATTGTGCAGAGTACCAGTATCAAAGAACAAGAAAATAATCATTGACACTTGGGGGTCTTTCGTCCAAAGCTTCAGGGAGAGAGTCGTCACTGGGCTGGAGTACAAAGGTCTTCACACAGGTTGGGCAGTGCTGCTGGGCTGGTGCATTCAAGAATGCATCAAAGAGCATGTCAATCTGTTGGATTATGAGGGTGTCCCGATGAAGCTGGTCTATCATGTGGCTCCTAAGGTCAAAGATGAGCTCCAAATTATCCGGGTTGAAGAGAGGTGGTGGAGTTGGGTTGAAATATGGAATTTCATTTAGCGGTGGAGGTGCCAAGATGGGGTGTTTCTCCTGCACGGTGTCGGTGGCTCCTTCCTTGATCGCCTCAACCTCTTCTTCAGCTTTGCTGGTGTTGTTTTGGAGTGAAATTCTTCGAGCCTTATGGAGGAATTCCTTCGAGAATTCCTCCTCGAATATGTAGGTGGCGCCTTCAATGGTAGCCTGGGTGCTTGTGCTGACTTTACTGATGCTGGGAAACTATAAACCATCCAGTACCATGAAGAGGTGGGATTTCGGTGGAACCTAGATAGATTCCTCCAAAATTTCCTCCTCGATGTAGGCCATCGATGGAGTCTTTGGATTCTCCATGTGCAAAGTAATGGCAATGGATAGGGCCCTTTTGATCTATTGCAATCGTCTCTGTCAGGAAGCATGGTTGTACTAGGTAGGTCTGTGCCATGACCTACCTCTCTCTCTTGGCATGGCTGAGCCAGGAGGGATAAACATTCTCTGAATTACTGCTAGGAGAACCCACTGCGTAGTAGTCCACTTCTCAGAGCAGGCAGGGTGGCATAGCTCGAAGGCAAAATAATGCCAGCCCGAGCCAAGCTTGAGAGATAAAATTGAGGTGGACATGACTGTTGTATGCACCCGTCTCTTGTAATTAATCCTTAAAACCGCCATTAACCAAACTCGAGGGAGTTGTCCTCCCTTTATCTGTGGATAATAAATGTCGCCCTCCATTCAAGACTGAGGTGAAGGGTGACAGCTGGCCATATTTATCGTTGGAATCCTGGGAGGGATGTGTGGCCTCGAATCTCTATGTGGCATCCCATCTGGGACCAGATAATCTTTTTGGCCAAGTCTATACAATGGTTTAATACCCTAGTCTGTGGATAGGTTTGAGCATTCCAATCAATCAATTCTTCCTTAGAATCCACACCCTCGTTTCCCAGGCAATCAACTATTTTGTTAGCATCTCTTTTCACATGGGAGGGGATAAGGGTGATATTGGGTTGTAAGAGGGACTTGAAATCTTCCAGTAGTCCTAAGAGTCTCCAATTGGGTGAGACATCCGAAGGGTGTGATCCATGAATGATTTTAGTGATAAGTTGGATGATGATCTGGGAATCTCCCTCCACTATGTGTTGGTGGATGTTATGATATGTTGCTAGCTTGACCGCTCTGACAAGGCTCCATATCTCTGCTGCATTGTTTGTGTTGAGTCCCAAATAGCCTGCTGTGTAATGTAGAATTTTCCCCTCCTCATATCTTAGGACCACTCCAAATCCCACTGGTCTCGGATTCCCTTTTGAAGTGCCATCAAAGTTCAATTTAATAAAAATTGAGGGAGGGGGGGACCAGGAGCACAGGATGCTATTGGTCTTTGTAATACCAATATCATTCTTTCCATCAGTGAGGTTAATCTACCAGGCTTGTAGGATATAACTTCAAAGTCATCGGAGGTGAGGATAGATTGCATCTTGGTCATGGTGGATTTTGATTTCTTCCAGGAAGAAGGTTTCGGGGGGGGAACTTCCTCTTCTTCAAAGGGTCAACCTCGTCTCTGGGCGGTGTTACTTCGCCTAGTCTCTGTTTAGCTTCTACTTCATCACCACCCCCTCAGTCAAGTGACATGGAAGCAGTCTTCCTTGAGGTGCTGCTTAATTTTTATACCTCTTCAGTCTTCTTATGTCTGCTGGTTCTAGGTGTATTTTTTTCTTTATGAGTGTCCTCTGGGCTGTCAATATAACATATCTCTGTGGGGTTGGTGAGTGGACCATTCCTTGGTGATATCCTCAATATCTTCTTCTGTGAGTTTGTAATATGATTGTAGCTTCTCTTTATGTTCATCTTCTCGCGTTGTAATGTATATAAAGTGTCGATCTACGCTGAACTTCATTAGTGGTATGAACCTTTGTAGGGTGTTCAGAGTCATGCGAGGCTCGGCTTCGATGGATTGCTTTAGCTAGAAGTAGTATGTATGAAACACAACGTTCAACTGCCATTGTTTTTTCATATCAGTTGAATACCACAGGGTAGTGAACTTCGCAGCAAGCGGTTCGAACGACTCTATGTCGGGGAAGGTCACTCCTTTCAGCATCTCCCAGGAAACAAATTCAATGAGGACTAGGAGCCGGCTGAAAGAAATTCATAACCATGATCCTATGCTTCTCGGCAATCTATTTCCAACTGGTTAACTAGGTACTTCACCTAGTTGATCTGTAGGCCTTGCGCGCACTTCCCTGCGAGGTCAACGTCAAATACGGTGACCTACGTAGGTCGGTTCTTCCTTACTAACTTTACAACTATCAGTTGACATGCGAGGTGCACTGCGCCACTCTGGATGGAAGCTACCTTGTAGCCTCTTGTTCCCTTCTCAATGTCGCCAAATGTATCCTTGATTTTCTGTGCTAGTGCACGATCTGTGGATTTTCCTAGATAAAAGTCCTGTGGGTCAAGTCCTTTCATACTCAGTCCTGTGATCCTGTGGATCATCATTGGGTCAGTTATAATGTGGAGGTCTAGACATAAGTAGCCTCCATGGTAACACGACAGTAGCATCTTGACACAGGCATTGACTTCCTGGTATCTTCTGAAGTATGGGATCTTCATGACATTCAGCAGGGTGGACTACACGAGGTTCATCGTCCACGACTAAGGCATGATATTTGAGTTCTTCCCTTTTTTTCTAGTTAGGTACTTGTATGGGACGAGCATACCATAGATCTTGCGATCTCCGAGGTTGAAGTCGTTGAACTTCAACGTTGTGATCTTATCCTCCTCTGCTCGAACTGTGCATATCTCCTTCGGGAGCTACGCAGTGACCATAGTTTACTCGAAGTCTCTTGGCACACTATCACAATTCACTGCGCCAGCTAGAGGTGAGATGTAGTCAGGAAATATGGATGGAATCAACTTTGCATTTGCTAGGTCATCTTTATTCTTGGTTCTCTTCTCTACTGATGGTCGAGATGGCCCTGATCCATGAGCAGTCGATGGGGAGGCTTATAGTCCTCTCATTGATGATGCTTGTACACATGTAGACATCAACATGACTCTTTCAGTCATGAGGTCAATCAGAACTTCTTTGACAACTCTCTCTGCAACACTGAACTCGTCCGACATACATGCTCGGGGTTGGAAATATTTGGGTTTGAGGAGTAACTTAGACAGTGCAATAGGATAGAAGGAAATAACGCAATGATCACTATGTAAAATCAACAAGTTTGCGGGCTCATATTCATGATTAGAAAAAGTGTTCTCAGTACATGGCGTGATGGGATAAATAGATAACTTAGTAACTAATTGCTTGTAACAGTCGAGAAGCCTTCATTAACTCTATTCTTTCTGTTATGGCATGGTCCAACGGTCTGGTGGTGAACCATAAATGACTTTATACCCATTCAGGGGGTTGTCTAAATGGTTATATTGGTCCCAATATCTATATTGCTTCGCCATGGCGAAGTGCCATATGACGTTGTTTTGTTATCCCGACGAAGCTCCAATTTTGCAAATTTTCCTTCTGCAAAGTTCCCTCTGGAACCTTCTGTAACTTTTCGACCTTATCTCTCTTCTTACTTAGTTTTCTATCTTTATTTCCAATGAGCTTCGCCTCGGCGTTCCTTTTTCCATTTTGATTCTTATCTTATTTTTTCATAGTTACTTCATGCTGTTGAGATTCTTTCCTAGGATTTGAGGGTGATACTTCTTCTTTAGCTGGAATAGGTACTTCGATCTTCTATGGGTCATCTAGTGTTCTTGCAAATTCGACATCCGGGTCTCTGGTGTTAAATAGCTTAGATATGTTCTTTTGTTCTTCAATCAAGTGTGTGATCCTTCTAGTCATGAAATATTTTAACTCTTGCTTCTTATGTGCTAAAACTTCTTTTTCTTCCTTCCTTCTGGCCTGATTTCTTTCAATCCAAGGTTTTCCTAGTAACATGGTAAATGGGGCGTTGTTCTCAATAAATTTAACAATCTCAAAATATTCCTTTTTCAAAGTTCCATTGACATTCATAGATATCTGGGTGAGCTTCCCACATAGGTTTATCAACTTTCCTCTAAATAGACCTATTCCTCCCAATGATGGAGTCATAGTAGGCTTCCCTAAAAGTTCCCAAGTTCTTTCTGTCATGATATTCACCTGTGTTTCCTCATCTAGAACACAATCAACGTTGAAGTCTCCTATTCTTTCTTCAAGGCATTCTTTTTCTTTGAAGATCTCTAATAAACTGACATGTCGGTGGTCATTCAGGGTTTCTTTTATCTGTAGCAATACTTTCTCTGATTCTTTCTAGTGTTCTGCCATTTCTGGATCTGCCTTATGGTTTTCTTGTCTCATGTTCATTTCTTCAATATTATCAATCATTCTAGGGAAATCCAATACTTCATGGTCCATAGCTTTGCAACAAAGACAATTAGGTCATCTCCTAGGGACTTCCTTAGCAATATGTCTCGGTTTTCTGCAACTATAATAGAGGGTTAATCCTCTCTTTCTTTTAAATTATTCCCATCTCTTTCTATACTGCGCGCCAAGGTCATAGTAGCTAACCTGCAAACATTTCTTTCTATGATCCTGCATCCACTTTTTAGTCCAAACATTCTTTATATGCATAGGTATAACATATCTTTCACTATTCTTATTATATTTACATATATCAAACCTTCTTTCATCCGTTAGTGTTAGGACCACATATTGTACCCTTTTTGCCCATACTTTTTGCTATTATTTTACCCTTCATCACCTACATTTTGACTTATACTATCATTTCATCTGATCATTCCAAGGTATACAACGTCCTTTCTCATTATTTTATGCTTAATCCGTTTTGCATAATACTTTACATTACTTTTGAACCTAACCATTGATTAGAAGTGCAGAAGTGTCCATATTTGCAGAATAGTATTTCAGACCGATGCTGAAACACAGAACTGCCCAAGCTGCTGTGAGCTGATGCTGAAACACGGAAGCTGCTACACAGCCCAAGGACGCATACGCCGAAACACAGAGCTGCTACACAGTCCGAGGATGCATATGCCGAAACACGAAGCAGTTACACGGTTCATACAGATGCTGAGACACAGAGGAAGCCGCCACGATGTTGAAACACGAGTCCTGACAGCTAGCAGTCAAGCCGACACAGGACATAAATTGCGTACTAAAAACAACATTAGCAGCTATGTGAAGAAGCCGTTACACCAGCTGTAACAGCAATGCTTCGTCCAACCCCTGTATTAACATTCGGTTGCATAAGAATAGGACACCCTATGCTGATTTAGAAAGAAGATCCGATTTAGTGTAGGATCCAGATCTGCCTTGTAATGATTGTATCGATGGGATTTCCCTTTAAATTGAAGGGAAATCACCATTCGAGGGGCCAA
>ML788707.1:312984-337199 GCA_009831015.1 Picea engelmannii | reverse complement strand
GGAGATCTCTTTCCTGTGATACAATTCAGAGCTTCAGTTCATTTCAGCAAGTAGATAGAATGATTTCCTTACTACAACACTAAAGTGCTTTTGGAATTGAGCATATATGGTGCGCAGCTATCTTTGAAACAAAAGACTTCCCTAGGTTGATAATTTATGTTTCACATGGTTGTTTGAAATTAATTAAGCAATTATAGTGACCAACAGTTAGTGCCCTAGTTTTCAATCTAGGACAAAATCTATCAAACATACCTAGATCCATACCTTAGAAACAAAAACTTCCACTTATCTTACTTCTACAGAGTAGAAAGCTTTCAGATCTAAAACTTTTCACTATTCTTACCTTTATCAAAGCACAGAGTTTACAGATCTTACCTCTTTTCCTCAGATATGATCTCTTTTCTTCAGATCGGGCTTCTTTATTTAGCACAGAGCTTTCACAGTTTCAGGATGGATCTTTGCACAAATATTGTTCTTCCTTAGTTCCCAGCAATCACAGTTTCAGGTCGGATATTTGCACAAAGCTTCTTTTTCCTTAGTTCCCAGCAATCACAATTTTAGGTCCCGACAACAGAACCATTTGTTGGCATAGGGGCAGACCCAGGGTTCAACGCTACAACAACGCACCAAAAAGACCCTAGCTACCGGCCCTTTCAGCAACACCTATGAAGCAGATGAAATATCACCTGAGGTAGAGGCAAGGGTGGTTGCAGGACTTAGGTGTCTCGAACCTTAGCTGGAACACAGATCTGTGATTGTAATACTTAACAGAGCACTTAGCACCGATAGTTCATCAATATTCAACCACTATCTACTTTGCAGATAAAACAGAGCATCGCATCATTCATCCAAATCTGATGTATCTAAGCACTTATCATAGAGAGTTCAATTAGATCTAGCAGATTCAAGCACTAAGCACATTCACATAAGTCAGATCTAACATCCATATACATCATTAGCACAAAGCATAAACAAATCTATCTATATATATCAAAGCACTTAACAAGTAAAGACATAAACACATCAAGACATCACACAAAGCAGAGCAACACAACATATATGTGGTTCACCCCCACCAACTCTTCTTCTTTATTATCTTTGCCAAGCTTCTTATAGGCACATAGCATCAAAATCCTACTCTACAAAAGACAGGAGATCTGCACGCACTACACCAGATCCTCCTTCTTCTAACTAGGGTAAAGCACCAAGCCTTCTTACAATTACTTGCACGTATCTCTACAAGTCTCGCATAGTATGCATAGAGCACTTACAATCCTTCAATCACATAGATCTAGCACTTAGACATTCATAACTCTTCTATATGCTCACTACATCACCTTAGCATGTATTTATACTTTACAAAATAGGCCTAAACATGGGTAAACCCATGGGCTGACATCTCATACCCATTACATAATCCCAAATCCCCAAAAAGGGATCAAGATCCATCGATATTTGCTTCATCTTATGCTCCTCCTTTGATAGCCTGTCGAAGTCCCAAAATAGGTCAAACTTGACCAAGGATTTCCCAAAACTTGTTCAAGGGACAACAACCATCGGCGAACCCTCTTAGAGAACTTCAACACTTAGACAATTTTCGACCAAAACCCAGATGAATATGGGTCTTTGATTTCCCATTCAAAATTATCTTGACCATTGATTTGCCAAACTTCTTCCAACTGAGAAAATGAATCCTAGCCTTTGATTCTTCAACTGCATCCATCTGTGAAAATGAATCATGGTCTTCGATTCACTTCTTTTGGAAACACTTTGAAAAACTTATAAGTTTTTAATCAATTTACAATGAATCTCGTTCATTGATCTGAAAATCAACCACGATATTGGTCGTCGATTCATCAAACTCTCCCAACTTCTTTGACCTCCATTAGAGCATGAATTTTGACCTCCTAGGATGAATCTAACTATCTAAACCAATTGACGTCATTAAACCCCTTAGATATTTCTAGGGCATTTAAAACTCGAATTTGCTCACGAATTTGGGAATTTCACTCTGATTTTTCACCGTTTCCCCCCAAATTCGTTATTGATCAAAATCTGTAACAATGAACTTTACCCAAATTCGCATCTCTATCGTGGAATCATATCCCCCTATATTTATCCTTTTTTTGTCTTGCAGATAGCGATGTATTTTATTAATGTATTCAAAGTATTACATTTCTAAGCATTCTTGCCTTTCATGAATAAACAAAATACATTATTAACTTGGGGACTCAAACCAGGGTATTACAATGAAACCAAAGGCTAACCCTTGACTGTTTTCTTTTTTCTTCTAGGTATCTCTTCATTTTATGGTTCGCAGGAGCCCCATACCAGTCCTCTTTGAAGGACAAATTCAATTTACTTTTATTGTAATCATAGACATTATTTTGTATTCCATAAAGACATCGATTATTTTTAAGGTTCCCAGAGAACTATTAGGGACATAACATTACTAATCTCTCAAACTTTAAGTTTTAAGCATGAGATTTCAAATGTGTGTCTATCAAAATATATTTTTTCATCTAATGAAATGATCATTTAAAGTCCTCTGCCACACGGGGTCCGTATTTTCCTTTCTTTTGATAAATATTATGTCTTACCATGATGAATGTTGTGATGGAAATGCCATCCTATAATATTGTATACTCATTCAGTTTACAATATTTTGTTATAGTGTAAATATTTTTTTTCTGTAAGATAATTGGTCCTTTCTCACATATTATTTGCATGTGAATATTTATTTCTAGAATAAGCTTTGTCCTCTCTCAAGCATTTTTATGTTCTTTCATGTTATTTAAAAATAGATTAGTACCACCTCTTTAAAAATGTGGGGGGATTTGTCCTCGTGATGTTTTCTTAAAGACCATAAGACACTATTTCATATCAACAGTACCATAGTGTGTGAGAATCGGAAAATTCTATAGTACTGCATAAGTATACAATGGTCTCTCTGCTTGTAAATGTTGTCATGGATTGTAACTCTTTTTCCAACACTAAATATAACTAAAGGATTTTATTACTAGTGTTGTATTTGGACTGAAGATAAATGTGTCTATATGATCTAACACGTAATGGGGAGGTGGCTAGATGATGTGTATAGGTTTTGGTTGAGTCCTCCAACTTGTCTTTGTAAAACACATGAGCTTGAATTATGGTAATTGTGATTCAATGTGAGGATGCATTGAGTGAGAATGCATCAATAAACTATGAAATCATACAAATAATGATCCTACATTTATGAATTTTGTTACATACACGATGCATTGAGTGGGTGCATACTTATATGAAAAATGAATTTGTATAATTGAATTCCATGGAAGGGTTCTTAAGGGACAATGGAGCAATGAAAGGAAATACCTTCTAGTACTCTCGAGGAACTATTGATCAGTGAAAGGAGTGGTATGAATTAGTAATAATATGTATAATTTTAATCATACCTCACATCATAATATAAGTGGGATGGGGATGGAATAAACTCACAAAACAAAATAAGAATAACTGATAATAAATTCTAAAATATGTTTCTGGTGAAGAGAGTGGGTGTCTAACAATGAGTATAGGCACATTGGTTTACAATCATAGATATTTGATTGCATTGTGTAATGCTTAGTGTGATAGTAATGCATATATAATGAAGGATCATTTCATTTCATTTAATATGATTAAGACATGAAAGTGATTGAATTATCAATGTGTTATAATTCTGAGATCATTTCATAGATTTTTGTAAATGTTGCAATCAAAGGATTTTATGCCTGGATACTCATAGTTTGTTTGGTTGACTAAAAGTTCAAATCACAAGTAGAATTGACTTGGATATGGAAATGGATGTAATTCCATAATGAATATTGGATTCTACCAAATGCTAAGGCCAAACATTATGAGAAGGATCCCATACTTGTGAAATATAATTTATGTACAAAATAGATTTGAAAATATTTCTAATAGAAATTATGATGATGATATCTCATGGTAACTATATGTGTATGATACATGTGAGATGATGAATTTGTTGAGTAAGTACATATGATAGTTGTTGAATCTAAAAAACATGGGGAGGATGCTACTTTACTAACACTAGAACCCTATGATATGCCTTGATTTCCTTGAGCTATGTTATGTTGGAGCAATCTAGTGGGATGCCTTATCAATAAAATTCTATAAATTTGATCTCTTGTTGTGTATAAAAGGCTCAAAAAATGATGGATTTCCTAAGAGACTGTTTAGAAAAAAAAGGGGATGCACAATCCTGGACGATGAGTGACTGCAAGGAAGGGATGAATTGAATGAATCTATTGTGAGAGATTCATGTTAATACTATATGGGATCAATAAGGCATTATATTTATACCTTGGGTGTGTCAAAGAATACAATGAGCTAAATCTCGCTAGTTGCAACCTTATGGAATAGATATATGTTCATATATATAAGTATTGGGTTGATTTGCTTACTTTATCTTATGTTATGAATATATATGCTTCAAGGATGAAACTTGATATATTTATGAATAAGATATGTGCTTCTTAAAGTGGCTACGATATGCATGTTTTTCCTTTGTTGATTGTTATAGGAATATGATAAAATGATGAAGGCCCTAGAGGTGTTCCAAGGTAGTACATAGGAATGATTGAACATTGTTGTCTAAGATAGCTAGTAATTAGAAAAATTTGTAGTGAAGATAATGAAATTGCAGGTACAACTGAAGAATGAAGACACAGAACCTTGTTGAAAAGAAGAGAACACCAAGGACGATGTTATTCCAAGGGGGAGGGGAATGCAATACTAAAGTATTGATAATTTGAACTTGATATTTCTTTACCCTATACATAAACCTCCTTCACTTATTTTCCTATTTGCATTTATCCTTAGGTTTATGCTAAATTAGATTGACAACCTAGTTAAATGAAAGGGGAAATTTAAATATGGGAACTTAGTAATCATATACTAAAGTGCCTAAATTTGATTTTGTAGTAACTTCCTCATACCTTTGGAGAACAAAGAAAGGGTTGGAAGAAATATTCCTCCCTCTCATACATTCACTCAATTCATTCATGTAAAAAATTTGAATTGGGAGAGAAGAACTTGGATAAAAGAGGGTTCTTAAGGAAAAAGATAAATTTTAAGAAAGAAAAACTCAAACAAATTGATATATGATCCATGGAGAGTTGAAAGAGGATATGTTGGGTGAGATTAAACACCATTCTTGAGTAGCTATATACCATTCTAAATTATTTAAGTTTGTTTCTAGTCCAGATGGAAATTGGTTCCCACCCACCTATTCCATTGGCTCAAAGTACAGTTTCCATGTTGGCAGTTTTCTATGGTTTTTTGGGTCATGAACTTTTGGGGTTGATTTGAGGTCCTAAATGACCTTTTTTTCCCAAAAAGTGCCCATTGCATGGCCAAAGGATCTCATTTTCATCGTTTGGAATGCATACTCCTCGACCACACCTTTCTGATGAGGTATCGAGCACCCCAAACACAGATCGTATGCAAAAGTTGAACCCCCGAGAGGTTGATGTATCAACTACCCCCATCGGATCCCACAAACCTTTTGCAATTTCATCTCTTAGAGTTAGGGTTTTATATGTTTAGTGTTTTCTCATTTATGATTTATGTTAAAAAGGAATTTTGAGCCTCATTGTACTCATCTTCTTGTGAATGTGCGTAGTTGTCACATCTTTTCTCAGAGATAAGCTACCACCATTCTAGCGAGTTCATTTCACTCTGTATTTTCTTTTACAAACTTTGCATATTTCATTCTTTAATATAAATTGAGTATTAATGTATCTCTATGTTTCATTTCACTCCCTCATAAATTTGAATCAATGGTATCAGAGTGCTCTTCTCAATGAGTTCACGGTTTAAGGAATTAGGACTTGAATTACTCCATCCTTTGGAAAACCATCCTCACCGACCCAAATGACCACCCATGGTGGTGGAAAAGAGAGATGAGGGAGTAGGATATCCTATTAATTTTTTTCTTATGACAATCCTCGTACAATAGAGGAACGATATGATGGATAACTTTTCCCAAATCCTTCGATGGCTTCCAACAACAACAGATGCATATTCATCAAGAGGCCACTTTGGAGGTGCCACCCCATTCAAGGTACAAGTTAATTTTAATATTCCCATATTTGAAGTTCAAATAGATGTGGATGCCTTGGAAAAGTGGTTAAATCTACTAGAAGTTTATTTCTCCATTCAAAATTTTTCCAATAGGGAAAATACCACCTTTGCACTCCTTAAGGTTGTCCCCCATGTCAAAAATTGGTGGGATACTTACTGTGAGAAAAACTCCACAGAGGATTCTAGAATATTTTGGCTTGATCCCACTTGGGAATATTTTGTGGATGCCATCAAGGAACAATATTACCATGTTAGAAACTACAATGAACAGTACATGAAATGGACCACATTGCGTCGGGAGAGGGACCAAACAATTTCGAAGTTCACAAATACCTTACATACATTGCACACCAAACTAGGTATCAGAGACTCTAAGTGACATATGGTTCTAAAATACCGCAGGGGACAAGATAAATACATCCAAACAAAAATGGAGTTCTTAGAAATCTCTTCACTAGGAGTTTCTTATCAATATGCTTTCAAAATTGAGTAAAAATGTAAGAAAAGGAATAAGAAGGAGTTTGGATCTGTGAATGAATCACAATAGAAGTCGGGAAAAGGAATCCCTTACATAGAGAACAAAGGATGAAGCAAGGATGGAAAACCTCAGGACAACGAGACTAAGCCAAAAATAAAGAAGGGTAATGGGAAGACGAAGAAAGGCATTGGTAACTGGTGTGAGTTCCATAAAATCCCATGGCACAACACTGATGAATGTTGCTTGAAGTAGTCATTCGTGGTCGAGTTGAAAGCCTCAGAGTCAAATCCAGGCTCTGAATCTGATTTAGATCAAGATAAGGGAAGTGTATCATTGATGTAGAACCTAGTTCCATAGTCACCACCACCAAGATCCAACCAAACAAACCAGAAGAGTCGAAGTAAGGTGAGCTCATTTTTCACTTGAAAACATAGGTGAAGGGTGCTCTGCTGCATTTCATTGTTGATAGAGTAATCCAAAAGAACCTCATATCAACAAAGGTCATCAAGTAGTTGGATTTAATGACAAAACCACATCTGTATCCATTCAAAATCAGGTGGCTTAGCCAAGGATGGGATCTTTGTGTCAGCTAATAGTGTCACATACCCTATGGCATCAAGCCCTTCAAGAATGAGGTATTGTGTAATGTTTCCCCACTTGAAGTTTGTGATGTTATTTTAGTACAACCATATATGTGAAAACATCATGTATATAAGTCTATACCTCATAGTGTCACTGTTACTGTGGGAAAACAATTGTACAGGATACCAAAGGTAGCTCCAACTACCACAATGTCTTTGGTCTCAGCTAAGTAGTGTAGGAAGGTCATCTCCCAGATTGGAAAAGTTTTCCTCTTCATGACTCTTTCTCGGAGTGAATGGAAGGTTGCAACCACATCCATGGCCTCCAATCATGGCTCCTCTATGCAACAGAAGAAAAAGGAAAAAGTCGTGGAAGAAAACTGGGAAATCTTCACCTCACCTATTAGGGTGCCTCTGCACTGTCAGGTCAACCATTCAATTGAGTTCAATCCTGTAATTCCTTTTCCTAATGGGCCAATGTATCGATACTCCCTCCTAGAAAATGAGGAAATCAAGCGACATATTCAATATTTGATCCATAAAGGGCACATTCGACCAAGATCCTCACCTTGTGAAAGCCCAATTATGCTCATACAGAATAAATATAGGACCTGAGCACTCAATACCGATTACAGAGCTATGAAAAAAATTATATTTAGGAAGCGATACCCAATTCCATAAATTGATGACTTTCTCAACCAGGTCAAGTGGGCCAAGTACTTTAGTAATATTTATCTGAAGTCTAGCTACCACCAGGTCCCCATAGAACATACTGATGTATGGAAGACTACTTTCAAGTCTAAAGAAGGTATTTTTTAGTGGTTGGTCATGCCCTTTAGCTTGATGAATGCCTTATAAAATTTCATGAGGATGGTGGAATACATCTTGTGTCCCTTCACCAATTCCTTTGTGGTTGTATATCTGGATGACATCCTCATCTTCCACAAGAGTTGTGCAGAACACTTGCAACACATTCAAGAAGTCCTCCACACTCTATAGCAAAACAATATATATGATAACTTAAATAAATGCTCATTTGGTATGAATAGGGTCTAATACCTTGGACACATTGTATATGATCATGGTGTGCATGTCGATCCATCCAATATCCTAGTCATTCATGATTGGCCAGCCCTGACAATTCTAACCGAGCTTCAGATCTTCTTGGGCCTTGCCAACTTCTATCACAAGTTTTTTGTGGGGTTCTTCCATATCACATGGGATCTCATACAAGTTACCAAGGGTGGTTGCAAAACCAAATTTGTGTGGGGAAGATCATAGCAGAAATCCTTTGATGATATAAAATATTGCTTATGCTCAGCCTTGATGATCGCCTTACCCAATCTACAACAACCATTTGATATTGAGACAAATTCTTTTGATTATATTGTTGGTATCATCCTCACTCAACATGGTCATTACATGTCCTATCATAGTGAGAAACTCTCGGATGTTATCCATAAGTATCCCACCTATGACAAAGAAATGTATTCCATCATACCATCCTACCTCCAATGGAAGAATTACATTCTAGGGAAGGAAATTTTCATCCATATGGATTACAATCCTCTGCAGCTCATGTAGACACAACAAAAAATGTATAATTATCACCGTCATAAGTGGTCCAGATACTTCTAGCAGCTTCACCTAAAAATTAAGTAAAAGAGAGGGAGAATCAGTCATGTCATTGACTGCCTCAGTTGACTTCCAATTGCATCACTAACCATGTTGCTTGACTCTTGCGGGCATGATTCCTTTGGGTGGTCCCAACTCTATAACAACAATCATGACTTCACTACGACCTAATATATTTTGGGAACATGCACAATCTCGCAATCTCTTCTCAGACATCAATATCCTCTCTTGATATTGCAGGATTGTATCTTGATATCGGAAGATACAATCCTCCAATATCAAGAGAGATTTGAAAGCTCCATCCTTTCCCCTTCCTTTCGCCAAAGAATATATGAGAGATAATAAAACTACACATTAAATAATCACCATCAACCAACCATCACATAGAACCTGATAATGCTTCCTAAGACTTCTTCAATTTCTACAATTATTCAATTCTTAGAATACTATGATCCTATAGATAATATTATTCAGTTTATTCTCTGAAACTTCTCCAAGTTTCACTCCTTGAATCCTCCCCAAAAATAATTTATAGAGAGAATGGTAGACCTTGTTCAATTCTGGTTTATTCAAGAGATCGAACTTGTATAGAATGCCCCGTGCACAATATTTAACATCAGATTTTGACACTTGCACACAAGAAACTATAGTCCGTACTATTTCCAATGAAAATTTTCCCACGCCATTTGGATTCTCGATGAAGAAGTTATGACTATTTTACCCGGAACACTTGTATATTGACTAGCTTCAGGACTGGTCAAAAACCCTATATTCCACATAGTCTATCTCCATAATTATAGCAAATCAAGAGAAAATATTTTTACCACAGGTACCTTGATATGTCTTCTCAATACCATAACAATTTCACCATCTGAATCGTTCTAGAATTTTTTTTATAGAAAAAATGGTAAGATGACCTGAAAATAACATACCTTAGAACACATCACCAAAAGACTTCATCCTCCCCTGAAATCCGACCTTCTTTACTTCTGATTTCCTCTGAAATTAGACTTGTGTGTCAAATAAAGGTATAATGATATTTATTTATACCATTTACGTCACTTCCTTTTAACATTAGGGCCGACCTAACACTTTCTTATTTTGTAATTCTTTTCTTTAATTATCTTCGGGGCCTACATGTACTTCTTTCTTCAATTCACTTTGTCATCTTCAAAAATTAATTTCTCCTCAACCATGAGGATCCACGTGATGTGCCACATACCACCAGAAACACCATGATGTATACTATCCATCCATGGGTTTTGTATATGCATGTGCATTGTCCTTCATTTCCAAATACCTTCATCAATCCTGCGGTCCAAAACCCATGACTAGGGTTGACATCAATGATAGCAACCAATATTCCAACAATCTCCCCCTTTTTCATTGATGGAAACACTCATTCTCCCCCTATCATCATGATCCCAATTTCTATACCACTTTGACATCAATGGCAAAGGGTAGGGCTTCTCCCCCTAAGTTTAATGGCAAAAGGTAACTCTCTTCTTTGGGGCTGCTCCCCCCTGAATATGTGGCACTCAATAATACTTCATCCTTATTTTTGGTCTTTGGGACTTTTTCTTCCTTGGAGTCCTTTTCTGTGGCTTCTATCTTCTCTCTCTTCTTCATGTCTAGGATGTATATGTTGTTCGGTCTTCTTGTTGCAGTTGCAACTAATATTCCTAAGTTATTTTCTCTGATTTTACGTTTTCGAGAGTCAAACGTAATAGTGTATCCTTGATCACACATTTTACTAACACTAAGTAGATTATGCTTCAAGTCTTCAACCAATAGGACTTTTCCTGCTTTTACATTTTCACTTCCAAGCTTTACAGTTCCTTTTCCAAGTATTTTGGTAGATGAGTCATCTTTAAATGCAACATTTCCACCCTTTTTCTTCAAGCTGACAAATTTTCTTTGATCTTTGGTCATATGAGATGAGCACCCACTGTCTATGAACCATTCATCTTCTTCTTTGCATTATTTAGCGACCATTGCTATTCAACAATTTTCATTGTGTGGAATTTCTTTCATTTTCCATGTTGTAGTTGGTATCCAAACTTTTGGCATATGATTATCTTCCTTCATCTATTTGCAATATCGTGCTTTGTGACCAAGATTATTGCACTTGTAACATACAATATTTTGATCCATTAATGGGTCAAATGGATTATAATTTATGTTGAAAGGTCTACGAACATTTCCATATCTACTATTTTCACCATTCATGTAGCTTCCATAGTTATTCCTTTCATTGTTTCTACAATTGATTGCCCTATGTTCAAAATTTCCACAACTATAACAATGTCCAAGAAATAAATTTTGATACCTGGGTGTAAGTGATCTTCTTTGTGGTGTGGTCCATCTGGGTTCACGATCCATTCTTCTGTAGTTTACTTCATAATGATTGTTTTCATACCTGATGGGAGAGGATCTTCTTGATGTCTCATTCCTTATGAATTCTAGTCTTCTATATTGTTGTTCAACTTGTTCTGGAATGTTGGTTTCATCATTTTCAACTTCCTTTTCTTGTTTTGTTGTCTTCAAACTGTCATTGTATCCTAGTCCTATCTTGTCATTTGGATATCTTTGACTGCTAAGGATCTCATCTAATTTTTTAGTTCTATTTTCAAACTTCTTCAACTTTTCTGTTGTCAATAAGAGCTCCCCTTTTGTGTGATCCAATTCTGCTTTCAGTTTCTCATAATATTCTAATTGTTTCTTCAAGCTATTAATGGTCTTTTCAAGCTTGTGATTCTTTTCTTCACAACTACTCAATTCACCTTTTAGTATTATGTTTATGTTTCTAAGGTTTCTATTTTCAGTTTCAACATACTTCAACTTTTCAAGATTCTCATATTCTTGTTCACTCTCTGCATTATCTTTGTATCCCCAAAATAAATCAAGGTTGGTTTCTTCATCTAAATCTTCTTCACAAATGATTTCTTCTTCTTTAGAATTCTTGTGATCATCATCCTGGGTTTCTTGGGTTATGAAGAGGACTTCTCCTCCATCATTATCTTATTTATCACTCTCATTTGAGGAGATGTCATCATCCTTGGAGTATAATCTCTTTTTATTGTTCAGACTTCTGTTTTTATAGTAGCGATTTTCAACAATATCTCCTATTCTACCAAAGTTAAAGAATTTGAGAGGTGACTTACCTTTGTATCTTCCACTTCCCTTCTATAACCTTCTTACAAAATTTGCTATTTCTTCATCAAGGTTGTTATCCTTGTCTTTTTTCTTCTTTATGGCTTTAAATGCTGCTTCATTGTTTGGCTGGTGACTTTCCGTACATGTTCTCATTTCATGTGCTATAAGAGAGCCATGTAATTCATCCATTGTCATTTTGGTCAAGTCCCTAGTTTCTTCAATGGCGGAGACCTTAGCATCATACTTCAAGAGAAGTGATCTCAACACTTTTTGTACAACCAAGGATTCATCGATCTCTTCACCTAATCCTCTGATAGCATTAACAACTTCATCAACCCTAAGAAAATAGGTTGCAATATCTTTTTTTTCATTCATCTTCAAATTTTCAAATTACGCTCTATGTCATTGAAGCTTGACTTGCTTAACTTTTGGATCACCTTCGTAGATGCTCTTGAGTTTGTCCCATACATCCTTAGCAGTGCTACAACCCATCACTTTGCTAGCAATGGTTGGTGCCAATGTTTCTAGAATAACATGTCTTGCTTTTGAATTGCAACTCATAAATTTCTTCTCATTTGGATTGGTTGGAGCATTATTTGGGATTACATAGCCATTTACAACTGAGTACCAAATGTCTACTCCCAAATATGTTAGGTAAGTTTTCACTCTATCACTCTAGTATGCATAATTTCTTCCAACATATTTTTAAAACCCATTTGAAATGTGCTCATGGTCATCCATCTCTGCTCAGGATTTTCCTTCCAATGGTTAAACTGTTATGAAGGCAACCTGCTCTGATTCCAATTGTTGATACTGAGATGGGGGTGAATCAGTATCAAGTACAATTTAAAACCTATTTCAACTTATATTTAAACCATTCAATTATGTCCAGTGAGCAATGAACAATCCTATAAGAGTTACACCAATACACCACAATACACCATGCACAATATACAAGAAATAATCAATAGTTATTGTTCAGGGGAAGTAATGACTTCCAAAGGTAGATACAACTTCCAAGTGTAAAGGGAGGGATAAAACTCCAAGAGGAATATGCAATCCTCCAATATCAAGAGATATTTTAACTCTCCATCCTTTCCCCTTCCTTCCGCCCAAGAATATATGAGAGATAATAAAACTTCACATTAAATCATCACCATCAACCAACCATCACATAGAACCTGATAATGATTCCTGAGACTTCTTCAATTTCTACAATTATTCAATTCTTTGAATACTATGATCCTATAGATAATATTATTCAGTTTATTCTATGAAACTTCTCCAAGTTTCATTCCTTGAATCCTCCCCAAAAAGAAGTTATAGAGAGAATGGTAGACCTCGTTCAATTCTAGTTTATTCCGGCGACTGAACTTTTACAGAATTCCCCGCGATCAATATTTAACATTAGATTCTGAAACTCACACACAAAAAAACAAAGTCCGTACTTTTTCCAATGAAATTTGTCCCACATCATTTGGATTCTCTATGAAGAAGTTATGATTGTTTAACATAGAACACCTGTTTATTGACTAGCTTTAGGACTGGTAAAAAAACCCTATATACCACAGAGTGTATCTCCATAATTATAGTGAATCAAGAGCTAAAAATTTTACCACGGGTACCTTGATATGTCTTCTCAATACCATAGAAATTTCACTATTTGAATCGTTCTAGAAAAAAAATTATAGCAAAAATGGTAAGATGACCTGAAAATAACATACCTTAGAACACTTCACCAAAAGACTTCATCCTCCCTTGCAATCCAGCCTTGTTTACTTCTGATTTCCTCTGAAATTCAACTTTTGTGTGAAATGAATGTATAATAATATTTATTTATACCATTTATGTCACTTCCTTTTAACATTAGGGGCGACCTAACACTTTCTTATTTTGTAATTCTTTTCTTTAATTATCTTTAGGGCCTACATGTACTTCCTTCTTCAATTCAATTTGTCATCTTCAAAAATTCATTTCTCCTCAACCATGAGGATCCACGTGATGTTCCACATACCACCGGAAACAACATGATGTATACTATCCATCCATGGGTGTTTTATATGCATGTGAATTTTCCTTCATGTCCAAATACCTTCATCAATCTTGTGGTCCAAAACGCATGACTAGGGTTGACATCAATGACAACAACCAATATTCCAACAATCTCCCTCTTTGTCATTCATGGCAACACTCATGCTTACCCTATCATCATGATCCCAATTTATCTTCCCATTTGACATCAATGGAAAAGGGTAGGGCTTCTCCCCCTGAGTTTAATGGCAAAAGGTAACTCTCTTCTTTGGGGCTGCTCCCCCTGAACACATGGCACTCAATAATACTTCATCCTTATTTTTGGTCTTTGGGACTTTTTCTTCCTTGGAATCATTTTCTGTGGATTCTATATTCTCTCTCTTCTTCATGTTTAGGATGTATATGTTGTTCAGTCTTCTTGTTGCAGTTGCAACTAATCTTCCTAAGTTATTTTATCTGATTTTACATTTTCGGGAGTCAAATGTAAGAGTGTATCCTTGATCACACATTTTACTAACACTGAGTAGATTATGCTTCAAGTATTCAACCAATAGGACTTTTCCCGCTTTTACATTTTCACTTCCAAGCTTTACAGTTCCTTTTCCAAGTATTTTGGTAGATGAGTCATCTCCAAATGCAACATTTCCACCCTTTTTCTTCAAGCTGACAAAATTTCTTTGATCTCCGGTCATATGAGATGAGCACCCACTGTCTATGAACCATTCATCTTCTTCTTTTCATTCTTTAGTGACCAATGTTATTCAACAATTTTCATTGTGTGGAATTTCTTTCCTTTTCAATGTTGTAGTTGGTATGCATACTTTTGGCATATGATTATCTTCTTTCATCTCTCTGCAATCTCATGCTTTGTGACCAAGATTATTGCACTTGTAACATACAATATTTTGATCCATTAATGGGTCAAATGGATTATAATTTATGTTGAAAGGTCTATGAACATTTCCATATCTACTATTTTCACCATTCATGTAGCTTACATAGTTATTCCTTTCATTGATTCTACAATTGATTGCCTTGTGTCCAAAATTTCCACAAGTATAACAATGTCCAAGAAAGAAATTTTGATACCTGGGCATAAGTGATATTATTTGTGGTGTGGTCCATCTGGGTTCACAATCTATTCTTCTGTAGTTTCCTTCATACTGATTGTTTTCATACCTGATGGGAGAGGATCTTCTTGATGTCTCATTCCTTTTGAATTATAGTCTTCTATATTGTTGTTCAACTTGTTCTAGAATGTTGGTTTCATCATTTTCAACTTCCTTTTCTTGTTTTGTTGTCTTCAAACTGTCATTGTATCCTAGTCTTGTCTTGTCGTTTGGATATCTTTGACCGCTAAGGATCTCATCTAATTTTTCAATGCTTTTTACAAACTTCTTCAACTTTTTTGTTGTCAATAGGATCTCCCCTTTTGTGTGATCCAATTCTACTTCCCGTTTCTCATAATATTCTAATTGTTTCTTCAAGCTATTAATGGTCTTTTCAAGCTTGTAATTCTCTTCTTCACAACTACTCAATTCACCTGTTAGTATTATGTTTGTGTTTATAAGGTTTCTATTTTTAGTTTCAACATACTTCAACTTTTCAAGATTCTCATCTTCTTGTTCACTCTCTGCATTGTCTTTGTATCCCCAAAAGGAATCGAGGTTTGTTTCTTCATCTGAATCTTCTTCACAAATGATTTCTTCTTCTTTAGAATTCTTATGATCATCATCCTGGGTTCCTTGGGTTATGAAGAGGAACTCTCCTCCATCATTATCTTCTTCATCACTCTCATATGAGGAGATTTCATCATCCTTGAAGTAGAATCTCTTTTTATTGTTGAGACTTCTCTTTTTATAGTAGCAGTTTTCAAAAATATGTCTTATTCTACCATATTTAAAGAATTTGAGAGGAGGCTTACCTTTGTATCTTCCACTTCCCTGCTGGAACCTTCTTACAAAATTTGTTATTTCTTCATCAAGGTCGTTATCCTTGTATTTTGTCTTCTTTATGTCTTTAAGGGCTTCTTCATTGTTTGGCTAGTCACTTTCTGTACCTGTTCTCATTTCATATGCTATAAGAGACCCATGTAATTCATCCATTGTCATTTTGGTCAAGTCCCTAGTTTCTTCAATGGCGGAGACCTTAGAATCATACTTCAAGAGAAGTGATCTCAACACTTTTTGTACAACCAAGGAGTCATAGATCTCTTCACCTAATCCTATGATAGCATTAACAACTTCATCAACTCTACGAAAATAGGATTCAATATCTTCATTTTCATTCATCTTCAAATTTTCAAATTCTTCTCTATGTCGTTGAAGCTTGACCTGCTTAACTTTTGGATCACCTTCGTAGATGCTCTTGAGTTTGTCCCATACATCCTTAGTAGTGCTACAACCCATTACTTTGCTAGAAATGGTTGGTGCCAATGATGCTAGAATAACATGTATGGATTTTGAATTACAATTCATAAGCTTCTTCTCATTTGGATCGGTTGGAGCATTATTTGGGATTACATAGCCATTACAACTGAGTACCAAATGTCTACTCCCAAATCCGTTAGGTAAGTTTTCACTCTATCACTCCAGTATGAATAATTTCTTCCATCAAATTTTTGAATCCCATTTGAAATGTGCTCATGGTCATCCATCTCTGCTTAGGATTTTCCTTCCAGTGGTTAAATTGTTCTGAAGGAAACATGCTCTGATTCAAATTGTTGATATTGAGAGGGGGGTGAATCAGTATCAAGTAAAATTTTAAACCTTTTTCAATGTATACTTAAACCATTTAAATATATCCAATGAGTAATGAACAATAGTATAAGAGTTACACCAATACACCACAATACACCATGCACAATATATGAGAAATAATCAATAGTTATTGTTCAAGGGAAGTAATGAATTCCAAAGGTAGCTACAACTTCCAAGTGTAAAGGGAGGGATAAACCTCCAAGAGGAAGATACAATCCTCCAATATCAAGAGAGAGTTGAACTCTCCATCCTTTCTCCTTCCTTCTACCCAAGAATATATGAGAGATAATAAAACGTCACATTAAATCATCACCATCAACCAACCATCACAGAGAACTTGATAATGCTTCCTAAGACTTCTTCAATTTCTACAATTATTCAATTATTGGAATACTATGATCCTGTAGATAATATTATTCAGTTTATTCTCTAAAACTTCTCCAAGTTTCACTCCTTGAATCCTCCCCAAAAATAAGTTATAGAAAGAATGGTATACCTTGTTCAATTCTGGTTTATTCAAGAGACCGAACTTGTACAGAATAACCCACGTGCAATATTTAACATCTGATTTGAAAAATTGCACACAAGAAACCAAAGTCTGTACTCTTTCTAATGAAATTTGTCCCACCTCATTTTGATTCTCGATGAAGAAGTTATGATTGTTTTACCCAGAACACATGTTTATTGACTAGCTTCAGGACTGGTCAAAAACCCTATATTCCACAGAGTGTATCTCCATACTTATAGTCAATCAAGAGCTCAAACTTTTACCACAGGTACCTTGATATGTCTTATCAATACCATAGAAATTTCACCATATGAATTGTTCTAGAAACAAATTTATAGAAAAAATGGTAAGATGACCTGAAAATAACATACCTTAGAACACATCACCAAAATACTTCATCCTCCCTTGAAATCCGGCCTTCTTTACTTATGATTTCCTCTTAAATTAGAATTGTGTGTCAAATGAATGTATAATGACATTTATTTATACCATTTATGTCACTTCCTTTTAACATTAGGGCCGACCTGACACTTTCTTATTTTGTAATTATTTTCTTTAATTATCTTCATGGCCTACATGTACGTCCTTCTTCAATTCACTTTGTCATCTTCAAAAATTCATTTCTCCTCAACCATGAGGATCCACGTGACGTGACACATACCACTGGAAACAACATGGTGTATATTATCAATCCATGGGTGTTGTATATGCATGTGCATTGTCCTTCATGTCCAAATACCTTCATCAATCTTGTGGTCCAAAACCCATGACTAGGGTTGACATCAATGACAACAACCAATATTCCAACAATCTCCCCCTTTGTCATTGATGGAAACACTCATGCTCCCCCTATCATCATTATCCTAATTTTTCTCCCCCTTTGACATCAATGGCAAAGGGTAGGGCTTCTCCCCCTAAGTTTAATGGAAAAAGGTAACTCTCTTCTCTGGGGCTGCTCCCCCTGAACATGTGGCACTCCATAATACTTCATCCTTATTTTGGGTCTTTTGGACTTTATATTTCTTGGAATCCTTTTCTGTGGCTTCTATCTTCTCTCTCTTCTTCATGTCTAGGATGTATATGTTGGTCATTCTTCTTGTTGCAGTTGCAACTAATCTTCCTAAGTTATTTTATCTGATTTTACATTTTCGAGAGTCAAACATAAGAGTGTATCCTTGATCACACATTTTACTAACACTGAGTAGATTATGCTTCAAGTATTCAACCAATAGGAATTTTCTTGCTTTTACATTTTCACTTCCAAGCCTTATAGTTCATTTTCCAAGTATTTTGGTAGATGAGTCATCTCCAAACGCAACATTTCCACCCTTTTTCTTCAAGTCGACAAATTTTCTTTGATCTCTGGTCATATGAGATGATAATCCACTGTCTATGAACCATTCACCTTCTTCTTTGCATTCATTAGTGACCAATGTTATTCGACAATTTTCATTGTGTGGAATTTCTTTCCTTTTCCATGTTGTAGTTGGTATGTAGACTTTTGGCATACGATTATCTTCCTTCATCTCTCTGCAATCTCATGCTTTGTGACCAAGATTATTGCACTTGTAACATACAATATTTTGATCCATTAATGGGTCAAGTGGATTATAATTTATGTTGGCAGGTCTACGAGCATTTCCATATCTATTATTTTCACCATTCATGTAGCTTTCATAGTTATTCCTTTCATTGATTCTACAATTGATTGCCTTGTGTCCAAAATTTCCACAACTATAACAATGTCCAAGAAAGAAATTTTGATACTTGGGCGTAAGTGATATTTTTTGTGGTGTGGTCCATATGGGTTCACGATCTATTCTTCTGTAGTTTCCTTCATAATGATTGCTTTCATACCTGATGGGGGAGGATCTTCTTGATGTCTCATTCCTTCTGAATTCTAGTCTTCTATATTGTTGTTCAACTTGTTCTGGAATGTTGGTTTCATCATTTTCAACTTCCTTTTCTTGTTTTGTTGTCTTCAAACTGTCATTGTATCCTAGTCCTGTCTTATCATTTGGAGATCTTTGACTGCTAAGGATCTCATCTAATTTTTCAGTGCTTTTTTCAAACTTCTTCAACTTTTCTGTTGTCAATAGAAGCTCCCATTTTGTGTGATCCAATTCTGCTTTCAGTTTCTCATAATCTTCTAATTGTTTCTTCAAGCTATTAATGGTCTTTTCAAGCTTGTAATTCTCTTCTTCACAACTAATCAATTCACCATTTAGTATTATGTTTGTTTTTATAAGGTTTTTATTTTCAATTTCAACATACTTCAACTTTTCAAGATTGTCATCTTCTTGTTCACTTCCTGCATTGTCTTTGTATCCCCAAAAGGAATCAAGGTTGGTTTCTTCATATGAATCTTCTTCACAAATGATTTCTTCTTCTTTATAATTCTTGTGATCCTCATCCTGGGTTTCTTGGGTTATGAAGAGGACTTCTCCTCCATCATTATCTTCTTCATCACTCTCATTTGAGGAGATGTCATCATCCTTCGAGTAGAAGCTCTTTTTATTGTTGAGACTTCTCTTTTTATAGTACCAGTTTTCAACAATATGTCCTATACTACCATAGTTAAAGCAATTGAGAGGATACTTATCTTTGTATCTTCCACTTCCCTTCTGGAACCTGTTGTACAATTTAGAGGGGGGGGGGTGAAAAAGTTTTACCGTTCTTAAACAATTATGCTTATTTTAAATTCTTTGCAGAGCACTTAATGACAATCACAATAATGCAGGGAAGTAAGAAATGGAACATTCAACATCATTCTCACATATGAAATATACAGAGACAGATATTTCCCGAGGAAACCCATAAAGGGTAAAAACCTCTTCTTCTTTATATGATAACTAATCTTTACATTCTATACATTATCATACATATGAGCTCCAACTCATTGTGAGGCTACAACCTCTGTATTGCAAGCTATAACTTGCTGAGAGCACCAACTCTCTGTTTTCTCTAGCACCTACTAGAAGGAAGCACCAACTCCCTAGTTTCTCTAACACCCACTAGAAGGAAGCATCAAAGCCCTAAATGTTCCAACACCAACTGGATGGAAGCACCGACTTTGAGTCACACAGGTACCAACCTGTACAATAGAGAACAACAGTTCTCCCTTGCACCACCCTGCCACCCAAGTTTTTCTGGCTGCAACCATATGGAAGCTGCAACTCCCTGTGTTCAAGCACCCACTTGAACCTCTGAGGACAACAGTCCTCCCTAGCACCTCCCTTCCACCCTGATTATAAATTTATGTATATACCAAACTTATTACAGTGATATAATATTTATCAATGGCTTATCAGACTTATCACTGTTATGCTACACTGCTCTGCTCTACCTGCATTAGTGTCTTCCTTCACTCATCCCTTGCGCTTTATGTTCTTCTACCTTTTATGCTCTGTGCACCATGTTCATTCAATGCACCATTCCTCTTCTGTGCATTTCAGTTGTTTCACACTACCTCCTTCTACACGTCTGAATCACTCTCAACAACCCCAAATCTCTTCTTTCTTCTGCATACTTATAGCCTCTGTGCACCTTGTGCATGCTATCTTGCCATTCTTCTGCATGCTTTCCCCATGTCGAGTGCTCTGCCTGATCATCATTGCAACTCTTCAGCTTCTCTGGTAGTTAATCCCATGCATTGATCATCACTGGGTGTTATGTTGAGATTCCTTCGCCTCTCCAGTAGTCGAGACTCTTCGTCTTCTTTGTTATAGTCAAGCTCAACCTCTCTGTTGCAGTTACAAGCTTCAACGTTCTTCCATCTGTCAATCGCCTCTATGACCAGTCTTCAGTCCACTTCCAAATTCCTTGAGACTCTTTAGCTCCTCTGGTAATTACATAGAAGTCTCTTCGTGTCCTCTAGCAGAAACCATCAGTGGTTTCTAGCAGTTACAGTGCGAACCTTGAAATGGAGCCTAGCTATGCTAGCTCCTTCCACTTATGTGACCATCGGTAGTGACCACCGGCTACATAGACATTTCACCATTTCGGCATTTGTGCGATCAAGTGTCTCGACACTCCAAGTCATGATCCCCGAAATGGAGCTCTCTTGCACTAGCTCCTTCCTCCATCTTCTGCAGATGTGACCACTGGCTATGACCACAGCCTTATTCGAAACTGCATTTCGCAATTTCACATTTCGGCACTTCGGGACTCCTGTGATGAAGAGTCTCGGGTCTTGACTCCACCATCTCCCAGTATCCGAAACTCCAAAATGGAGTTATTTCTCGGTCTGCAAAACTCTTTGTTGATGTACCTATTTCAGGATTTTGACGTTTTGGTATTTCTGTGATGAAGTGTTTCGACACTTCCAACTCCCGGTATCTGAAATTATCCTCCTGCTTTCAGGATTTCGGCATTTCACATTTCGCGATTCCAGGACTCCTGATGATGAAGAGTCTCGACTCTTCCAACTCCTGGTATTTGAAACTATTCTCCTGCTTTCAGGATTTCGACGTTTTGCATTTTGCGATTCTGGGACTCCCGATGATGAAGAGTCCCGACTCTTCCAACTCCCGGTATCCAAAACTGTTCTCCTGCTTTCGGGATTTTGGCGTTTCTTATTTTGCGATTCTGGGACTCCTGATGATGAAGAGTCTCGACTCTTCCAACTCCCGATATCCGAAGTTGTCCTCCTACTTTCGGGATTTCGGTGTTTCTCATTTCGCAATTTCGAGAGTCCTGATGATGAGGAGTCTTGACTCTTCAAAATCCCGGTATCCGAAACTGTCCTCCCGCTTTCTGGATTTCATAACCCCGCTGTACCTTTCTCTTTAAAGAACGTGAAGGTTCTCCTGGATCCAACATCAGTCGGACCTCAGGCTCAGATCTGACGTTCATCAGGAATTCTCAATGGGATCCAAAGATCACTGTCGCTTCTCCTCCCGGGCTTACACATCCTCCTAACTTGGAATAACTTCTAAGTGTCAAAGGACTCGAACTTTGATCCATATAATATCCTAAGTATGCTATCTCTCTTGAGATTTGGCAATGAGTTATCCTCGTCCCTGGTGTACACCTACGCACTGCGTGTGAATCTACGTTAATCCTCCTGAGCTTACATTGTCCCATTTTTTCCATCGCTGCACACTCTGATCTTGCCATCAATGACAAGCACACCTGTCTATAAACATGCCAACAATATCCCCCTTTGGCATTGATGGCAACCATGAACGACTGTGCTAATCTGTTTGGACCTCCAACTGTAGCATATGGTCCAGACCACTCCTTTTCTCCCCCTTTGACATCAATGTCAAAGAAAACATGCTCCCCCTGAGCTGTTGCAGTATTTTTAGGAGTTATCAGATATTCAATCAATACAAAACGCCCCCTAAAAGGATGGACTCTCTTAGGTGTGAGACAGGATGACACCCAGCTTCTGTCGGAGATATTAAAATGGTGTCTTGGCTAGGGTTTTAGTAAATATGTCTGCAATTTTTTCTATGGTTGGAATGTAATGGACCTGAACAACCTGATTGGTGACCTTCTCTCTCAAAAAATGGTATTTTATGGGAATATGCTTGGTCTTGGAGTGGAATACAAGATTCTTAGACACACTTATGGCACTAGTGTTATCACAATGAATTGGGATCAATGCAACGTATTTTACCTCCAAGTCTGCAAGTGTCTGAATCATCCATAATACCTGAGTGCAACAGGTAGCAGTAGTAATGTACTCTACCTCTGTAGTTGATAAAGAAATGGAACCTTGCTTTTTACTCAACCATGCTACTAGAGAATCTCCTAAGAAGAACACACCTCCACTCATGCTTTTCCTTTCATCCATGCTGTTAGCCCAATCAACATCTGAGTAGACTGATACTTGAAAATTCTGATTCTTAGGATACCATAGGCCATAGTTCATTGTTTCTTTCAAATACCTGAATATCCTTTTGACATCTTGTAAATGACTCTATTTAGGTGCAGACTGATATCTTCCTACCATTCCAGCAACATGCATTATGTCTGGGAAAGATGTTGTGATGTACAATAGGATGCCTATCATTGACCTATATGAACTTTGATCAACATCAGGTGAGTCATCATCCTTTATTAATTTGCATCCAGTAACCATAGGTGTGCCCACAGGATTAGAATCTTCCATTTGAAACCTTTTCAACATTTCTCTTAGATATTTTTCTTGAGAAATGAACATCCCTTCAGACCTCTGAGTAATCTGCAGACCAAGAAAAAATGACAGTTCACCTATCATAGACATTTCAAACTCAGACTCCATGGCAGAAGCAAACCATTGTACCAAAGAATCCTGATTACATCCGAAGATGATGTCATCTACATAGACCAACACGATGAGCAAATCATTATCCTCTATTTTGATATATATATATTGTTGTCAATTGTTCCTCTCTTGAACCCTTTGTCTTTGATATAAGTATCCAGTATGTGATACCAGGCACGAGGGGCTTGTTTTAACCCATATAAATATTTCCTCAGCTTGCATACTAAGTCAGGGTTATCAGACAGTTCAAAACCCTTTGGTTGTTCCATATAGACTTCTTCATTTAAATCTCCATTTAGAAAAGCTGACTTGACATCCATTTGATAGACTTTAAACCTTTTATGACAAGCATAGGCAAGAACTATTCTGATAGCTTATAATCTTGCTACGGGCGCAAATGTTTGTTATGAACATTAAATACATATAAATAAAGGTTCATAACATAATAATTAATTAGTAAATAGTTAGTAATAGTAATTAGTAATAATGAAAGGACATGTTCTCCAAAAGACATGTTTAGTGGTGAAAGGGCACCCCTATGTGGGTATATAATCAAGCCCTCCTTCTCAAATGTAAATCATCATTTTTATCATATATTTTATCAATTATTCATATTTTATATATATTATTGCAATTGCATATTTGGGTTATCTGTTACATTGGTATCAGAGCTGATCGGTCC
>ML788707.1:270577-304854 GCA_009831015.1 Picea engelmannii | reverse complement strand
AGTATGAAGTCATTTAGTTTATCTTCAATAGAGGAGTCATTGTCTTCATCATCTGAAGGATCATCATCATTGTTTACACAAAGACTTTTCTTCTTAAAATTATTCTCTTTAAAGAAATTTATGTGTTTGTGCTTCTCCTTATCTTCACATGTCTGATCATTTCCTTTGTGAGGACATTTATTTTCAAAATGACCTATCTTACCATAGTTGAAACATTTGAAAGGCAGTTTACCTTTGTATTTTCCTGATCCCTTCTTCAGTCTCTTCACAAATTTTACTTCAATTTCATGAGGCTCAGAATCCTCATTCTTGTCTGCTTTAAATGATGCTTCTCTGGAGGTGGGTTTATCTTTAACTATTCTCATTTCATATGCAGTAAATGTTCCTAGAAGTTGATCAAACTCCAAGGTTTTTAGATCATTAAGTTCTTCTATAGTAGAAACCTTCGGGTTGAACCTATTTGGTAGAGATCTCAAAATTTTATGAACTAAAGAAGGTTCCTCAATTTTTTCACCAAGTGCTTTCATTGCATTTACCAGTTCTTCAACTCTCAGAAAGTATTTTCCAACAGTTTCATCTTCTTTCATCTTCAGTTGTTCAAACTGTACTCTGTAGATTTGAAGCTTAGTGTCCTTTACCTTCTCATTACCTTCATAACTACTAATGAGTTTGTCCCACATTTATTTGGCAGTTCCTAGGTGCATAACTTTTATGAATTCTGCTTGTGTCATCATCCTTGGAGTAGAAGCTCTTTTTATTGTTGAGACTTCTCTTTTTATAGTAGCAGTTTTCAACAATATGTCCTATTCTACCACAATTAAATCAATTGAGAGGATACTTATCTTTGTATCTTCCACTTCCCTTCTGGAACCTGTTGGACAACTAAGATGGGGGGGTGAATCAGTTGTTACCGTGCTTAAACAATTATGCTTATTTTAAATTCTTTGCAAAGCACTTAATGACAATCACAATAATGCAGGGAAGTAAGCAATAGAACATTCAACATCATTCTCACCTATGAAATATACAGAGACAGGTATTTCCTGAGGAAACCCATAAAGGGTAAAAACCTCTTCTTCTTTATATGATAAGTTATCTTTACATTCTGTACATTATCATACATATGAGCTCCAACTCATTGTGAGGAGGCACCAACCTATACAACAGAGAACAAAAGTTCTCCCTTGCGCCACCCTGCCACCCATGTTTTTCTGGCTGCAACTAGATGGAAGCTGCAACTCCCTGTGTTCAAGCACCCACTTGAACCTCTAAGGACAACAATCTCCCCTAGCACCTCCCTTCCACCCTGATTATAAATTTATGTATATACCAAACTTATTACAGTGATACAATATTTATCAATGGCTTATCGGACTTATCACTGTTCTACTACACTGCTCTGCTCTACCTGCATCAGTGTCTTCCTACACTCATCCCTTGCGCTTTTGGTTCTTCTGCCTTTTATGCTCTGTGCACCATGTTCATTCAATGCACCATTCCTCTTCTGTGCATTTCATTTGTTGCACACTGCCTCCTTCTACATGTATGAATCACTCTCAACAACCCCAAATCTCTTCTTTGTTCTGCATACTTATAGTCTCTGTGCACCTTGTGCATGCTATCTCGCCATGCTTCTGCATGCTCTCCCCATGTCGAGTGATCTGCCTGATCATCATTGCAACTCTTCAGCTTCTCTGGTAGTTAATCCCATGCGTCCATCATCACTAAGTGTTATGCCAATATTCCTTCGCCTCACTAGCAGTCGATACTCTTTGTCTTCTCTGTTACAGTTGAGCTCAACCTCTCAATGGGATCCAAAGATCACTGTTGCTTCCCCTCCTGGGCTTACACATCCTCCTAACTTGGAATAATCTCTAAGTGTCAAAGGCCTCGACCTTTGATCCGTCTAAGATCCTGAGTATGCTATCTCTCTTGAGCTTTGGCAATGAGTTATCCTCATCCTTGTTGTACGCCTACACACTACGTGTGACTCTGCGCTAATCCTCCTGAGCTTACATTGTCCCTGTTTTTCCATCACTGCATACTCTAATCTTACCATCAATGACAAGCACACCTATTTGTAAACATGCCAACATAACCTTCTTACGAAATTTGCTATTTCTTCATCAAGGTCGTTATCCTTCTCTTTTGTCTTCTTTATGGCTTTAAAGGCTACTTCATTGTTTGGCTGGTCACTTTTTGTACATGTTCTCATTTCATATGCTATAAGAGACCCATGTAATTCATCCATTTTCATTTTGGTCAAGTCCCTAGTTTCTTCAATGGAATAGACCTTAGCATCATACTTCAAGAGAAGTGATCTCAACACTTTTTGTACAACCAAAGATTCATCGATCTCTTCACCTAATCCTCTGATAGCATTAACAACTTCATCAACTCTAAGAAAATAAGTTGCAATATATTCATTTTCATTCATCTTTAAATTTTCAAATTCTGCTCTATGTCGTTGAAGCTTGACCTGCTTAACTTTTGGATCACCTTTGTAGATGCTCTTGAGTTTGTCCCATACATCCTTAGCATTTCTACAACCCATCACGTTTCTAGCAATGGTTGGTGCCAATGCTGCTAGAATAACATGTCTGGATTTTGAATTACAACTCATAATATTCTTCTCATTTGGATCAATTGGAGCAATATTTGGGATTACATAGCCATTTACAACTGAGTACCAAATGTCTACTCCCAAAGCAATTAGGAAATTTTTCACTCTATCACTCCAATATGCATAATTTCTTCCATCAAATTTTTGAATCCCATTTGAAATGTGCTCATGGTCATCCATCTCTGCTCAGGATTTTCCTTCCAGTGGTTAAATTGTTCTGAAGGCAACCTGCTTTGATTCCAATTGTTGATATTGAGAGGGGGGTGAATCAGTATCAAGTACAATTTAAAACCATTTTCAAATTATACTTAAACCATTCAATTATATCTAATGAGAAATGAACAATAGTATAATAGTTACACCACAATACACCATGCACAATATATGAGAAATAATCAATAGTTATTGTTCAAGGGAAGTAATGACTTCCAAAGGTAGCTACAACTTCCAAGTGTAAAGGGATGGATAAACCTCGAAGAGGAAGATAAAATCCTCCAATATCAAGAGAGATTTGAACTCTCCATCCTTGCCCCTTCCTTCCTCCCAAGAATATACAAGAGATAATAAAACTTCACATTAAATCATCACCATCAACCAACTATCACATAGAACCTGATAATGCTTCCTGAGACTTCTTCATTTTTTACAATTATTCAATTCTTGGAATACTATGATCCTATAGATAATATTATTCAGTTTATTCACTTAAACGTCTCCAAGTTTCACTCCCTGAATCCTCCCCAAAAAGAAGTTATAGAGAGAATGGTAGACCTTCTTCAATTCTGGTTTATTCAGGAGACCGAACTTGTATAGAATTCCCCACACGCAATATTTAACATCAGATTTTGAAACGCGCACACAGGAAACTATAGTTCGTACTCTTTCCAATGAATTTTGTCCAATGCCATTTGGATTCTCGATGAAGAAGTTATGACTTTTTTATCCAGAACACCTATTTATTGACTAGCTTCAGGACTGGTCAAAAACCCTATATTCCACAGAGTGTATCTCCATAATTATAGCGAATCAAGAACTGAAAATTCTACCACAAGTACCTTGATATGTATTATGAATACCATAGCAATTTCATGATCTGAATCGTTCTAGAAAACAAATTATAGCAAAAAAGGTAAGATGACCTGAAAATAACATACCTTAGAACACATCACCAAAAGACTTCATCCTCCCTTGAAATCCGGCATTCTTTACTTCTGATTTCCTCTGAAATTCGACTTGTGTGTCAAATGAATGTATAATGATATTTATTTATAACATTTATGTCACTTCCTTTTAACATTAGGGCCGACCTGACACTTTCTTATTTTGTAATTATTTTCTTTAATTATCTTCAGGGCCTACATGTACTTCCTTCTTCAATTCACTTTGTCATCTTCAAAAATTCATTTCTCCTCAACCATGAGGATCCACGTGGCATGCCACATACCACCAGAAACAACATGATGTATACTATCAATCCATGGGTGTTGTCTATGAATGTGCATTTTCCTTCATGTCCAAATACCTTCATCAATCTTGTGGTCCAAAACCAATGACTAGGGTTGACATCAATGAAAACAACCAATATTCCAACAATCTCCCCCTTTTTCATTGATGGCAACACTCATGCTCCCCCATCATCATGATCCCAATTTCTCTCCCCCTTTGAAATCAATGGCAAAGGGTAGCGCTTCTCCCCCTGAGTTTAATGGCAAAAGGTAAATCTTTTCTTTGGGGTTGCTCCCCCTGAACATGTGCCACTAAATAATACTTCATCCTTATTTTTGGTATTTGGGATTTTTTCTTCCTTGGAATCCTTTTCTGTGGCTTCTATCTTCACTCTCTTCTTCATGTCTAGGATGTATATTTTGTTCGGTCTTCTTGTTGCAGTTGCAACTAATCTTCCTAAGTTATTTTCTCTGATTTTACATTTTCGGGAGTCAAACGTAAGAGTGTATCCTTGATCACACATTTTACTAACACTGAGTAGATTATGCTTCAAGTCTTCAACCAATAGGACTTTTCCTGCTTTTACATTTTTACTTCCAATCTTTACAGTTCCTTTTCCAAGTATTTTGGTAGATGAGTCATCTCCAAATGCAACATTTCCACCCTTTGTCTTCAAGCTGACAAATTTTCTTTGATCTCTGGTCATATGAGATGAGGACCCACTGTCTATGAACCATTCATCTTATTCTTTGCATTCTTTAGCGACCAATGTTATTCGACAATTTTCATTGTGTGGAATTTCTTTCCTTTTCCATGTTGTAGTTGGTATGCAGACTTTTGGCATACGGTTATCTTCCTTCATCTCTCTAGAATCTCATGCTTTGTGACCAAGATTATTGCACTTGTAACATACAATATTTTGATACATTAATGGGTCAAATGGATTATAATTTCTATTGATAGGTCTATGAACATTTACATATCTAGTATTTTCACCATTCATGTAGCTTACATAGTTATTCCTTTCATTGATTCTACAATTGATTTCCTTGTGTCCAAAATTTTCACAAGTATAACAATGTCCAAGAAAGAAATTTTGATACCTGGGTGTAACTGATCTTCTTTGTTGTGTGGTTCATCTGGGTTCACGATCTATTATTCTGTAGTTTCCTTCATAATGATTTCTTTCATACCTGATGGGAGAGGATCTTCTTGATGTCTCATTCCTTCTAAACTCTAGTCTTCTATATTGTTGATCAACTTGTTCTGGAATGTTGGTTTCATCATTTTCAACTTCCTTTTCTTGTTTTGTTGTCTTCACACTGTCATTTCATCCTAGTCTTGTCTTGTCGTTTAGAGATCTTTGACTGCTAAGGATCTCATCTAATTTTTCAGTGTTTTTTTCAAACTTCTTCAACTTTTATGTTGTCAATAAGAGCTCCCCTTTTGTGTGATCCAATTCTGCGTTTGGTTTCTCATAATCTTCTAATTGTTTCTTCAAGCTATTAATGGTCTTTTCAAGCTTGTAATTATCTTCTTCACAACTACTAAATTCACATTTTAGTATTATGTTTGTGTTTCTAAGGTTTCTATTTTTTAGTTTTAACATACTTCAACTTTTCAAGATTCTCATCTTCTTGTTCACTCTCTCCATTGTCTGTTAAATTTTTAATTAAATAAAGTACCAAGGCAAGTGTTTCTCTTCCCTAGGTACCTAAGGGGTGAGAAAGTGCCTAGTGTGGGCCCTAGTCATTTAATTTGTGAGATGAAATTAAAAGGTGACTTTATGACTAAAGTGAGGCTGAGTGAAGAGACATCAAATCTCAGCCACACATCTAATCTAATCTCAACCATTGGATTAGAAAACTCCTCACCTTCTCTCATGAGGTCGATTAGGGTAGAGGGGCACATCCATTCTTGGGTTGTTGGTTCATGCATTTTTCTTGAGAGAGAAAAAAGAGAAGAGAGAGGCCGAGCTTGAGAAGAGAGACAACATTTGCAAGAGGAGAGCACACATCCCAAGGCAAAAAGAAGGCACAGATTACGAGGCAACATACAACATTTTTTATCAATCCATACAGTACGGATTAGAGAGGTCGTACATAATTTATTGTGCATAGTTTTTGAGGCAAACAACAACATGAATTTTTTGGAGTATTTGGCACGCATCCCAAGGTTGTCGTACAACTATTCTAGGCATAGAAATCGAGGAGGTTGTTGGGCATATTTTCTTGGGTGAGAATAGTCTATACAGTTCATATGGACCTGCATAGAAATTGAGGGTCATACAACAGAAAATTTCTGGGCACTATTTTCAAGGTGCTGGCCACATTTTTCAAGGCATTTGTTTAGTTGGGTTTTCTGTACAGCAGCAGAAATTTGCCATGCATTTCGAGGACAGTCTGTACAACATTTAATGCTATGACAGTCGTACATTGGTATGGATTTCTTGTACAGAAATTGAGAAGCAAAGCTACATGAATGTCCAGATAAGTTTGTAATTTATGAAGATGAATATGTTGTAAAAGAATTTCTCAGAAGCCCTTAAATAATAAAATTCCCTCTCTCACTGGTTTTCCCCTTATGGGTTTTTCCAGGGTCGATGTTAGACTGAAAATTCTTGTGTCTATAATTTTATGAGTTTTATATGCTACTGATATTTTATTTCTGTGTTATAAACGATGTTCAGAATCATCATGTTTTAGTTCTTAAGTTTATTTTATGCTAAGTTTTTATATGTTAATATAAAACTGGGTTTGGGCATTTAACATTGGCTGAAAAATCAGCGAGACTGAAACTGGGTTGGGGTCTGAAAATTTTACATGGTATCAGAGCTAAGTTGAAGGGAAGCAGAGATTTTAGTAGACAGAAAGTTGGGACAACAGTCACTTCATAGGGAAGATTTTTGAATTTATTATTTTCAGCAGAAAAGGGTCAATGGCTACTAGTTTGAGAGTTGAGGACAGAGTTGATGGGGCAACAAATTTTGGTGCTTGGAAGGAGAGGATGATCTTGCTTTTGCAAGAAAATGAGTTGTGGGACATTGTGGAAAATACCACTACTCATCCTGTTGTGGTACCCATCGATGCTACTCTTCTTGCAGCCTACACTAAGAAGAGTATCAAGGCTAAGAGATTTATTCTTGATGCCATCAAGGATCATTTGATTCCTCACTTGACAGGGAAGACACATGCCTATGAGATGTGGGAGTCTTTGACTAAATTGTACTAGAGTACAAATGAGAACCGGAAAATGGTTTTGAGGGAAAAACTAAAGAGCATAAAAATGACCAAGGCTGAAAATGTGGTCACATACCTCACTAGATTGACACAAGTGAAGGATGAGCTTGGAGCTATGGGGGAAGCCATAGTTGACAATGATCTTGTGAGAATAGAATTGAATGGAGTTTCCAAACAATGGGTTATTTTTGTGGAGGGCATTGTTGCTAGGGAGAAGCTTCCCAGTTGGGAACGTCTTTGAGATGACTTTATTCAGGAGGAGACCCGGAGAGGTTATCTACACGGAAATTCATCTACATGTCATAAGGAGGAGAATGTGGCTCTTGCTACCAATAGAAAGAAGAAGTTCAAAAAGGGTCCAAAGGGAGGTCACAAGCCCAAGGGTGAAGGGAAGAAAGACATGATAAAAGTCAAGTGCTTTGCATGCCATAAGTTTGGGCACTATGCAGGTCAGTGTCCGAACAAGAAGAAGAAACAAATAACAGCTTCAACAGAGGTGGAAGAGTTTTCCACCAAGATTGACAAGGAATTTTCTTTGATTGTGTGTCTATCCTCAAGGACCATTACTTAAAATACTTGGTATATTGAAAGTGGTTCCTCTTTCCATATGACAGCATTTCGTGAGCACCTGACAGATCTTACACAATGTGGAGATGCAGAGGTAGTGCTTGGAGATGACCAGGAGGTCAAGGTGGTTGGTTGTGGGACCGTATCATTTCGGAGGGAGTATTTGCCTCCCATGACTTTGACAGAGGTTCTATATGTTCCAGGCTTGAAGAAGAACTTAATGTCAATTTCTACTATTGAGGAGAAGGGCTATGAGGTCTTGTTCTGTGATGGGCAGGTGCTTCTTTTCCCTAGAGGGTATAACATCTCTTCGACCAAAGTGATTGGTACTAGACATGAGAGGTTGCAAAAGTTTTTGTTCTATCCAGTGACAACATTGATTCATACTACCAGCAGTAGCAGTGACCTGTGTGAGCTATGGCATAGGAGGATGGCACATTTTCACCATGGGGATTTGAGAGTTCTGAGGGAGATGGTGACGGGAGTTCCAAATTTCAGTTCAGAGCACCATGAGTTGTGAAAGGGGTGTGTTTTGGGAAATTACACCAAGACTGTTTTTTCGAGCAATGATAGTAGAGCAGCAAGGATACTTGATCTTATACATTCAGATGTATGTGGCCTGATGTCTTTGGAATCATTTACTGGTTCCCTATACTACATTGTATTCATTGATGACTTCTCTCGGAAGTCTTGGATTTTCTTCATGAAGACCAAAGGACAAGTCTTCAGTTGGTTCCAAGAGTTCAAAGCTCTTGTGGAGAACCAAACAGGGAAGAAAATCAGAGTCCTGAGATCAGACAATGGGGGTGAGTATACCTCCAAGGAGTTCATGGACTTCTATGTAGGAGAGGGCATCAGGAGGGAGTTGATTGTTCCTTACAACCCACAGCAGAATGGGGCTGCAGAGAGGAAGAATAGGGATATTGTTGAGGCTGCAAGAGCCATGCTACATGATCAGGGGATTCCACTATTTCTATGGGCTGAGGCATGCTACACTGCAGTTTATCTACAGAATAGAAGTCCCCACAAGGCTGTGGGGAGCATGACTCCTGAGAAGTCTTTCTCTGGGAAGAAGCCTGAGGTGGGGCACCTGTGTATTTTTGGGTGCATCACATTTTCATATGTCCCTTCTGAGAAGAGGACAAAGATGGAGCCCACGAAAGAGAGAGGGATCTTTGTTGGGTACAGTGAGACTTCAAAGGATTTTTGTATATACCTTCCTTCCTTGAGGAAGACTGTCTTGAGGAGGGATGTTAGATTTGAGGAGGATGGAGCCTTTAGGAAGTCTAGAGGGACAAAGAAGGGTATGTAGTCTTCACCATAGATTTAGGTGAGTCCACAGCAGACTACAGTGACACAGAGTTCGAGGCCACCAATTTCGGGGATGACAGGTTCACAAATGATAGGGCCACAGGATTCAGGTTCACAGGTGATAGGGCCATAGGATTCAGGTTCACAGGCTATTGGTCCACATGTTTTAGGATTAGGTACTTCAGAGTCTACTTTAGGATCATTATCTTCAGCAGATGGGATTGAGCAGGGAGAGTCCCCTCCATAGGACACTACTTCAAAAATGAGGAAGCCCAAGTGGCTTTAGGACACTTTGATGGAGGCACAGGGTTCAGTGGGGAATCCTAGATAGGAAGTGAGGGAGAGTAAACCTCTCGAGAGGTTTTGAAGATACATCATGATGGTGAGCAGTATTCGGGAGTCTGCGCCTTCCACTTTTGAGGAGGCCACTAGTAGACATGTATGGAGAGATGCCATGATGGAAGAGTACAATTCCATCATGAAGAATGATGTCTGGGAAGTTGTTCCTAGACCTGAGGGGAAGTCAATGGTGACTTCCAGGTGGCTCTACAAACTAAAGCATTCTACAGATGGAAACATTGAGAAGTACAAAGCTTGATTTTTTGGCTCGGGGGTTTTCACAGATTGAGGGAGTTGACTATGATGAGACCTTTGCGCCAGTTTCTAGATACACTTTGATCAGGGAAGTGATCTCCATTGCAATAGAGATGGGTTGGAAGATCCACCAGATGGATGTGAAGACCGCATTTATGAATGGTCTTATTGAGGAGGAGGTGTATATTGAGCAGCCATTGGGCTTTGAAGTGCATGACTAAAGAATGCATTGTATGGGATGAAACAAGCTCCCAGAGCTTGGTATTCGAGGATAGATGCCTATTTGCAGCAGTTGGGTTTTGAGAAGTGTGAGGCACATCCCAACCTATACTTCATTGTGGTTAAAGCTCATTCTTCTACTATATGTGGAATATATTTCCATTACAGGGGCAGAGAGACTCATCAACAGCTGGAAGGAGAGCCTTGCTTCAGAGTTCGAGATGACTGACATTGGATTGATGCATTACTTTTTGGGATTGGAGGTTTGGTAGGAGCCTGGACACATCTTCCTGGGACAAGGGAAGTATGTATGTGACATTCTGAGTAGATTTCAGATGGGAGATAGCAGGCCCATGACCACTCCCATGATTACCAACTGGAAGAAGCTTCATGCTTCTGAGTCACAGTTGGTGGATTCCACTTTGTATCGTCAGTTGATCGGGTCATTGATCTATTTGGTCAATACCAAGCCATATATTTTTTTTTTTGTCAACACTCTCAATCAGTTCATGGTGGAGCCTAGGAGAGTGCATTGGGTGGTAGAAAAACATGTGCTCAAGTATCTTTGTGGTACGGTAGATTATGGTTTGGACTATCAGAGAGGAGATGGAGTTCGTCTGGTTGGCTATACAGACTCGGATTGGGCAGGATGTGTCAGTGACAGGAAAAGCACTTCAGGGTGATGTTTTGGATTGGGATCAACAGTTGTGTCTTGGTTCAGTCGGAAACAAAAGTCAGTGGCTTTGAGTTCTGCAGAGGCTGAGTATATGGCAGCCAGTCAGGCCAGTTTTGAGGCCCTTTGGCTTCGTAAGATGCTGGTGGGATTGTTCGGTGTGCAGTTGAGGCCTATTGTGATTCACTTTGATAATCAGAGTTGCATTAAACTATCGGATAATCTAGTTTTTCATGACCAGTCTAATCATATCGAGATTTTTTATCACTTCATCTGTGACTATGTTTAGAGAGGAGTTGTGGAGCTACAATACATATCTACAGAGGAGCAGGTTGCAGACATACCCACCAAGGCATTGGGAAGAGGCAAGTTTTTATTTTTCAGGGACAAGATTGGAGTGGTGAGTAACACTTTCCTCGGTATGAGGGAGAGTTAAATTTTTAATTAAATAAAGTACCAAGGCAAGTGTTTCTCTTCCCTAGGTGCCTAAGGGGTGAGAAAGTGCCTAATGTGGGCCCTAGTCATTTAATTTGTGAGATGCAAATTAAAAGGTGACTTTATGACTAAAGTGAGGGTGAGTGAAAAGACATCAAATCTCATCCATTGGATTAGAAAACTCCTCACCTTCCCTCATGAGGTCAATTAGGGTAGAGGGGCACACCCATTCTTAGGTTGTTGGTTCATGCTTTTTTGCTAAGAGAGAAAAAAGAGAAGAGAGAGGTCGAGCTTGAGAAGAGATACAACATTTGCAGGAGGAGAGCACTCATCCCAAGGAAAACAACAGGCACATATTACGAGGTGGAAGACATCATTTATTATCAGTCTGTACAGTATGGATTAGAGAGGTTGTACAACATTTATTGTGCACAGTTTTTGAGGCAACCAACAACACAAATTTCTAGGAGTATTTGGCATGCATCCCAAGGCTATCATACAACTATTCCAGGCACAAAAATCGAGGAGGTTGTTGGGCATATTTTTATGGGTGAGAAAAGTTCGTACAGTCCTTATGGATCTGCACAGAAATCGAGGGTTGTACAACAGAAAATTTATGGGCACAATTTTCAAGGTCCTGGGCACGTTTTTCAAGGCATTTGTTTAGCTGGGTTTTCCGCACATCAACAACAGAAATTTGGCACGCATTTTGAGGACATTCCGTACAACATTTAATGTTGTGACAGTCATACAGTGGTACGGATTTTTGGTTCAGAAATCGAGAAGCAAAGCTACAGGAATGTCCAGATAAGTTTGTAATTTTTGAAGATGAATATGTTGTAAAAGAATTTCTCAGAAGCCCTTAAATAATAAAAATCCTTCTCTCACTGGTTTTCCCCTTGTGGGTTTTTCCAGGGTCGATGTTAGACCGAAAATTCTTGTGTCTATAATTTTATGAGTTTTATATGTTGCTGATATTTTATTTCTGCATTATAAACGATGTTCAAAATCCTCATGTTTCAGTTCTGAAGTTTATTTTCTGATAAGTTTTTATATGCTGATATAAAACGGGGTTTGGGCATTTAACATTCGCTGAAAAATCAGCGAGACTATAACTGGGTTGGGGTCTAAAAACTTTACATTGTCTTTGTATCCCCAAAAGGAATCAAGGTTGGTTTCTTCATCTAAATCTTCTTCAAAAAAAAATTCTTCTTCTTTATAATTCTTGTGATCATCATCCTGTCTTTCTTGGGTTATGAAGAGGACTTCTCCTCCATTATTATCTCCTTCATCACTCTCATCTGAGGAGATGTCATCATCCTTGGAATAGAAGCTCTTTCTATTATTGAGACTTCTCTTTTTATAGTAGCAGTTTTCAACAATATGTCTTATTCTACCACAGTTAAAGCATTTGAGAGGAGACTTACCTTTGTATCTTCCACTTCCCTTATGGAACCTTCTTACGAAAGTTGTTACTTCTTCATCAAGATCCTTATCCTTGTCTTTTGTCTTCTTTATGGCTGTAAAGATTGCTTCATTGTTTGGCTGGTCACTTTCTGTACTTGTTCTCATTTCATATGCTATAAGAGACCCATGTAATTCATCCATTGTCATTTTGGTCAAGTCCCTAGTTTCTTCAATGGCAGAGACCTTAGCATGATACTTCAAGAGAAGTGATCTCAACACTTTTTGTACAACCAAGGGTTCATCGATCTCTTCACCTAATCCTTTGTTAGCATTAACAACTTCATCAACTTTAAGAAAATAGGTTGCAATATCTTCATTTTCATTCATCTTCAAATTTTCAAATTCTGCTCTATGTTGTTGAACCTTGACCTGCTTAACTTTTTTATCACCTTCATAGATGCTCTTGAGTTTGTCCCATACATCATTAGCAATGCTACAACCCATCACTTTTCTAGCAATGGTTGGTGCCAATGCTGTTAGAATAACATCTATGGATTTTGAATTACAACTCATAAGTTTCTTCTCATTTGGATCGGTTGGATAATTATTTGGGATTACATAGCCATTTACAACTGAGTACCAAATTTCTACTCCCAAAGCTGTTAGGTAAGTTTTCACTCTATCACTCTAGTATGCATAATCTCTTCCATCAAATTTTTTAATCCCATTTGAAATGTGCTCATGGTCATCCATCTCTGCTCAGGATTTTCTTTCCAGTGGTTAAATTGTTCTGAAGGAAACCTGCTCTGATTCCAATTGTTGATACTGAGACGGGGGTGAATCAGTATCAAGTACAATATAAAACCTTTTTCAACTTATACTTAAACCATTCAATTATATCCAATGAGCAATGAACAATAATATAAGAGTTACACCAATACACCATGCACAATATATGAGAAATAATCAATAGTTATTTCTCAAGGGAAGTAATGACTTCCAAAGGTAGCTACAGCTTCCAAGTGTAAAGGGAGGGATAAACCTATAAGAGGAAGATACAATCCTCCAATATCAAGAGAGAGTTGAACTCTCCATCCTGTTAACGATATTTCTTTTAAGGGGGTTAAAATGCAAAAGGATGGGTAAAAAACCCACTTGTCCTAAGTTCGGGGTGCTAATGCGCCCATGATTAAATGAAAGCTAGGTTTGGACGGCAGCGATCGCAGCGCCCGGATCAACGGCGCAGGTGGGATTTCGGACCCCCCCGCCTTTCTACCTTTAAGCGGGGGGGGTCCGGAATCCGGGGCGTACCTCTTCAACAGCCCAGATCAGCACGCCCGGATCAACGACGATGAGAGCAATTCCGGACCCCCCCCCCCCGCCTTTCTACGTTTAAGTGGAGGGGGGGGGTCCGGAATCAGGGGTGTATATTTTCGACGGTCGAGATCTTAGCGCCTGGATCAACGACGCTCGCAGTGGCCTCGTCATTTCCAGTTTCCCTGTGTTTAGCCTGCGTGGGCCCTTCCCCCGTCATATCATCTCTCAGAATCACCTATCTCCTGTTACCGTGTGTCATCCATCCACCTCCCCTCTTTGGTCCATGTAATCCTCCTCCCTCCTCATCATCCACTCGTCACCTACCATGTGTCCCGCTCCTTTCCACGTCAGCACCTCGCCAAGGTGCAAGTCCATTATCTTTCCTCTTCCCCTTTCCGCCTATTGTCTTCCACCAGGTGCCCTCCTCTGTCGCTCCCCTCGCACCTCGGCACTCCCTTCACGCCCTCATAATCCGACGCCACCACTCCTGTCATGTGCCCCATCCTTCGCACTGGCCTCCATGCCTATTCAACAAGCCATTCAGTTATTCCAGGTGGCAGCGCAAGGAGTCTTCCGTATCCTGAAATGCTGAGTTGGCTAGGTCGTCCTCAATCCCTATGAAGCAGTTATTGAAGTGGTTGGTGGTGGTTAGACATTGTCTCTGCCATAATGGGAAGATCCGACAACGAATTAAAGGCACGTCGATTCGCCGATAAAACTGTCAGAAGATCAATCGCGTCTGCCATAAGTTGCACGACCATTTAGAGATTGCAGGTGTTAACTGTCAGAAGCCATGCAGACGCAAAGCTTTTAATGCTACGTCTCGATTTTGTTGATGTTGCTAGTTTGAGTATATGAAGGCGTTTTCACCATTTTTGTATCTATCGATGGTAGAGCTAAGATCTCGACTGTAAAGTTTCAGCTCACGGTCTGGTTTCCCAGTTATGTATCTATGTTTGAGACTTCTTGGTTTATGACAAACAGTTTTCCTTTTCCATCTATGTTTCATCTCTTGCTGGAGAGTTCATGATCAAATGCTTCGTATGAATTAACAGAGTTATGTTATGATAAATGATTTATCGTTGCATTGTTGTTTTCTCTGGTTTCCCGTATTTGGAAGTAAGAAGATATTGTCTTCAGATGCTTGCTCTCACAGTCTGTTAGAAGCTTGATGCCTGTAGCAGACCCTTGCACCCTTCTCATGAAGTCTTCCATCTACTCACCCTTATTGCAACTCACTGTTTGAATTTTATCAAGACCTCACTCGTTCATGCATGCCTGGCCTAGTTTCTGAGTTGAGACGACTGTTTTGAGTTTTCTTCCATTTGATCACCCCTTTCAAACAAATCGTGACATAAAACTAATGGGTGTCAGGCTCTGCTCCTGCAAGCAATCCAGGAGTGACTTCTGACGCTAACATTTCTGGCGCCGTTGCCGGGGACGAAGTTGAACATTTTCCCTGGGATTGAACGACAAATATCAACTAATTCTGAAGGTGCATCAGATATCAGAACTTGAAGATTGCTACTGTGCACCTGGTGACTCCATTGTGACGACTCCGCTGGGAAGACCCTGCTCTATCAACTGTGGGTTTGAGAGGTAGACATACGAGGTCTAATCCACACTTGCCTTTAGCTACACCAGAAGCTGACGCGAAAGCGGTGCGCAGAAAGGGAAAGAGCTCTGCGAGAGAAGTTTCCATCGCCGAAACAGGTAATATGCCCTCCCCTTCTGTGAGAACTCCATTTTCTTATTCGCAGCTTCCTAGTCGTCCTTCCTCTGAAGTTTCCCGTTTTCTGAATTTCGGGAGTGTTCCTGTTGAGTTTTCTCCTCCTGGTCTGGTATCAGAAAGAGAAATCCTTGTCACTCCCTCCTCCCTGGAGGTCTTGCCTCATCACAGACCTCGAGCTTACGAAGGTTTCACCACCCCTCCTTTTGTTGCTACTACTGCACAGAGAGAAGCATCTGCACACTCAGGTCCTTTGGCTCTCTCTCTGTTTTCTCCATTGTCTCCTCCAAGAACCTCTTTTCCAACATCTCCCATCCATAATCCTTCTCCTTCGAGTTCTCCTTTGCCTAATATCCCTATGGCTGGTGCTAATCCCCCTCTGAATAGAATGGATGCCATAGTTGCTGCTAGATATGCTCCTTTAATCCTACCACATCCTATGAATCCCCTCCCTGTTGGAGACTAATTGAAGTACATGCCCAAGTTCAGTGGGGAGGGAGACATAACTGTTGAGGAGCACTTGGTTGCTTTTTACAGTTATGCAGACAACATAAACATTGAAAATGAAGATGTCTGGATGAGAGTCTTTGTCCAGAGCCTGGAAGGTGAGGTTAGGAAATGGTTTAGAGGACTAGCCCCCGGATCTATTGCTGGAATTGAGGCTCTGGATAGTGTTTTCCTGAAACAGTGGGGAGACAGGAAGGATTATATGTATTACATGACAGAGTTCGGGTCTCTGAGGAAGATGGAAGGAGAGTCTGTCTCAGACTTCTCCAAAAGATTTAATAAGATGTACAATAATATCCCTGCAGAGATAAATCCCTCAGAGGCCTCCACCCAAATTTCATATGCTGGTGCGTTTGATCCTGATTTTTGCCTGCTATTGAGAGAAAGAAGAGCTACCTCCCTATCTCAAATGCAAGACGCCACCGTAGAACTGGAATCCAACATATTGGTAGCTGACAGATTGAGGAACAAGGCAGACGCAGACAAAAGAAAGGTAAGATCTGAAGCCTCAACTTCCATCCCATCATTGCCCCACCCTCAAGTGAATGAACTGGCCGAGATGATGAAGTTTCTGACCGAGGAGATGGAGAGGTTGAAGGTAGAAAGGAAACAAGCATATAAGGGCCCTCAGAACACCGAAAATAAAGGAGGCTTCAGGAGGCCAAATAATATTGCTCCCCCAACTTTGCACAGAGAAAATGGAAGAGACAGAGAAGACCAGAGAATTCAGGCTCCTTTTCAGAACCATCTGGTTGCCCATGAGGAGGAAAGAGAAACAGACGAGATGGATCCTAAAATCCACTGCCTGGAAGACACTCCTCCTTTTCCTCATCTCACTCAGACTTCTTATGAAGAGTCTCTCATGGATGGTCAGATGAACGAATTAAGCAAGGGAGACAAGGCTAATGGCGGTCGAGGCAGGTATAACCTGAGGTCTGACAAAAGGATAGCAGCACCTGAGGTTCCCGAGCAATCCATTAGAACAGAGAAACCTGCTAATGAAGTAGCATACGCCCACAGAGGTAAGAGGGCTCAACCTCTCTCTCCCATTGTCCATAGTCATGTTCCTGAAATTAGAGGAATCCCAAAGCCTATGTCTTCTTTCAATTTCAAACATGAGATTCAAAAGATCAGAATTCCTGTGCCACTCACTGAGTTAATTAAACATGGGGAATTCAAAAATCACTTCTCTGAGTTGTTGAAATCTGAAGCCTCATACCCTCTCACAGACTCCATAAACCTCCAAGATGAAAGGCCTGCAGTTGTCCTAGGTCCCATGGTAGAAGACAGAGATGATTATTCCCCTCCCTTCTACACATCTCTGAACATACATGACAAAGTACTGCATAATTGCCTTATGGATTCAGGGGCCTCTCACAACCTCATGCCCAAAACCGTCATGGAAGAGTTGGGACTAGAAGTCACCCGAGCCTATCATGACCTCTATTCTTTCGACTCCAGGAGAGTTCAGTGTTTGGGAGTCATCAAGGACCTAGTAGTTTCCATGTTTCAGCTACCCATGAAGAGTATGGCCATGGATATTGTGGTAGTTGATGTTCCCCCCAAGTTTGGCATGTTGTTGTCAAGGTCTTGGATTAAAAGACTTGGAGGGACGTTACAGATGGATCTCACATATGCCACCATTCCATTCTTTGGAGGGGAACATAGGAGACTGTACAGAGAAGCCCAACTGGCCTACATAATCAGTGATGAAGCCAACCCTACCAATCATCCCATCTATGCCTTGGACACTGATTTAGGCTCCAATTTACTACAACTCACCCACACCCCTGAGGCTCCTTTATAGATAAAAAAGCAGCCCATTATTAATAAGGATACCTCCCCTCCAACCACCTCTGTTTGGAAGATGTTCTTTGATGGAGCTTCCTCCAGTATGGGTGCAGGTGTCGGAGTGATATTCATATCACCCTGTCGAGAGACCATATCTATGTCATACAAGCTAGAATTCGAAGTCACCAACAATGTGGCAGAGTATGAAGCTCTGGTTCTGGGATTAAGAGCTACCAAGGAAATGGGAATTAAAGAGATGGTTGTGTTTGGAGATGCAGAGTTGATCGTTCAGCAGGTAAAAAATGTCTATCGTGCCAAGAATCCTTGACTCAAGAATTACAGAAACGAGGTATGGGACCTAGTCAATAATTTCTTCCTAGCTTTTAACATCTCTTTCATTCCAAGGGAAGAAAATGCTCCAACCGACTTTTTAGCTTTCACAACTAGTGTGCTCGAAGTTCCTGTGTTGCCCACTATTGAGTCCGATGTTGAAATAAAGTATAGACCCTCTGTACCAGACAATGTCAAACATTGGAAGGTATTTGAGGATGATCAGGAGATTGTAAAGTTTCTTCAATCCGTTGATAACTTTTCTACATTGCACATAGATGAGGAGCCTGACACTGCAGGAGAGATTGATCATCACCCCAAGGAATTTGTGAATAAAATTGTTGATCACCATATCATTCAGCTATCGAGCAATCACATCCCGAAAGGACTAATCCCATTAGAAAGATTGTTCGATGGGAATGATGTGGCAGTGAAGGGTAAGGTTTCAGGTAATGATGATGACACAACTGAATGTGACATAGGCACACCTGAGGAGCCTAAGTTGGTCAAGCTGTCAAGGAGTTTGACTTAGGAGCAGAGAGCCGGATATACTAAGTTGTTGAAGGAGTTTTCTGATGTGTTTGCATGGACCTACGAAGACCTTAAGACGTATGACACATCAGACATTGAGCACAAAATCCCACTGAAAGAGGAGGCTAAGCCATTCAAGCATAAGATGAGACAAATAAATCCCATGTTGCTACCTGTCATGGAGAAAGAGGTAAAGAAGCTGCTGGACGCCCAGATCATTGTCCCCTTGAGATATTCTGAATGGGTAGCCAATTTGGTCCCGGTGAGAAATAAAAGTGGGGAAATCAGACTCTGCGTTGATTTCAGGAACCTAAATAGAAGTTCCAGAAAGGACAATTATCCCCTGCCCAACATGGAACATATATTACAGAGAGTCACTGGCGCATCCAGGATATCCATGATTGATGGTTTCTCTGGATACAATCAGATATCAGTCATGCCTGAGGACAGAGAAAAAACAGCCTTCACCACTCCTTGGGGCACATTCATGTATGCCAAAATGCCTTTCGGACTGATGAACGCGGGAGAAACATTTCAGAGAGCCATGGAAATAGCCTTCATCGGGGAAAAGGACCAATTTGTGGTGATATACCTAGATGAAATCACAGTCTTCTCCAAGACTGATAAAGAGCACTGCTGCCACTTAAAAAGAGTTTTCCTGAAATGTCGGACGTATGGCCTATCTTTAAACCCCAAGAAATCACTGTTTTCTATGCAGGAGGGAAAGTTGTTAGGTCACATAGTATCAGCAGAAGGAGTAAGGATTGACCCAAGCAGAGTGGAAGCGATTCATGCCCTGTCACTTCCCAGGTCAAAGAAGGAAGTTCAGGCATTTTTGGGGAAGGTTAACTTTCTGAGGAGATTCATCTCGAACTTTGCTGAGCTGGTGAAACACATCATAGCCATGCTCAAGAAGGGCCATGAAATAAAATGGACTGCCGAACCCAGGGAATCTTTTGCCCAGATAAAGAAAGCATTGACCGAGGCACATGTGCTAATCAGTCCCGATTATTCTAAAGATTTCCTGATTTTCTCATTTGCTTCTGATGACTCAGTAGTAGAAGTCTTATTGCAGAGAAATGATCAAGGACAAGAGTAGCCCATTGCCTTCTTTAGCAAGGCATTGAGAGACGCAGAGCTCCGATACGAGATCATGGAGAAGCAGGCCTATGCATTGGTGAAAGCTCTCAAATCTTTCAGAATCTACATTTTGCACTCAAAGATCACTGCATATGTCCCTTCAACCTCTGTGAAGGACATTCTTATACAGCCTGACACAGATGGGAGAAGGGGTAAATGGATCACCAATATCCTGGAATTTGACCTGGAGATTAAGCCCACCAAGTTGATAAAGAGGCAAGGTTTGGCCAAGTTGCTGGCAGAATCCAATTGCAAGACTTTGGGGATTAACTTCATCAATGAGCAAGCTAAGTCATCCAGTAGGAATTCTCAGATCATTATACCTCTAGCATCATGTCCCTGGTACAAGGATATCTTGTATTTTCTGCAAGAATTAAAGCCCCCTGACGGACTGGGAAAGAGTAGGGCCAGAGCTTTGAAGCTCAAATCGGTCAGGTATTGTCTCATTGACCGAGCCCTGTATTGGAGAGACCCTCTGGGGATACTATTAAGATGTCTGGACCCACTGCAAGCCCAGAAGGTGATGTTCGATTTTCATAGCAGTCTCTGCGGAGGTCATCATTTTTGGAAGACCACAGCCCACAAAATCCTCTGGGCTGGGTATTACTGGCCTACTTTGTTTACTGATGTCTGCAGGGAAGTTAGGGCTTGCATTAAATGCCTGAAGTTCTCAGGTAAACAACAACTCAAATCTCTGCCATTAAAGCCTGTAGTATTTCCGGCACCCTTTCAGCAGTGGGGATTGGATTTCATCGGAGAGATTCATCCTCCCTCAAGTGGCCATCACAGATGGATCCTCACTATGACTGATTATTTCACCAAGTGGATAGAGGTTGTCCCCACCAGGAGCACTTGTCACAAAGTAATCATCAGCCTCTTGGAAGACATCATAGCCAGGTTTGGCTGCCCAAGAAAGATCGTCACTGACAATGTCACCCCCTTCAGGTCTGAGCCTCTGGTCAAATTCCGTGAACAGTTCAGGATTTCACTGGTTCACTCCACTCCATACTACCCTCAAGGGAACGGACTGGCAGAGTCCTCCAATAAAAGCCTAATAAAACTCATCAAGAAGTTATTGGAAGACAATCAGAGGGCCTGGGACTCAAAGCTCAAATTTTCTCTTTGGGCCGATCGGGTAACAACAAAGAAATCCTTGGGTCTCTCACCTTTCCAACTTGTTTACGGGATAGAGGTCGTTTTCCCCACTCATCTTTCCTTACCTGTGGAAAATTTCCTCCAGGACCTTGAAGGAGAACCTAACCATGTGATCAGAAGAATTCACCAGATGGTGGAAGTACAACAGATCAGAGAGCAGGTCATGAATAGGGCCTACAATCATCAGTAGAAGATCAAACAGGCTTTTGACAGGAAGAACATAAAGAAAGAATTCAAGCAGGGTGACCTGGTACTCAAGTGGGACGCACCCAGGCAGGATAGAGGCAAGAATAGTAAGTTTGACACCCTCTGGTTGGGGCCTTTCAAGATCCTTGAAGCATATTCGAACAACACTTACAGTTTGCAGGATCTGGAAGGCAAAGAAGTTTTCAGCAGCCCAGTAAATGGGCATTTCTTGAAAAAATGTTTTTTGTGAGCCACAGTTGGCTCTTTTTGTTTCGTTTTGTACATATTGTTTTTGTTTTTGTTTTTTGGCCTAATAAATGACTCCATAGCCCAACAACAAAGGCACTGGATCTGCAAAAGATGTTCTTAGAGCATCATAGGGACGACTCTATCCCCCATGGAGCCAAATGTTAACGATATTTCTTGTAAGGGGGTTAAAATGCAAAAGGATGGGTTAAAAACCCACTTGTCCTAAGTTCGGGGTGCTAATGCGCCCATGAGTAAATGAAAGATAGGTTTGGACGACAGGGATCGCAGCACCCGGATCAATGGCGCAGGTGGGATTCCGGACCCCCCCCACCTTTCTACCTTTAAGCGGNGAGAAATTCCGGTCCCCCCCACCTTTCTACCTTTAAGCGGAGGGGGGGGGGTCCCGAATCGGGGGTGCAGCTTTCTGATGGCTGAGATCTTAGCGCCTGGATCAATGGTGCTCGCACGGCCCCGTCATTTCCAGCTACCCTGTGTTTAGCCTGCGTGGGCCCTTCCCCCATCATATCACCTCTTAGAATCACCTATCTCCTGCTACCGTGTGTCATCCATCCACCTCCTCTCTTTGGTCCATGTAATCCTCCTCCTTCCTCATCATCCACTCGTCGCCTACCATGTGTCCCGCTCCTTTCCACATCAGCACCTCGCCAAAGCGCAAGTCCATTATCTTTCCTCTTCCCCTTTCCGCCTATTGTCTTCCTCCAGGTGCCCTCCTCTGTCGCTCCCCTCACACCTCGGCACTCCCTTCACGCCCTCATAATCCGACGCCACCACTCTTGTCATGCGCCCCATCCTTTGCGCTGGCCTCCACGCCTATTCAACAAGCCATTCAGTTATTCCAGGTGGCAGCGCAAGGAATCTTCCGTATCCTGAAATGCTGAGTTGGACAGGTCGTCCTCAATCCCTATGAAGCAGTTATTGAAGCGGTTGGTGGTGGTTAGACATCGTCTCCACCATAATGGGAAGATCCGGAAACGAATTAAAGGCACGTCGATTCGCCGATAAAACTGTCAGAAGATCAATCGCATCTGCCATAAGTTGCACGACCATTCAGAGATTGCAGGTGTTAACTGTCAGAAGCCATGCAGACGCAAATCTTTTAATGCTACGTCTCGATTTTGTTGATGTTGCTAGTTTGAGTATATGAAAGCGTTTTCGCCATTTTTGTATCTATCGATGGTAGAGCTAAGCTCCTGAATGTAAAGTTTCAGCTCACAGTCTGGTTTCCCAGTTATGTATCTATGTTTGAGACTTCTTGGTTTATGACAAACAGTTTTCCTTTTCCATCTATGTTTCATCTCTTGCTGGAGAGTTCATGATTGAATGCTTCGTATGAATTAACATAGTTATGTTATGATAAATGATTTATCGTTGCATTTTTGTTTTCTCTGGTTTCCTGTATTTGGAAGTAAGAAGATCTTGTCTTCAGATGCTTGCTCTCACAGTCTATTAGAAGCTTGATGCCTATAGCAGACCCTTTCACCCTTCTCATGAAGTCTTCTGTCTACTCACCCTTATTGCAACTCACTGTTTGAAGTTTATCAAGACCTCACTCGTTCATGCATGTCTGGCCTAGTTTCTGAGTTGAGACGATTGTTCTGAGTTTGCTTCCAATTGATCACCCCTTTCAAACAAATCGTGACATTAAAATGATGGGTGTCAGGCTCTGCTCCAGCAAGCAATCTAGGAGTGGATTTTGATGCTAACACATCCTTGCCCCTTCCTTTCACCCAAGAATATGTGAGAGATAATAAAACTTCACATTAAATCATCACCATCAACCAACCATCACATAGAACCTAATAATGCTTCCTAAGACTTCTTCAATTTCTACAATTATTCAATTCTTGGAATACTATGATCCTGTAGATAATATTATTCAGTTTTTTTTTTCTGAAAATTCTCCATGTTTCACTCCTTGAATCCTCCCCAAAAATAAGTTATAGAGAGAATGGTAGACCTTGTTCAATTCTGGTTTATTCAGGAGACCAAAATTGTACAGAATGCCTCGCACACAATATTTACCATCAAATTCTGAAAATCGCACAGAAAAAACTTTAGTCCATAAGATTTCCAATGAAATTTGTCCCACTGAATTTGGATTCTCGATGAAGAAGTTATGATTGTTTTACCTGGAACACCTGTCTATTGACTAGCTTCAGCACTGGTCAAAAGCCCTATATTCCACAGAGTGTATCTCCATAATTATAGCGAATCAAGAGATGAAAATTTTACCACAGGTACCTTGATATGTCTTCTCAATACCATAGAAATTTCACCATCCGAATCGTTCTAGAAAAAAGGTTATAGCAGAAATGGTAAGATGACCTGAAAATAACATACCTTAGAACACATCACCAAAAGACTTCATCCTCCCTTGAAATCCGACCTTCTTTACTTCTGATTTCCTCTAAAATTCGACTTGTGTGTAAAATGAATGTATAATGATATTTTTTTATACCATTTATGTCAATTCCTTTTAGCATTAGAGCTGACCTGACACTTTCTTATTTTGTAATTATTTTCTTTAATTATCTTCAGGGCCTACATGTACTTCCTTCTTCAATTCACTTTGTCATCTTTAAAAATTCATTTCTCCTCAACCATGAGGATCCATGTGACGTACCACATACCACCAGAAACAACATGATGTATATTATCCATCCATGGTTGTTGTATATTCATGTGCATTGTCCTTCATGTCCAAATACCTTCATCAATCTTGTGGTCCAAAACCTATGACTAGGGTTGACATCAATGACAACAACCAATATTCCAACAATCTCCCCCTTCGTCATTTATGGCAACACTCATGCTCCCCATGTCATCATGATCCCAATTTATCTCCCCCTTTGACATCAATGGTAAAGGGTAGGGCCTATCCCCCTGAGTTTAATGGCAAAAGATAACTCTCTTCTTTGGGGTTGCTCCCCCTGAACATGTGGCACTCAATAATACTCCATCCTTATTTTTGGTCTTTGGGACTTTTTCTTCCTTGGAACCCTTTTCTGTGGATTCTATCTTCTCTCTCTTCATCATGTCTAGGATGTATATGTTGTTTGGTCTTCTTGTTGCAGTTGCAACTAATATTTCTGAGTTATTTTCTTTGGATTTTACATTTTCGGGAGTCAAACGTAAGAGTGTATCCTTGATCACACATTTTACTAACACTGAGTAGATTATACTTCAAGTCTTCAACCAATAGGACATCTCCTACTTTTACATTTTCACTTCCAAGATTTACAGTTCCTTTTCCAAGTATTTTGGTAGATGAGTCATCTCCAAATGCAACATTTCGACCCTTTTTCTTCAAGCTACCAAAATTTCTTTGATCTTCGGTCATATGAGATGAGCACCCACTGTCTATGAACCATTCATCTTCTTCTTTGCATTCTTTAGCAACCAATGCTATTCGACAATTTTCATTGTGTGGAATTTCTTTCTTTTTCCATGTTGTAGTTGGTATGCAGACTTTTGGCCTACGATTATCTTCCTTCATCTATCTGCAATCTCGTGCTATGTGAGCAAGATTATCACACTTGTAACATACAATATTTTGATCCATTAATGGGTCAAATGGATTATAATTTATGTTGACGAGTCTATGAACATTTCCATATCTACTATTTTCACCATTCATGTAGCTTGCATAGTTATTCCTTTCATTGATTCTACAATTGATTGCCTTGTGTCCAAAATTTCCACAAGTATAACAATGTCCAAGAAAGAAATTTTGATACCTGGGTGTAATTGATCTTCTTTGTGGTCTGGTCCATCTGGGTTCACCATCTATTCTTCTGTAGTTTCCTTCATAATGATTGCTTTCATACCTAATGGTAGAGGATCTTCTTGATGTCTCATTCCTTTTGAATTATAGTCTTCTATATTGTTGTTCAACTTGTTCTGGAATGTCAGTTTCATCATTTTCAACTTCCTTTTCTTGTTTTTTTGTCTTCAAACTGTCATTGTATCCTAGTCCTATCTTGTCATTTAGAGATCTTTGACTGCTAAGGATCTCATCTAGTTTTTCAGTGCTTTTTTCAAACTTCTTCAACTTTTCTGTTCTCAATAGGAGCTCCCCTTTTGTGTTATCCAATTCTACTTTTAGTTTCTCATAATCTTCTAATTGTTTATTCAAGCTATTAATGTTCTTTTCAAGCTTGTAATTCTCTTCTTCACAATTACTCAATTCACATTTTAGTATTATGTTTGTGCTTCTAAGGTTTCTATTTTCAGTTTCAACATACTTCAACTTTTCAAGATTCTCATCTTCTTGTTCACTCTCTGCATTGTCTTTGTATCCCCAAAAGGAATCAAGGTTGGTTTCTTCATCTAAATCTTCTTCACAAATGATTTCTTCTTCTTTAGAATTCTTGTGATCATCATCCTAGGTTTATTGGGTTATGAATAGGACTTCTCCTCCATCATTATCTTCTTCATCACTCTCATCGAAGGAGATTTCATCATCCTTGGAGTAGAAGCTCTTTTTATTGTTGAGACTTCTCTTTTTAAAGTAGCAGTTTTCAACAATATGTCCTATTCTGCCATAGTAAAAGTATTTGAGAGGAGACTTACCTTTGTATCTTTCACTTCCCTTCTGGAACCTTCTTACGAAATTTGATATTTCTTCATCAAGGTCGTTATCCTTGTATTTTTTCTTCTTTATGGCTTTAAAGGATGCTTCATTGTTTGGCTAGTCACTTTCAGTACTTGTTCTCATTTCATATGCTATAAGAGACCCATGTAATTCATCCATTTTAATTTTGGTCAAGTCCCTAGTTTCTTCAATGGCGAAGACCTTAAGATCATACTTCAAGAGAAGTGATCTAAACACTTTTTTTACAACCAAGGATTCATCAATATCTTCACCTAATCCTCTGATAGCATTAACAACTTCATCAACTCTAAGAAAATAGGTTGCAATATCTTCAATTTCATTGATCTTCAAATTTTCAAATTCTGCTCTATGTCGTTGAAGCTTGACCCGCTTAACTTTTAGATCACCTTCATAGATGCTCTTGAGTTTGTCCCATACATCCTTAGCAGTGATATAGCCCATCACTTTGCTAGAAATGGTTGGTGCCAATGTTGCTAGAATAACATGTCTGGTTTTTGAATTACAACTCATAAGCTTCTTCTCATTTGGATTGGTTGGAGCATTATTTGGGATTACATAGCTATTTACAACTGAGTACAAAATGTCTACTGCCAAAGCCGTTAGGTAAGTTTTCAATCTATCACTCCAGTGTGCATAATTTATTCCATCACATTTTTTAATCCCATTTGAAATGTACTCATGGTCATCCATCTCTGCTCAGGATTTTCCTTCCAATGGTTAAATTGTTATGAAGGCAACCTCCTCTGATTCCAATTGTTGATACTAAGAGGGTGGTGAATCAGTATCAAGTACAATTTAAAACCTTTTTCAACTTATACTTAAGACATTCAATTATATCCAATGAGCAATGAACAATAGTATAAGAGTTACACCAATACACCATGCACAATATATGAGAAATAATCAATAGTTATTGCTCAACGGAAGTAATGACTTCCAAAGTAGCTACATCTTCCAAGTGTAAAGGGAGGCATAAACCTCGAAGAGGAAGATACAATCCTCCAATATGAAGAGAGATTTGAACTCTCCACCCTTTCCCCTTCCTTCCGCACAAGAATATACAAGAGATAATAAAACTTCACATTAAATCATCACCATCAACCAACCATCACATAGAACCTGATAATGCTTCCTGAGACTTCTTCACTTTCTACAATTATTCAATTCTTGGATTACTATGATCCTGTAGATAATATTATTCAGTTTATTCTCTGAAACTTCTCCAATTTCAATCTTTGAATCCTCCCCAAAAACAAGTTATAGAGAGAGTGGTAGACCTTGTTCAATTCCGGTTTCTTCAGGAGACCGAACTTGTACATAAATCCCCGTGCGCACTATTTAAAATCAGATTCGAAAACTCTCACACAAGAAACTATAATCTGTCCTCTTTCCAATGAAATTTTCCCCACATCATTTGGATTCTCGATGAAGAAGTTATGACTATTTTACCCGGAACACTTGTTTATTGACTAGCTTCAGGACTGATCAAAAACCCTATATTCCACAGAGTGTATCTCCATAATTATAGAGAATCAAGAGCTAAAACGTTTACCACGGGTACCTTGATATGTCTTCTCAATACCATAGCAATTTCACCATCTGAATAGTTCTAGAAAAAATGTTATAGCAAAAATGGTAAGATGACCTGGAAATAACATACCTTATAACACATCACCAAAAGACTTCATCCTCCCTTGAAATCCGGCCTTCTTTTCTTCTGATTTCCTTTGAAATTCAACTTGTGTGTCAAATGAATGTATAATGATATTTAATTCTACCATTTATGTCACTTCTTTTAACATTAGGGCCGACCTAACACTTTCTTATTTTGTAATTCTTTTCTTTAATTATCTTCAAGGCCTACATGTACTTCCTTCTTCAATTCACTTTGTCATCTTCAAAAAATCATTTCTCCTCAACCATGAGGATCCACGTGATGTACCACATACCACCGAAAACAACCTAATGTATACTATCCATCCATGGGTGTTGTATATGCATGTGCATTTTCCTTCATGTCCAAATACCTTCATCACTCTTGCGGTCCAAAACCCATGACTAGGGTTGACATCAATGACAACAACCAATATTCCAACAATCTCCCCCTTTGTCATTGATGGGAACACTCATGCTCCCCCTATCATCGTGATCCCAATTTCTCTCCCCCTTTGAAATCAATGGAAAAGGGTAGGGCTTCTCCCCCTGAGTTTAATGGCAAAAGGTAACTCTCTTCTTTGGGGCTGCTCCCCCTGAACATGTGGCGCTCAATAATACTTCATCCTTATTTTTGGTCTTTGGGACTTTTTCTTCCTTGGAATCCTTTTATGTGGCTTCTATCTTCTTTCTCTTCTTTATGTCTAGGATGTATATGCTGTTCGGTCTTCTTGTTGCACTTGCAACTAATATTCCTGAGTTATTTTCTCTGATTTTACATTTTCGAGAGTCAAACGTAAGATTGTATCCTTGATCACACATTTTACTAACACTGAGTAGATTATGCTTCAAGTCTTCAACCAATAGGACTTTTCCTGCTTTTACATTTTCACTTCCAAGCTTTACAGTTCCTTTTCTTGTTTTGTTGTCTTCAAACTGTCATTGTATCCTAGACTTGTCTTGTCGTTTGGATATCTTTGACTGCTAAGGATATCACCTAATTTTTCAGTGCTTTTTTCAAATTGCTTCAACTTTTCTGTTGTCAATAAGTGCTCCCCTTTTTTGTGATCCAATTCTTCTTTCAGTTTCTCATAATCTTCTAATTGTTTCTTCAAGCTATTAATGGTCTTTTCAAACTTGTAATTCTCTTCTTCACAACTACTCAATTCACCTTTTAGTATTATATTTGTGTTTCTAAGGTTTCTATTTTTAGTTTCAACATACTTCAACTTTTCAAGATTCTCATCTTCTTGTTCACTCTCTGCATTGTCTTTGTATCCCCAAAAGGAATCAAGGTTGGTTTCTTCATCTGAATCTTCTTCACAAATGATTTCTTCTTCTTTAGAATTCTTGTGATCATCATCCTAGGTTTCTTGGGTTATGAAGAGGACTTATCCTCCATCATTATCTTCTTCATCACTCTCATCTAAGGAGATGTCATCATCCTTGGAGTAGAAGCTAATTTTATTGTTGATACTTCTCTTTTTATACTAGTAGTTTTCAACAATATGTCTTATTCTACCACAGTTAAAGAATTTGAGAGGAGACTTACCAGTTACCTTTGTATCTTCCACTTCCCTTCTGGAACCTTCATACGAAACTTTCTATTTCTTCATCAAGGTCATTATCCTTGTCTTTTGTCTTCTTTATGGCTTTAAAGGCTGCTTCATTGTTTGGCTGGTCACTTTCCGTAACTGTTCTCATTTCATATGCTATAAGAGAGACATGTAATTCATCCATTGTCATTTTGGTCAAGTCCCTAGTTTCTTCAATGGCGGAGACCTTAGCATCATACTTCAAGAGAAGTGATTTGAACACTTTTTGTACAAACAAGGATTCATAAATCACTTCACCTAATCCTTTGATAGCATTAACAACTTCATCAACTAAAAGAAAATAGGTTGCAATATCTTCCATTTCATTCATCTTCAAATTGTCAAATTCTGCTCTATGTCGTTGAAGCTTGACCTGCTTAACTTTTGGATCACCTTCGTAGATGCTCTTAAGTTTGTCCCATACATCCTTAGCAGTGCTACAACCCATCACTTTTCTAGCAATGGTTGGTGCCAATGCTTCTAGAATAACATGTCTGGCTTTTGAATTACAACTCATAAGCTTATTCTCATTTGGATCAGTTCGAGAATTATTTGGGATTACATAGCCATTTACAACTGAGTAACAAATGTCTACTCCGAAATTAATTAGGTAAGTTTTCACTCTATCACTACAGTATGCATAATGTATTCCATCAAATTTTTGAATCTCATTTGAAATGTGCTCATGGTCATCCATCTCTGCTCAGGATTTTCCTTCCAGTGGTTAAACTGTTCTGAAGGCAACATGCTCTGATTCTAATTGTTGATACTAAGAGGAGGGTGAATTAGTATCACGTACAATTTAAAACCTTTTTCAACTTGTACTTAAACCATTCAATTATATCCAATGAGCAATGAACAATAGTATAAGAGATACACCAATACACCATGCACAATATATGAGAAAAAATCAATAGTTATTGTTCAAGGGAAGTAATGACTTCCAAAGGTAGCTACAACTTCCAAGTGTAAAGGGAGGGATAAAACTTGAAGAGGAAGATACAATCCTCCAATATCAAGAGAGATTTTAACTCTCCATCCTTTCCCCTTCCTTCTACCCAAGAATATATGAGAGATAATACAACTTCACATTAAATCATCACCATCAACCAACCATCACATATAACCTAATAATGCTTCCTGAGACTTTTTCGATTTCTACAATTATTCAATTCTTGGAATACTATGATCTTGTAGATAATATTATTCAATTTATTCTTTGAAACTTCTCCAAGTTTTACTCCTTGAATCCTCCCCAAAAAAAAGTTATAGAGAGAATGGTAGACCTTGTTCAATTCTGGTTTATTCAGGAGACCGAACTTGTACATAATATCTCGTGTGAAATATTTAACATTAGGGCCGACCTGACATCAGTGGAAAAGGGTACGACTTCTCCCCATGAGTTTAATGGAAAAAGGTAACTCTCTTCTTTGGGGTTTCTCCCCCTGAACATGTGGCACTCAATAATACTTCATCCTTATTTTTTGTCTTTGGGACTTTTTCTTCCTTGGAATCCTTTTCTGTGGATTCTATCTTCTCTCACTTCTTCATGTCTAGGATGTATATTTTTTTCGGTCTTCTTGTTGCAGTTGCAACTAATCTTCCTGAGTTATTTTCTCTGGTTTTACATTTTCGGGAGTCAAACGTAAAAGTGTATCCTTGATCACACATTTTACTAACACTGAGTAGATTATGATTCAAGTCTTCAACCAATAGGACTTTTCCTACTTTTACATTTTCACTTTCAAGCTTTAGAGTTCCTTTTCCAAGTATTTTGGTAGATGATTCATCTCCAAATGCAACATTTCCACCCTTTTTCTTCAAGCTGAGAAATTTTCTTTGATCTCTGGTCATATGAGATGAGCACCCACTGTCTATGAACCATTCATCTTCTTCTTTTCATTCTTTAGCGATCAATGCTATTCAACAATTTTCATTGTGTGGAATTTATTTCTTTTTCCATGTTGTAGTTGGTATGCGGAATTTTGGCCTACGCTTATCTTCCTTCATCTCTCTACAATCTCGTGCTTTGTGACCAAGATTATTGCACTTGTAACATACAATATTTTGATCCATTAGCAGGTCAAATGGATTATAATTTCTATTGACAGGTCTACGAACATTTCCATATCTAGTATTTTCACCATTCATGTAGCTTGCATAGTTATTCCTTTCATTGATTCTACAATTGATTGCCTTGTGTCCAAAATTTCCACAAGTATAACAATGTCCAAGAAATAAATTTTTATACCTGGGCGTAAGGGATCTTCTTTGTGGTGTGCTCCATCTAGGTTCACGATCTATTCTTCTATAGTTTCCTTCATAATGACTGCTTTCATACTTGATGGGAGAGGATCTTCTTGATGTCTCATTCCTTCTGAATTCTAGTCTTCTATATTGTTGTTCAACTTGTTCTGGAATGTTGGCTTCATCATTTTCAACTTCCTTTTCTTGTTTTGTTGTCTTCAAAATGTCATTGTATCCTAGTCCTGTCTTGTCGTTTGGAGATCTTTGACTGCTAAGGATCTCATCTAGTTTTTCAGTGCTCTTTTCAAACTTATTCAACTTTTTTGTTGTCAATAGGAGCTCCCCTTTTGTGTGATCTAATTCATCTTTCATTTTCTCATAATCTTCTAATAGTTTCTTCAATCTATTAATGGTCTTTTCAAGATTGTAATTCTCTTCTTCACAACTACACAATTCACCTTTTAGTATTATGTTTGTGTTTCTAAGGTTTCTATTTTCAGTTTCAACATACTTAAACTTTTCAAGATTTTCATCTTCTTGTTCACTCTCTGCATTGTCTTTGTATCCCCAAAAGGAATCAAGGTTGGTTTCTTCATCTACATCTCCTTCACAAATCATTTATTCTTCTTTAGAATTCTTGTGATCATCATCCTGGGTTTCTTGGATTATGAAGAGGACTTATCCTCCATCATTATCTTCTTCATCACTCTCATCTGAGGAGATGCCATCATCCTTGGAGTAGAAGCTCTTTTTATTGTTGAGACTTCTCTTTTTATAGTAGCATTTTTCAACAATATGTCTTATTCTACCACAGTTAAAGCATTTGAGAGGAGACTTACCTTTGTATCTTCCACTTCCCTTCTGTAACCTTCTTATGAAATTTTCTATTTCTTCATCAAGGTCATTATCCTTGTCTTTTGTCTTCTTTATGGATTTAAAGGTTGCTTCATTTTTTTGCTGGTCACTTTTTGTACCTGTTCTCATTTCATATGCTATAAGAAACCCATGTAATTCATCCATTGTCATTTTGGTCAAGTCCCTAGTTTCTTCAATGGAGGATACCTTAGCATCATACTTCAAGAGAAGTGATCTCAACACTTTTTGTACAACCAAGGATTCATCGATCTCTTCAGCTAATCCTATGATAGCATTAACAACTTCATCAACTCTAAGAAAATAGGTTGCAATATCTTTATTTTCATACATCTGTTGGCAAATGTTTACCAAGTAGCGGATGCTTGTCATTGATGGCAAGTACAGCAGTGGAGATGGTAGGATAAGAAGAATAAAAATCCCTTGGGGATTCAGACGTGAAAGCTCAGAAGGAACAGCGTTGAAGACAACGCGCGCAGCAAAGGCAAAGCTCAAGATACAGGAATCTGCAGAAGAGAAGGAAGACAGAGATCCATGACCACAGGATCTCATTCAAATTTCCCGAAAGAACGAGGGTCGTCAGATCTGCAGAAGTTGCGAGGGAGATAAGCCATCGGAGATTCGGGGATCGGGATTTCAATATACAAAGTTCACTCGACAACGAAAACCCCGAAATCGCGATATGCGATTTCGCGATTTGATCAAAACCGTTAAAAGCAAGCTTGAGATATGGACTGTTGATCTTTCTCATCGGAGAATCGGGAATTGGAGTTCCATGAGTCTCGTGAACAATGACCACGAAAACCCCGAAATCGCGATATGCGATTTCGCGATTTGATCGCAGCCGTTAAATCAAGCAGGGATCTGGACCGTTCATTCACATGGACGCGTGGCATCCAGGAGGACTTATCGGAGTTTCGGGGATCGGGATTTCATAATGCAAAGAACACAATGCATCGAAAACCCCGATGTTGCAATATGCGAAATCCTGACTGAATCTGAACCGTCAGATCAACATGTGATCTAGACCATCGATCTAATTCATGACAGCAGTCCACGTCAGCTAGGGACACGTGGCACAACCAGGTAATGACAGGTGTCAGGCAGATCTAACACTTCAGGCACATACAATTCATGAATCAGAGTGACACGTGGCAGGATCTAACACGTGCCAAATCACGTGTGACGTCAACAGAGGCATCGGCAATCGGGACTTTGATATGTCAAGAACACACTGCAACAGAAACTCTGAAATCGCGATATGCGATTTTGCGATATAATCACAGCCATTGGATAAGAATAAGATCTGGACCGTTGATCTCCATCATCGGAGAATCGGGAATTGGGAATTCTATAGACATGTGTATGATGACATCTAAAACGCCGAAACCCCGATGAAAGGTTTGACCGAGGTCATGTGTTGACGGTCTTATGGGCCAAGGGCTATAGCCAGCAGGGCTAGTGCGTGGAAAGGGGCGCATCGGTAATCGGGGATTGGAGAGGTGAGAAACTCTCGACATCAGGAAGTGCGAAACCCCGAAACCCGGACGAGAGGTATGGTGACAGTCACGGGTAACGGTCACATAGGACCAGGGCTCAGCCAGGAGGGCTGAAGCACATCGCGAATCGGGAAATCGCGACTCTCGTGGACATAAAAATTATGTCATCGAAAGTGCCGAAATCGCGATAAACGAAATCCCGATTTGATCTGAACCGTTGGATCAAGAAATGATCGGAGGGCTACTGAGGCACGACACTGTGAGACTGCCAAAAACCACTGATGACATCTGCTAGAGAAGTCGAAGAAGACCGATGTGTAATCAC
>ML788707.1:194631-262104 GCA_009831015.1 Picea engelmannii | reverse complement strand
AGTGATAAGTCAGGTAGGCCATCATCGAACATCATATCACTGTAATAAATTCAGTAGCAAAGATTTATATTTCATGGTGGTTGGGAGGTGCTAGGGAGGACTGTTGTCCTCAGAGGTTCAAGTGGGTGCTTGAACACAGGGAGTTGGTGCTTCCGTCTAGTTGGTGCTAGGAAAAACCAGGGATTCGTTGCTTCCTTCTAATGGGTGCTAGAGAAAACAAAGAGTTGGTGCTCTCAGCAAGTTGTAGCTTGCAAAACAGAGGTTGCAGCCTCATTATGAGTTGGTTCTCATATGTATGATAATATAAAGAATGTAACTATTACTTATCATATAAAGAAAAAGAGGTTTTTACCCTGTATGGGTTTCCTCAAGAAATATCTGTCTCTGTGTTTCTCATATGTGTGACTGATGCTGAATTTGCCATTGCTTATTTCCCTGCATTATTGTGATTATCATTTAATGTCTCAGCAAAGATTTTAAAAAGAAGCATAATTGTTTAAGCACAGTAACAACTGATTCACCCCCCCCCCCTCTCAGTTGTCCAACAACATCTTCAAATTTCCAAATTCTGCTCTATGTCGTTGAAGCCTGACTTGCTTAACTTTTGGATCACCTTCGTAGATGCTCTTGAGTTTGTCCCATACATCCTTAGCAGTGCTACAGCCCATCACTTTGCTAGCAATGGTTTGTGCCAATGCTTCTAGAATAACATGTCTAGATTTTGAATTACAACTCATAAGCTTCTTCTCATTTGGATCGGTTGGAGCATTATTTGGGATTACATAGCCATTTACAACTGAGTACCAAATGTATACTCCCAAAGTTGTTAGGTATGTTTTCACTCTATCACTCCAGTATGCCTAATTTATTCAATCAAATTTTTGAATCCCATTTGAAATGTGCTCATGGTCATCCATCTCTGCTCAGGATTTTCCTTCCAGTGGTTAAACTATTCTCAAGGCAAACTGCTCTGATTCCAATTGTTGATACTGAGAGGGGGGTGAATCAGTATCAAGTACAATTTAAAACCTTTTTCAACTTACACTTAAACCATTCAATTATATCCAATGATAAATGAACAATAGTATAAGATTTATACCAATACACCACAATACACCATGCACAATATATGAGAAATAATCAATGGTTATTATTCAAGGGAAGTAATGAATTCCAAAGGTAGCTACAGATTCCAAGTGTAAAGGGAGGGATAAAACTTTAAGAGAAAGATACAATCATACAATATCAAGAGAGAGTTTAACTCTCCATCCTTGCCCATTCCTTCCACCCAAGAATATATGAGAGATAATAAAACTTCACATTAAATAATCACCATCAACCAACCATCACATAGAACCTGATAATGCTTCCTGAGAATTCTTCAATTTCTACAATTATTCAATTCTTGGAATACTATGATCCTATAGATAATATTCTCCAGTTTATTCTCTAAAACTTCTTCAACTTTCACTCCTTGAATCCTCCCCAAAAATAAGTTATCGAGAGAATGGTAGACATTGTTCAATTCTGGTTTATTCAGGAGACCAAACTTGTACAGATTACCCCACGCGCAATGTTTAACATAAGATTCTGAAACTCACAGAAAAGAAACTAACGTCTGTACTGTTTCCAATGAAATTTGTCCCACTTCATTTGTATTCTCGATGAATAAGTTATAATTGTTTTACCCGGAACACCTGTGTATTGACTAGCTTCAGGATTGGTCAAAAACCCTATATTCCACAGAGTGTATCTCCATAATTATAGAAAATCAAAAGATGAAAATTTTACCGTAGGTACCTTGATATGTCTTCTCAATACCATAGCAATTTAACCATCTAAATCATTCTAGAAAACACGTTATAGCAAAAATGGTAAGATGCCCTGAAAATAACATACCTTAGAACACATCACCAAAAGACTTCATGCTCCCTTTAAATCCGGCCTTCTTTACTTCTGATTTCCTTTGAAATTCGACTTGTGTGTCAAATGAATGTATAATGATATTTATTTATACCATTTATATCACTTCCTTTTAACATTAGGGCCGACTTGAAACTTTCTTATTTTGTAATTCTTTTATTTAATTATCTTCAGGGCCTACATGTACTTCCTTCTTCAATTCACTTTGTCATCTTCAAAAATTCATTTCTCCTCAACCATGAGGATCCACGTGATGTGCCACATACCAACGGAAACAAAATGATGTATACTATCCATCCATGGGTGTTGTATATGCATGTGCATTTTCCTTCATGTCCAAATACCTTCATCAATCTTGCGGTCCAAAACTCATGACTAGGATTGACATCAATGACAACAACCAATATTCCAACAATCCCCCCTTTGTCATTGATGGCAACACTCATGCTCCCCCTATCATCATGATCCCAATTTCTCTCCCCCTTTGACATAAATGGAAAAGGGTAGGGATTCTCCCCCTGAGTTTAATGGAAAAAGGTAAATCTCTTCTTTGGGGCTACTCCCCCTGAACATGTGGCACTCAATAATACTTCATCCTTATTTTTGGTCTTTGGGACTTTTTCTTCCTTGGAATCCTTTTCTATGGCTTCTATCTTCTCTCTCTTCTTCATGTCTAGGATGTATATGTTGTTCGGTCTTCTTGTTGTAGTTGCAACTAATTTTCCTGTGTTATTTTCTCTGATTTTACATTTTTGGGAGTCAAACGTAAGAGTGTATCCTTGATCACACATTTTACTAACATTGAGTATATTATGCTTCAAGTCTTCAACCAATAGGAATTTTCCTGCTTTTACATTTTCACTTCCAAGATTTACAGTTCCTTTTCCAAGTATTTTGGTGGATGAGTCATCTCCAAATGCAACATTTCCACCCTTTTTCTTCAAGCTGGCAAATTTTATTTGATCTTCGGTCATATGAGATGAGCACCCACTGTCTATGAACCATTCATCTTCTTCTTTTCATTATTTAACGACCAATGCTATTTGACAATTTTCATTGTGTGGAATTTATTTCTTTTTCCATGTTGTAGTTGGTATGCAGACTTTTGGCATACGATTATATTCCTTCATCTCTTTGCAATCTCGTGCTTTGTGACCAAGATAATTGCACTTGTAACATACAATATTTTGATCCATTAATTGGTCAAATGGATTATAATTTATGTTGACAAGTCTACGAACATTTCCATATCTACTATTTTCACCATTCATGTAGCTTGCATAGTTATTCCTTTCATTGATTCTACAATTGATTTCCTTGTGTCCAAACTTTCCACAAGTATAACAATGTCCAAGAAATCATTTTTGACACCTTGTCGTAAGTGATCTTCTTTGTGGTGTGGTCCATCTGGGTTCACGATCTATTCTTCTGTATTTTCCTTCATAATGATTTCTTTCATACCCGATGGGAGAGGATCTTATTGATGTCTCATTCCTTCTGAATTCTAGTCTTCTATATTGTTGTTCAACTTGTTCTGGAGTATTGATTTCATTATTTTCAACTTCCTTTTCTTGTTTTGTTGTCTTCAAACTGTCATTGTATCCTAGTCATGTCTTGTCATTTGGAGATCTTTTACTGCTAAGGATCTCATTTAATTTTTCAATGTTTTTTTTCAAACTTCTTCAACTTTTCTGTTGTCAATAGGAGCTCCCCTTTTGTGTGATCCAATTTTGCTTTCAGTTTCTCATAATATTCTAATTGTTTCTTCAAGCTATTAATGGTCTTCTCAAGATTGTAATTCTCTTCTTCACAACTACTCAATTCACCTTTTAGTATTATGTTTGTGTTTCTAAGATTTCTATTTTTCAGTTTCAACATACTTCAACTTTTCAAGATTCTCATCTTCTTGTTCACTCTCTGCATTGTCTTTGTATCCCCAAAAGGAATCAAGGTTGGTTTCTTCATCAGAATCTTCTTCACAAATGATTTATTCTTCTTTAGAATTCTTGTGATCATCATCCTAGGTTTCTTGGGTTATGAAAAGGACTTCTCCTCCCTCATTATCTTCCTCATCACTCTTATCTGAGGAGATGTCATCATCCTTGGAGTAGAAGCTCTTTTTATTGTTGAGATTTCTCTTTTTATAGTAGCAGTTTTAAATAATATGTCATATTCTACCACAGTTAAACCATTTGAGAGGAGACTTACCTTTGTATCTTCCACTTCCCTTCTAGAACCTTCTTACGAAATTTGTTATTTCTTCATCAAGGTCGTTATCCTTGTATTTTGTCTTCTTTATGGATTTAAAGGCTACTTCATTGTTTGGCTGGTCACTTTCTATACCTGTTCTCATTTCATATGCTATGAGAGACCCATGTAATTCATCCATTGTCATTTTGGTCAAGTCTCTAGTTTCTTCAATGGCAGAGACCTTAGCATCATAGTTCAAGAGAAGTGATCTGAACACTTTTTGTACAACCAAAGATTCATCGATCTCTTCACCTAATCCTCTGATAGCATTAACAACTTGATCAACTCTAATAAAATAGGATGCAATATATTCCTTTTCATTCATCTTCAAATTTTCAAATTCTTCTCTATGTCATTGAAGCTTGACTTGCTTAACTTTTGGATCACCTTCGTAGATGTTCTTGATTTTGTCCCATACATCCTTAGCAGCGCTACAACCCATCACTTTTCTGGAAATGGTTGGTGCCATTTCTGCTAGAATAACATGTCTGGATTTTGAATTACAACTCATAAGCTTCTTCTCATTTGGATCGGTTGGAGCATTATTTGGGATTACATAGCCATTTACAACTGAGTACCAAATGTCTACTCCCAAAGTCGTTAGGTAAGTTTTCACTCTATCACTCCAGTATGCATAATTTCTTCCATCAAATTTTTGAATCCCATTTGAAAAGTGCTCATGGTCATCCATCTCTGCTCAAGATTTTCCTTCCAATGGTTAAACTGTTCTAAAGGCAACCTGCTCTGATACCAATTGTTGATACTGAGAGGAGGGTGAATCAGTATCAAGTACAATTTAAAACCTTTTTCAACCTATACTTAAACCATTCAATTATATCCAATGAGTAATGAACAATAGTATAAGAGTTACACCAATACACAACAATACACCATGCACAATATATGGGAAATAATCAATAGTTATTGTTCAAGGGAAGGAATGACTTCCAAATGTAGTTACAACTTCCAAGTGTAAAGGGATGGATAAACCTCCAAGAGGAAGATACAGTCCTCCAATATCAAGAGAGAGTTGTACTCTTCATCCTTTCCCCTTCCTTCCGCCCAAGAATATACGAGAAATAATAAAACGTCACATTAAATCATCACCATCAACCAACCATCACATAGAACCTGATAAAGCTTCCTGAAACTTCTTCAATTTCTACAATTATTCAATTCTTGGAATAATATGATCCTGTAGATAATATTATTTAGTTTATTCTCATAAACTTCTCCAAGTTTCACTCCTTGAATCCTCCCCAAATAAGTTATAGAGATAATTGTAGACCTTTTTCAATTCTGGTTTATTCAGGAGACCGAACTTGTACATAATGCCCCACACGCAATATTTAACATAAGCTACCACCATTATAGCAATTTCATTTCACTCTATATTTTGTTTATAGTCTCTACATATTTCATTCTTTAATAGAAATTGAGTATTATTGTATCTTTGCATTTATGTCCTATTTATGTGTTTCATTTTGATCCCTCATAAATACAGATCTGTTTCTCTACTAGGTTGTCCAAAGAAAAATAAAATCTTTGTCCAAGAAGCTTCATAATGATGGAAATGAAATATGGAAGTAGGTAGTGACTTGGGATCACATTTGTCATACTGAAGAGAACAGAGAGGAATGGAATTCTTGAGGCATTGAAGAGTAGAGAAAGGATGACTTCCTATGTTGTATGGAGTAAGGGAATGAGTGCCTAGAACTATGCTAGATGAGAGATTGAATAAAGAAATGATGGTGACTTTCTTAGTTGGTATCTTGGGAGATTTTATTGAATATAAGAGTGGTTTGGGAAACCTTGATAATATTCTTCACCCTAGCGGTCTCATAGCCCAACATGGGGGTGTAATTATACAACAAAATAACCTACAATTGGGAGAAAATTAGTCCCCTACAATTAGTGTCCTTAGAGATTTATTTTGAAAACCTAATTGTACTCTCTCTTACCTTTTATTATGAATTTAATATCGTAGAATGATGAGTAAAATGACATCATTATCATGATATTTTAAACAAATATTTCACGTATATGATGTATGTTGAGTTTGATTAAGTTATTACTGAAACATGTATGGAAATGTTTTGGATTTTCTTGCTTGAAATTTTTTTGACAAAAGAACTGTGTAGGGGAAAATTTTCCGTATCCATTTTGTAACACACCCAACCCCCTAACCCTCACTTAGGTTTGTGCAGTTTCAAAATTTCCTCCTATTCAACCCATTTTTTTTTTCAATGAAACCCATAGATGGATTCTTCTCATCGAGAACTTTCCAATGATTGTGATCATTCTCAAAATAGAGCTCTAGATCAAAAGTTACAACCTCCCAAATTTTTTGAGCTTCCATTTATCAAAACCACCTCAATTCCACATGGCTTCCTATCACTCATACCATCTGATGTGGTACCTTCCACCTGTCCCATCAACCTTTGGCCTATTAGGCCCACCAAATTCAATGGATCTGATCACTTGGAACCTTTCTTTATCTTCATCGGGGTTCTTCTCCCTCAAAGTTATAATTCACCCCAACGATCAAGTTTCAACAACGTACACTATGACACGTCCATTCCCAATATCCAATGGCTCTCAGACCCTGACATCCAACGACTTTGACATCGTTAAGGGTGAACAGGTCGGACCTTTGACAAATCTATGGTTGACATTTCTTCTCGCATGTTCCTTGATCTATGGATGTAATTCCATAGGAAACCTCCCAATTAAGTCAATATTTCATTGACCATTTCATCATCGGTACCTCTCTGGAACATATCACTTGAATCACCAACCATCTATGCTCTAACGATGATGTGACCGATATCGATAATGCAGATCCCACCGAGGTTACTTCCGACAAATCGACGTCCCTTACTATTTCTCAAGATCTTTGTCGATGTCATATATTTGTTCGAACCCACCATTCAAACATCTTTTTGGCTCCACTCTTCAACAAATGGTTTATATCCACTAGCTACACCCAATTGTTGACTGGGAATTTAGGGAAATGACCTAAATTTCCTCTCACCCAACTGGGTCTACTCTCATCCCACATAATCATGGCCTGACACACATTATCCCATAGGACACACTAACTTCCACGCTAGCGTCCTCATCACCCTGACCTCCATGTTGTCACATAACATCATCATGATGTCATTCTCTCCCCTTTGTCACTCACCAAGTGAACTAGAGGGACCCTCGATGAATCAATGATTGTCGATGACTCTGGGTCTTCTTCGTCATTGGACTCCATTTAAGTCTTTATGCTCAAGCACCTCAATCATGGCTCTCTCCAATGAAGGGCTTGGATTGGCTTGCCATGTCAATCCAATGATTGAGAGTCATTTTGACTCAAAACATGGATATTTATTAGGATGAAAGTCTTGTTCAGAACCTATTCTATTCAAAGGATCTAACAGACTCATATTCTAAGGTTCATTGGGTCTTCGAGAACTTGAAAGCCACTATGAGACCAACTAAGGATTTATTTCTTCCTTGGGGATTAAGTTTGCATATCTTGCAAAATTTCCATCTAAGACAGGTGGAAGGTTTAATAGGGTTGAGTCTCTTTGAACTACACAAAAACCTTCTCCATGCACCAGAGAATTTCTTATGCCAGCCTCGGGTGACGATTTTGTTCATATCCAGTAAGATTTCCACTTAATAATAGGAGGTTACCTCAAGGCACAAGGTGCTTTAATCCCTACAAGGACCCTCCAAATACCAAGGCACTCATGTCACCTTTCAAATGAATATTTTTTCCATATCTTGCAAGCTTCCCCCCCAAGATGCAAGATCCAAAGGGATACAAACTACCCATACTTTGTTTATTTTCATGAGTTAATAGATTAAGCAATGAAAACAAATAAGCATATTATGTTTCACTCATGAATTCAATTCATTTTTACATGCATTCATATTTCCCATTTAAATTAGAAAACCAAATGTTTAGAACATTAACACACATCAAACAGGTCAAGTTAAACACTTATCTATTCATGGAAATATCACCAGTCAACTGACTGAGAGAGGACGCCTTTCCTCCCAACCTTAGGCCATGTTGCAGAGTGCCTTCCTACAGCATGTCACCCCTGTGCCAAGACATGATATCACAAGGGGAATGATTCAATTGGTTCTAAAGCTTAGAATGATCCAAGAAGGTCACTCTCCTTCCTCCACTAGAAACAACAAAATTTTCCCTCTTTCCACCAAGATTAGAACTTCCACGAGTTTATTAGGTACCCTCCTAGCTAGATTTCCTTTGCACAAGAAGTCTCTTCTCTACTATGCAATCCCTTGGTGATCTCCCTTACCAGTGTCATTTTCTTTCCAGTAGGTAACAAGCTGCAATCCTCTCTAGCTTCAGTATAGATATGGATCTTCTCTGTTATAGGGTGATCATTAATCCTTTGGACAAGCTTTCTATTTTCCTCAAGAACATATTTTCAATTTATTTTATTTTTCATATATATGCAGGTGAACGCCTTTGTTCATCACATCATATATTCATGAGTATGCTACTCACTTTCTCTTCCTGTCTATTGTTGTGCATTCACCCTCCTCACATTCTCTTCACCTCCTGTGTCTCTCTCCCTGCTTCTATGCCTCTACCTCTCTTATGCTTTCTACCTCTTCTATGCCCCTCTTCCATGTATGGGGATTCTTTTCCACCTTTGGACTCTTCTTCCACCAATCCCATGGGATTCTCGTGGCTTCTTCTAGACGTGACCTTATGTTCAAGGTCCAAATTCCTGAAAGGGTGAATCTGTGGAGCGTTTGTTACACATCAACATTACTCACTTTGATAAGTGTCGCAAGTGTCGCATGTTGTTCACAAGTGTCACAAATGTCAAGCAAATCATACTGCCACGATGATGACACTAAGGAGACACTTAGATTACCTCAAACACCTGATTTGGAGGAAGAGGGATGGTTAACTGAAGTCAGGTATCTCTTGCCACCTAAAAGAAGCTTTCAAACTAAGGTTTTAGAAGAGAGGGCTCCCCTACATCACCCTTAGGAGTGTTGGCGCTCCCCTATAAGGTGCTAGGAAGCGTTATAAAACCAAACTCCCCCTCTGAAGGAGCGTTATAGATATTTAGAGAGTTGGTACACCCCTAAAGCCTACTAGGGAGCGCTATAGCACTCTGATGGCCTTTTTAAGGGAGCGTTGCCTATTCTCAGCAGCAGTTGATCTGTTGAGGAGATTAAGGGGAGGATCTTTCAATCTTGGAAGGCATTTGCATTCGAATTACTGGTTCAGCCATGATCTTAGGAGAAGATCCTTGGTTCAAGGAGGGAAATCCTCAACTTAACCTAAAGATACCTCAAGAGGTTAAGCCTCTCTAAACCTATATAAACAGGCTCTATCATGGTGGAAAGGAGGAAGAATTGCAAGCATGAAACCTATGATCTCATAGGAAACACACGGTGAACTGGAGGAGAGTAATCAGTGAAGATGCTATCATCCGGGTCGTGGATATTTTGATCAAGGGTTAGACAAAGGGGACTTGACAAAGCTGTCGCATTCGCATCTACGGTTGTAAGTTACTTCTGTCATTATTCTCGTCAATATGACACGCTTAGCCTGTTTATTTCTAGTTTGTGTTTGATCTCACATAAACTTGTCTTTGATAGATAGATCTATTTCAAGCTAATATCAATAGAGTAGGAAGTGGTTGTACTATTGTTTGTCTACAGGGCTCATTGAGGAGCGAAAGATTGGAGCTCGACTCGGAGTGTGCAGGGACAAACGCCAGTAAAAGGTACTTATTTTCTCCTTCCTCTTCATGCATTAGTTTGTATAGATATGAAAGGAAGTCAGTGTCCACATTAAGCGTCTTCTATCTTAAGAGTTAAAATTCTAGCTCTCAAGAGGAGATCTACCTGTCCACAGGGAGATTTTCCTTCAACAGAAACTGGCGACCCTACTAGGGAGCCTCGAATCGAAACCTTTTGGTTTTGATTTATCCTCATAGACATTTTCTTACCCCTTGATTGTTTCCAGACCTGGTTCACTTATTTTGATTGATTTCATGAGCTAATTGACTCCCTACCCCATCACACTCAGCTTCATTGCCAAAATTAGACTGAAATTTTGGGTTTTTTGACATTTTTATGAGCTTTTTAAGCCTGGTGCCCCTGTGGCTGTGTTAACAGAGCGCGAGTGCTCCCTAAATGTGTTATACAGAGCACTATAACACTTGGTTCCCTTTACACCAAAGCGTCGGCCCTCTTTTGGCCAAAAACCTTTCCAGAATTGCTCTTTTCAGGGTCTAGTCTCTGTGTTTCACTTGCTGAGCCTCTCTATGAGTCAATTCTTCTTCCCATTCAACTTTGACATCCTTCCTTCCAAGGAAAAAATACCTTTTTGTTTATATTTTGTAGCCTTCTTCATTATTTTTGAGTTTTTCTGCTGTTGGGAGTTTGAAATCCATGCATTGTTTTTTCTCTCCTTTTTGACTGAGCAAGAAACTCTGGTGAAGGACATCAGAAGTCTACAAATCTCTTCATTTGGTTTTTGTTGAGTTAATTGTTCTTCGACATCTCTTTTTGTGTGAAGTTATTGATTTTCTTTGTTTTCTTTTCTTTTGCTTCTTGTTTTTTATCACAACAAGAGGGTGTATTGTTTGTATGAAACCTCCTTATGTTTGTCTGAGTTTCCTTGATCCAAAAGGATAATTGGCAGGAGAAATGTTGTTTTGAATTAATCATTATTCACATACAAACAATAAAGAGACATATTCATGATTGATTTGCATATTAGAAGACATTTCCAAAAAGTTTTAGCACCACATCGGATTTGATTGAAGAAAATTTGTTTGAGGGCATTCCTTCTTAGTGTTTGTTAGTGAAAATAACTCTCTCTCTCTCTCCCTTAAATAGATATTCATCGAAAAGAAATGATTGTTTATCATCTTTGATGCATTTTTTGGGGATTGAGTCATCATTCCATCTGTTTCACTTCCATGCACCCCTTTTGAGTAAAGAACAACTATAAAATGAATGCTAATTAAAAACTATATAGAACATTTTCTTTTCTAGGATCCTCCGCCAACAGTAGACTAGGACTAGTACTTTGGATTAGGCTATGAGCATAACTCTCCAAAGTTTCCAGAACAAACATTAGCATCCTGAGCTAGGGAGAGTCAAATCCAATTGTCATATAAGTCTGCCTAGGATCCCCCTCTCACACAGGGGTTACGTACAAGGTCGCATTCAGGAAAGCTACGGACATTATCCCTCCATGGTTTGACTGATTGTAGTAGTCAGATCGTATTATGGGGATCTCTTAAAGGTATACCCACAATGTTGAGTGGAAGCCTTTCAAGTTGATTTCAGGCTAGATACCTTGCCCATACGTTCGGACTGGACTGTCGATTGTACCCGCCCAGGGGTTGACTGTGAATTGGTAACCTTAGTGGCCATAATCTTTAGGTTCTTACATAAGGTGACAGTGAAGGGAAGTCTCACTGTACCTGGAACAGACATTGTTCAAACTCACTCAGGCTCCTTGGAGGGTAAATCCACAATTACTGCGTGGAAGCTTGCACCAAGGTGAAAGTCCGTTAAGCAGGTTTCCATTGTAACTGTTCCACCATATCTCCGCCCCTTCTTGACTTGATCACGCGACGTTGGATTTCATCACCAACTAGTACGGTCATCGAGAGAAGGTTTTGTTTGCTTGGTTGTGATTCCTAGATTCTATTAGCGTATGTTGTTTCTTTTCGGTAGTTGGCCATAGATCTTTTCTGCCAACTATTTTTCGCCAACATCGACCCTCCATGCCATTCGTGGAGGCTACAGGGACTTCCTCTAGAAAATATGGAAGAGAATACCCCTTTACCCCCTCATTCTATGGAGGAATCCCCTCAATAGAGCAAGGTTCACGATACTATAACCTCCCAAGAAGAAGTTCCCACTTCTTTAGAGAATTTTCGAATTGTTTCAGAGTCTCCGGAGGCTTTCCGCATTCCGGAAGGATATGAGAGACGTGTTCTCCAACTCAATTCAGCTGGTGAATTCGTCGTCATCAATCCTTCTGACGTTCCGACTGGGTCTCATTCAAACCCTCTAGTCGAAGACCCCTTTTGGACCGCAGACATTATTCGAAGTCCACCATGCATGGTGAGGGATCTTTATGGAACAGAAATAGGTGTCGACGCGCCTATCACCTACACCGTACCCTTAAACCATTTTACCGGTACTACCATTTTTTCAACTACACCGTCCGTTGATCCGAACACATTGTCTGTCGGCCCAAGGTCCACTTTTTCTCTCCAGATGGCTCACTCTACAATGGTCCCTCACGTTTCGACTATTCCTGCCAGTAATACGGTGGTTAGCCAAGCTGCAATAAGCACACCAATAACACCTAGACCTTCATCATCACTCCCTTTTGGGTAAAGAGCACTGAATTCTTCCGCTGTCACTACTACTCAAGTTATGCGTGGAAGTTCTATATCTATCCAACAACCTGGAGGGACCGGTCTTGGTGGCTTCAATCCGTTAAGAAACACTGGTCAGTCGTTTACATCTGGTTCTCAAATTCTGGGAACTCCACCTCAAGTTGGGGGGCATCCTCCCACCGGAGGACAACTTCCATTTGGAGGGAACCCTCATGCTAGGGGGCAGCCTCAATCCGAAGCCTACCATCAACCGTATGGACAAAATGTGTCTACCACACCCAATCCGTGAAATATCCATTTTCCAGGAAACCCACAGTTCTCGAGGGGACACAATCCTCAAGCTCCACAACAACCTCTTCCCTCTCAAGGGACCCATCTATATCCTCCTTATGGACAAACACTGAATCTGGCTTATAATCCTCAAAACCCATCCGGTTATCCCCCACTCACACATGTTTCTCAAACTCCCTCAAATACTGTGTACCTTGGTCAACACCAACCTTATACAAGAGGACCCACTGGTTACAATTATCCATCTAACCCAGTGTATGGTCCTACTGGTGTTCCTATGCCACACCAGTATTACCTGCAGGTTAACCGACAACTACCCTTCCTAGCGACTCTGGACCTCCCAGACTTGTCTCGGTTAATGAATGATCCTATTTTTCATTCTCCGGTTTGGCCAGCTATCCTAGCTAAACTTCCTTATGATATTCCAAAATCCGACGGAAAGTTTGGAGAAGACCCAAACAACCACGTGATGACTTTCCATTTGTGGTGTTCATCCAACTCCCTCATGGATGATCCTATACGTTTGCGTCTTTTCCAACGAACGCTTACGGGTTCTGCAACAAAGTGGTATATTGAACTACCACATGCTTCTTTTCACGATTTCAAATCCCTTTCCATGTCCTTCCTCACACACTTCCAACTACCCATTCGATACAAGATGGGTACTGAACTATTGACCTCCCTTTGCCAGACAACCTCCGTACATATCTCTGATCATATTCATGAATGGAGACGATGACGAAGGTTAATCAAAGCGGTCATTCTTGACCAATTATTAGCAGAATGGTTCACCAAATCACTGTTACCCCAGATCGCTCCTGATGTTGCCATGGGTGGTGTAGTCACCGAGGAAGAAGCTATTGCTCAAGCTCAGTACTCAGATTTGGTTTATTCACAATCTGGTACTCTGTACAAGTTGATACCAAATGCTACCCGTGCCACTAATGATCCATCCAAACCATCGTCTGCCTCGCACGCGGATGGAGTCATTGGCTCCGTCAAAACCCAATCTACTTCCCAGTCGACTGGAACAACCTAGCGGTCCACTTCAACATCTTCTCCCAGTTCGACTGCACCCTCTTCTACCTCCCCTCAAACTCAGGTCTCTGAGGTGAATGCGGTCCAATCAACCCCTTCACAACAACCTGGGGGAAAGAATAAAGAAAGAAATAAACCAAAGAAAAACAACAACAACGAACAACCAAAAAATCAACCGCAAACCTCGGCTGTCGGAAAACAACCACAACGGAAATCGAAATTCCCATGTCTCATTTTTGGTGATGATCACTACACTCAAGATTGTCCACATCGCGATGAAGTGGCCAAGATTTTTAAAGGAAATTCACAACCTGATGTGCTTACCCAGCCTTTTCCACATCAACAATCTTTGGTTGCTCAAAGCCCCACTCCAGGGGGCAGTTCCAACCAATCCCATGATGAGGCCTCGACAAGTGCCCACATTTACATGTTTAACGGGATTAATCTGACCACTCGCACTATGACATATGACACACTGATTAAACCTGATAAGCCGAAGCCCACTAACGGTTCCTTACCGGACCCATTACCATATGTCGTTAGTCCTCCATCTGCTAGCCCTCTGTCTGGGTCACTTCAGATTGATAAACCTTCATTTGACTCCATTTTATGCCCTCCTAAGAGCACTATCCGAAAATCTACCTTTAATCCTAGTTCACGGGCTGCCCAAAACTACAACATTGTTGAAGATTTGGCTCAAGCACCGTGTGCTATGTCTTCTTTGGAAGTTCTACAACACTATCCCAGCCAACGTAGAATGCTCTTAGCTTCCATCAATGCTTTTGATCCTGAGTCATCTAATAACCTCACGTTTAATCTGGATGATCATCAACCTCGACTCTCTCACCAACTAGCTTTTCAGATCGATGTTGTTGTTCACAATCAACAAATCCGCTGAACTATCTTGGATGAGGGAGCCTCCACTTGTGTCATGTCTTTGGCTTGTTGGAAAGGCTTAAAATCACCTGCCCTTAACAAATCCCCTACGATGTAATGCACTTTCGATGGGAGAGGTTTTCATCCTCACAGACTGTTACAATCCTTAGCCGTTCAGTTGGGCAGAAAAACTGTTACCGTTGATGTCGAGGTGGTCGATGCCCCCCTCAATTACAACCTACTACTTGGAATAAGTTGGTTCTATGCTATGAATTTTGTCACCTCATCGGTGTTTTGATGTGTACAATTCCCCCATCAAGGCAAAATTGTCACTATCGATCAACTAGATTTTTGTACACCCGACGCTCGTGCCCCTGTCACCAACAACATTCCTTCTTTGGGAGACCACCCAGTTACGTATGAAAGCGTTGGTGTTGGCTTATTGAAATATTATAGCCTTATGGGTACCTTCCCTACACCACTTCCACCCACCACACATCATATTTCCACCGTCAATATGATTTCGACTATGGCTTATCAATCTTTGGAATCATTTGACCCTTGGATTGTACCTAGTCCTATGGAATTCGATGTGCTCGGTGACACCATGCCACTTATCCCAGACGAGGTCACATACGTGGTTATTCAATCTGCCTCTCCCTCTCTGGACAACCCACATTTACTGGCACCTGATGCCTACTTGATGCCATCATGGTTGGATTCCCTATCGTCTATGATCAATTACATTTCCCAAATTTTCCCTTCTGACGAATCTATAATGGAAATGCTTAGTATTGACGACATACCTTGAGATGATAACCATCATCGATCCTCTTTTCTTCTGCCTCTGGAAGAAATCCATAAAGACATACACTTTGTCTTCCCTCCTGATGTTACCAATTCTCTACAATCTCCCATCCTCACACAAGATACTCTTTCTGAGGGGAATATGGGTAATATCTCTACTACAATCGTTATCGACATTTCAATCAAAGAAGGCGGTGTGGAAAACATTAACCTTGGTGCTAATTGCACACCCGAAGAAGTGGTCTCTTACACCGCTCTATTTAAATAATTCTGCAATGTCTTCGCTTGGAGCTACGAGGAAATGCCAGGAATTGACCCCTCGATCGTCATGCATGACTTCAAGACGTACCCAGGTGCAAAACCTATTTGACAGAAACTTCACCCGGTTCATCCCAAGAAAATCACAGCTATCAAAGAAGAAGTTGAGAAACTTTTAAAATCTGGCTTTATCTATCCTGTCCCTTTGACAGAATGGGTCTCCAACCTTGTTCCGATCACCAAAAAACAGGGGACCATCCGTGTCTATGTTGACTATCGGGATCTCAATAAAGCTTGTCCAAAGGACAACTACCCTACACCCTTCATCGACCAAATCATTGATAATTGCGTTGGGAGCATAATCTTCTCTTTCATGGATGGCTTCTCCGGGTATAACCAGATTGAAATTTTACCTGTTGATCAGCATAAGACAACCTTCATCTGTCCATGGGGAACTTTCTCCTATCGAAAGCTACCTTTTGGTCTCAAAAATGTTGGTGCTACTTTCCAGCGGACCATGTCATACACTTTCCACGATATCAATCATATCGCAGAACCTTACCTCGACGACTTACATGGCCACTCACCCAATCGATCAGATCACGTTGATCACTTACGGGGTATTTTTCTTCGATGTCAGTTTTACCGTATCCGCTTGAACCCACATAAGTGTATTTTTGTTGTCGAATCCGGTCGACTCCTCGGTTTTGTTGTCTCCAAAGACGGGATTAGGGTGGATCCCTTAAAGATTAAGGCTATTCTGGCCTTACCGCCACCTACTAATTTGATCCAACTCCAAAGTTTGCAAGGAAAAGCAAAATTCCTTCACCGTTTCATTTGTAACTACGCTGAGATAAATAAAGGATTCATGTGGTTGTTTCAAAAAAACACCCCTTTCATCTAGGATGACATCGCTCAATGATCATTTGATGCTCTTAATCATGCCTTGACCCACGCACCTTTGTTGCACCCTCCAGAGTATACAAAGGACTACATCCTTTACTTAGCTGCCTTCACTTCCACTATTGCAATGGTGTTAGTTCAAGAGGACCCCAACGGTGAGGAACATGTGATCTATTACCTGAGCAAGAGTCTATCTGGACCCGAACTCCAATATTCACATGTAGAGAAACTGGCTCTGGCAACCGTCATCAATGTCCAGAGATTTCTCCATTACATCTTACTACGCACCACCACTGTGATTACGAACTCAAACCCCATGTACCACATCCTGACACGTCAAGTGCTCGAGGGAAAATACTCTAAATGGATCGTCATCCTTCAGGAATTTGATCTTGAATTTATGAAGTCCGAAAAGTCCCTGGTGTTTGCAGAGCTTATCTGTGATCCCCCCCATGCTGATGAAGACATAAAACCTAGAGATTCTCTCCCTGAAGAAACTCTTTTCCTCATCATCACATCTGATCCTTGGTACAGAGACATCCTCCTTTACCTCCAAACCCAACGTTTTTAGCCTAACACTTCCCGTGAAGAGCGTCGATGTATTCGCCACCATTCTCATTGTTATCTCAACGTCGACGACACCTTGTATCATTGTGGTATTGATACTATCCTTCGACGATGTTTGATTCATGCAGAGGTTGAACCATGGATGATTTTAAGGATGGAAATTTATTTTAAAATATAGAAACCTTGGCGAATCTTACTAATCCCTCATATGCCAACTATAAATGTTTAGTGATATTTTTGTAAAATTATTCAAATCTCTAAGGATTTTTTATAGTTTTTATAAAATTTTGGTGATTTTTAAGGTTAAATAATTTTATCCTATAGAATTTGGGCGAATCTTTTTTAAAATAGCGAATCTCATTTTTGGAAAAACCATGGAAAATTAGCCCATGAGCGAAATTTAGCCCATAAAATCATCTATGGGTTGAACGCGTCCTGAACGACTGTCACCTTGGAGCCTGTGGTAGTCACCTTTTGGGGATGGCCACAGCCCAAAAAATTATACATGCCGGCTATTTTTGGCCCTCGATTTTCAAAGATTGTATTGAGGCAGTCAAAAAATGCCCACCCTACCAAGTTTTCAACAACAAGGCACGAACCCACCCTATGACGCTGCACCCCGTTATCGCCATTAGCCCCTTTGCAAAGTGGGGTGTCGATTTCATGCAATGTAAGCCTACCTCAGCCGGGGGGCACAGTTATATAATCGTCGCCATCGACTACTTTACAAAATGGGCTGAGGCTATGCCTACCTTTCTGAACAATGGTCGTACCGCAGCTCTTTTTGTTTTTAACCACATCATAACTCGTTTTGGTGTACCAGGCACCATTGTCACCGATCACAGTGCACACTTTAAGAACCAGATGATGAGTGAATTGCATGCCAAGTTGGGTTTTCGACATGAAAACTCATCCCCATACTATCCTCAGGCCAACGGACAAGTTGAGGCCATCAACAAGGTCCTCAAAACCATGATTCAATGCATGGTAGGGGAAAATAAGACATCCTGGCATCTACAACTTTTCTCCGCTCTCTGGGCTTACCGTACTTCCGTGAAAACCGCAACTAGATTTACTCCTTTCCAGTTGGTGTATGGCATCGAAGTCGTTTTACCAATCGAGTGTGAGATTCCATCTCTGAAACTTAAAGTAGAACTCCTACCCCATACCTCTACCAAAGAAGAATGTTTCTTATATCTATCCAAACTAGAAGAAACACGTCGTGATGCTGCTCTCGTTAACGAGGCACATCAGAAACGGATAAAAAATCAATACGACAAATCCGTCCATCCTCGGACTTTTGCAGAAGGAGACTTAGTCCTCGTCTATGACCAGACTCATGAAAAATTAGGGACAGGTAAGTTAGAACCTCTGTGGCATGGACCTTACATTGTGAAATGTGTTCTACACAGAGGCGCCTACGAGTTAGTCGATTATGATGGAATTTCCCTAGGGGAGCCCTAGAACGGACTTTACCTTAAAAGGTACTATGCCTAGATCACCTAGCATGTGTACATTGTACATTATTGTATTTTAGTTTGGTGTGTCTGTTTCTTTCGTGTGCTTGAGTCTTTACCTTTTCCACTCATAACTGTGCCTTCTGTTTTCATGCGCAGATGACATCTTCCTTTCCTATCTTTGTCAAGTTTATGGATCGCACTAGTCGACACACCCGGAACATTGCTTCGACAGCATGGGTCATTTACCAATTTGACGAGGTGGTGAGTTCAGAAGGTATTTGCTTAGGACCAGCGACTAATAACATCACAGAATATCATGTTTTCATCGGACTCTGACCCAAGCCTCCTCCCTAGGTATCTCTCATATCATTGTTAACCTAGACTCCCAACTCGTGGTCTATCAACTCAACCGTATCTACGCTATTCGTAATCCTATCCTGCTACGTCTCCACCTACAAGTTCATCATCTTGAACGAATATTTGATTATATCAAATACAGACATATTCCACGAGAACTCAACAATGTTTTGGATTCGTTACCTAATTACATCATGGATCGGTATCTCACCCATAGATAAGATTTCATAAAGGAAAACAAATTGTACATCACATGTAAATTAAAACACATCACATTAAAGGCATCATCATGTACAAATGTTTTGGCACTGTAAAAACTCGAAATTGTATATATATACATAGTATGACTGAAAATGTTTTGATTACATCAAAAAAGTATTTAGAAGATCAAAATGTTGGGTCTTTACACCCATACAACATCGTCTGACAAGTCATGAAAAATATACAATCACCAGAGAGACTCTAATCTCCCTGCACTGCATTGTGCTGAGAGTAACATATCACTGCGTGCACTACGCATCTCGGTAGAGAATTAACATTCTCTGGCACTCCCATAGTGTGCCTCTGCAGATGTAAAGGCACTTCTCTCCTCTGTAGAGGAGGAATGCCCATCATGAGGCCTTGAAGGTTTCTTTCAACCTCCCGGAGACCTATCACTGGTGCCCCTGGATCTGCTGCAACCGGAGCACCCCCACGACGTCCTGGTATCGGTATCTCAGTCGGGTGCACTGCTCCCTTGTCTTCATGTTGAAAACAATACATCCATTAAAAAATCTTCTACCTACCCAAAAAAAATATATACATTAAAAAACTTAAAAAACAAAAACTAGACAAGGTGTTGCTTAGTCTCTCACCTGGCGCATCCCAATCTTCCCCCACGGGTAGAATCAAATCCATGCTCCCACGAAACTCCACCTCGACATATGGGAATTCTAATATCCAAAGATACTGGCATCTCAGCCAAGTGAAGAAGTCACCGGTGAAACGAAACTCTGACTCTGCCACTAGTCTCGGAGACAGACTAATCCATCGTTCCATCCATGGTTCTCCCACTATTCGTACTGCCAGTGATATATGAGGCTCCATTTGGGGGATGCACTCTAAGAAAAATGAGACCAAGAAAGAGCCGTATCCGAATTGTTTCTGCCCCATCCTACACCGTGAAACCTATTCCTTCACATTCTGAAGAAACCCTGCGCTCCAGTTAAACAGTGTTGGCTCCAAACACTGTATGCCATAAGCTACCTGTGATCTCGACGCCAGATGTGCGCTAGTGCTTCCTGTCACACTCGTGATGGCGAACAAAATAGACCAAAGGGGTAACTCTCTGATATCCTTGATTGGGATTCTACCCCCCACCAATCTTGCTCCTGGGACATAATGACGTGCTAGATACATGCCCACTTGCTCAGGAAGCGCCCTCTGTCCGGAAAAAGATATAGGAACCCCTCTTTTCGAGAGGCCAGTCAAGAAATATACGTCTTCCAACTTGATGGTTAGAAATTGTGTTCTGATCCGAAACCCTTGCTCCGCGACATCCCACAAGCTGATTATGTGCTCAAGCAGAAGAATCTCCTTCTTCATCTTTTGCAATTTGAAGAATTTCAGTAGGCCACAAGCTCTCAACGTGGCCCACGTGCGAGGACTCCGCAAAGCAGCCAAATCATCAAGCTCATGCTCTCGTTCTTTCCACTCAATCATGGTCGTTGCCGAAATCACCTACAAACAAAAAAAAAAACAAAGAATTTCATTATTCAATTTTTCAGCAATTTCTTAAGCAATTTAAAAACTTGAAATCTAATTCCCACATTGTTCAAAAAGGACCACGCCCTCTTTTTATCACTCAACAATCATCATGCAACAACAAAACATTTTAAAATTAACATGATTTCCATAATGGCTGCGTGGGCATATTTTTGAGTTTTTTATGGATTTCTTGACAAAAACGACCCATCCACCCAAGTGTCAAGGCATTGGCATCTTTGTTATCACCTTCTAAAAACGTTTTTGCAAAAGAATGTCTTTTTCCCATCATTTTCCATAGAGGCCGATTTGATCTTTTTTGGATCGACCTAGGGCTTCGTTTTTTAATTTAAATATTGCTATGAAAATGAATATTGAACCATGTAATTGAAAGAAGGGGAGATGAAGATGAACTTGATCCAAACGGCAAGAGAAACAGTCAACCGTAGCTCCGGTATCAAGCGAAACAAGATCCACCTCCAAAGTAAGAATCTCCACTGCTACAAATCCTTATGCAAAATGAAATGGTAAATGAAGATTTTTCTTGTATTACTATTTATAAATTTCCATTTTTTATAAGGTATAGTTATTTATGGGTTTCTCTGACAATATAATGGCTTCACTAAACCTCTGGATTGTAGTTTTGACACCACAGGTTTCCAAGCAGTTCTGATCGTTTGTTTACCTTGTCACATCCATGACCATAGTCTTAGTTCATTTTCAAGCTCGAAAATATGAGAACGCACCGGGTAAAATTTTATCTCTTTTTCGGACCCATATGGACACACAAAAAAGGAACCCCCTGGAGTTATCTTTAAACTCTTTTCAGACTCTCTATATATGAAAATATCTTCGAGTGATCTTGCTTCGTTTCACACTCGTTAAAAGGTTCGAAAGGGCGTCTTTCGAGTGGTAGTTTATCTCTTTTTCAGCCTTGTGAGACTAACTGTACAAAAAAGGAACTAAGAGAGTTCTCTTTTAAGTGTTTTTCTAGACTCTATAATCATGAAAAACTTTCGAGTTTTTTTGTCTTTGGACTTGTTAAAACAAACATCGACAGGCCCATATGGGACCGAACCCTTACTTCTTCCAGTTCGTTAAAAAAGGGAAGAGGAAATTACCGAAGGTGAGTTATATCGAGCATGTGTTACCCTCCTCGAGCTCGTTAAATCAAAAAGAGGTACTCATCTATCTAGATTGGGGAAAATTTGAAAGAAGCAAGCCAAGCAGTCTCTTGAGAACATTACCAAGTAATTCTTAGAGTCTCCCTTGAACACGACACTTTGTCTTTTGCACACATTATAATCCGTTGAACCTCTGCACTGAGCCAATCCTTGGAGTTTTCTCCACTCCTCTAGGTCACCTGACGTAAGTCACAACATCCACTGCATCATCAAGTTTTGGTCCATGCCATGTTTCTTCTCTCGTGCCTCAGTGTTCAAGGGAAGTATCCGCCTCTAGAGTCAGCCATCACAAATATCTTGTCTCAAAACCTGTGTCAGTCCATGTTCATTTGATCTACCAATTACATCTCTATGTCTGTTTCGTGTCGTTGATGGGGGATACATCAAGGCCCTCCTTCGACAAGCCTATTCATGTCGACTTCAACACATTATCCAGGAATTAGGCTTAGAAACTAGTTAGTACTTTGGTACCTGCATGCCTCAATGGCAAGCCTCCTCACGTCTGACAGTAGGTTTACACCATTGACCTATGATCGGATGATTCCACGGATGTTCGACTCCAGCTCATCTATACACATTCGTTGGAATGTACTAGGGTACATTGGGAATTATTGACATTAATGGTGATCTCCCTCGTGCTTGTTAACAGTTTACATCATTGACCGGTAATCAAGTGGTTTCTGCCATGTTCGACATCAGGACATCTATTCACATGGTTAGATTCGTACTACATCGGGATCAGTAAGAATACCCTGGGTTGAGTGTTCACTTTGATATGTGCTTCGCCCAGGTTGCAAATGAGTTTCCCTTGAACAATAACACATATATACTGTTACATAGATCTACTTTGTATTGGTCATGGCTATGTCTTGTCATCTCATAGATCCACTATGTATTCTTCATGGCTACAATTAGTTCAGGTCATGTATAGATCCACACTGTATCCTCGGTGGCTATACCCTTTTTATCAATACAATTATGGATCCGCAATGTATTTTATGGCGGCCATATCTTGCAAGTCTTGATCACCCAAGCATAGGTATGTTTGCCTTGGGTTTTGAAACGTGTCATAATATTTGTTGGGTGTTTGTGTGCAGCTTCTGTCAGGTTCTCCGCATCTATACCCTTGCTTGAAAGTCTACAAAGAATTTCAGTTATCAGTTCTCATCTTCTAACTTCATACTTTGGGGGGAAATCTGTTACACATCAACATTACTCGCTTTGATAAGTGTCGCAAGTGTCGTATGTTGTTCACAAGTGTCAAAAATGTCAAGCAAAGCATACTACCACGATGACGACACTAAGAAGAAACTTAGAATACCTCAAACACCTGATTTGGAGGAAGAGGGATGGTTAACTGAAGTCAAGTATCTCTTGCCACCTGAAAGAAGCTTTCAAACTAAGGTTTTAGAAGAGAGTGCTCCCCTACATCACCCTTAAGAGCGTTGGTGCTCCCCTATAAGGTGCTAGGGATTGTTATAACACCAAACTGCCCCTTTGAAGGAGTGCTATAGATATTTAGAGCATTGGCGCCACCCTAAAGCCTACTAGGGAGCGCTATAGCGCTCCGATGGTCTTTTTAAGGGAGCGTTTCCTATTCTGAGCAGCAGTTGATCTGTTGAGGAGATTAAGGGGAGGATCTTTCAATCTTGGAAGGCAGTTGCATTTGAATTACTGGTTCAGCCATGATCTTAGGAGAATATCCTTGGTTCAAGGAGGGAAATCCTCAACTTACCCTAAAGATACCTCAAGAGGTTAAGCCTCTCTAAACCTATATAAACAGGCTCTATCATGGTGGAAAGGAGGAAGAATTGCAAGCATGAAACCTATGATCTCATAAGAAACACATGATGAACTGGAGGAGAGTAATCAGTGAAGCTTCTATCATTCGGGTCGTGGATCTTTTGAGCAAGGGTTAGACAAAGGGGACTTGACGAAGCTATCGCATTCGCATCTACGGTTGTAAGTTACTTCTGTCATTATTCTCGTCAATATGACACGCTTGGCCTGTTTCTTTCTAGTTTTTGTTTGATCTCACATAAACTTGTCTCTGATATATAGATATATTTCAAGCTAATATCAATAGAGTAGGAAGTGGTCGTACTATTGTTTGTCTACAGGTCTCATCGAGGAGCGGAAGATTGGAGCTCGACTCGGAGCGTGCAGGGACAAATGCTGGTAAAAGGTACTTCTTTTCTCCTTCCTCTTCATGCATTAGTTTGTATAGATCTGAAAGGAAGTCAGTGTCCACATTAAGCATCTTCTGTCTTAAGAGTTAAGAGTCTAGCTCTCAAGAAGAGATCTACCTGTCCGCAGGGAGATTTCCCTTCAACAGCGTCCTTTTTGTCAGGTTATTCATTTGACCCTTCATCTTCTCAATAGATCAGGATTTTCATCAGTATTAACTTCCTGAACCACCAATCATATTCCTTCATGAAATTTCATGTGGCTTCTTGCATATTCAAGTGCGTGAGCAGGTGGTGTATTCAATTTGCAGGTACAGGATGAAGTGTTAAGAAAGCTTCGTGTTTTCCTCATTGAAGCTTCTCCATTCCACCTCACCGATCCACCTTATAGATTCCACTTGATTAATTCCCACTTGTGATATCATGGCCAGTAATTTCAATGATTTTCCCTCTCAATCAGTTGTATGTTGTTTCCCTCTCAATCAGTTGTATGTTGTTTTTCATTAATCACAACATAATTACAAGCTTCATAATCACATTGTATGAAGTCTTAGCATAATTACAATGATGGGGGGAAACAAGGTGTTATATTCTCCTCCCCCTTAAAGAAACACCATCCTCGGTGTTTGAAACACCATATATGTACAATTGTATAGAAAAACAAAATGGGTATGTCATTCGCATGGAATCTTTTGGCTCCCATGTAGCCTCATCTACTTCAAAGTGCTTCCATTGCACCTTGACCTGCATGATGACTTGGTTCTAGAGCATTGTTTCTCTCATGTCCAGGATGCATTGAGGTTTAGAATAGAATTCTCCCTCTAGTTCCACCTGTATCACAATCCAATCAATAATATGATTAGAATCATGAATATATTTCTTCAACAACGATACATGGAATACAAAATGAGCTTTAATAGTAGGAGCTAACACAAGTATGTATGCTACTGGCCCCACTCTTTCCAGAACTTCAAATGGTCCATGGTATTGGGGTGCCAACTTAACACATGTCCCCATTCTCAAGGAACTCCTCTTGGGTTTTACTCAGAGATATACATGATCTCCCACTTTGAACTCTTTATGAGTTCTCTTTTGGTCTACATAACTCTTTTTCCTATCTTGGGATACTTTTAGATTATTCCCTATCTTAATCATTACCTATTCCATTTCCTTCAGAAATTTTGGCCCAAGTGTGATCCTACCCGTTGGATTGTCCCAACTAATTGGAACTCTACACCTTCTTCCATACAAAATCTCAAACGGGCTCATCTTCAATGATTCTTGATAGCCTTTTTTATAGATGAATTCTACCAGGGATACATATTCTTCCCATTTCCAGGGTTGTTGCATAACATGCATTCTTAACATGTCATATAGCACTATATTCACTCTTTCAGTATGACCATTTGTTTGAGGGTGGTAGGTCGTGTTGAACACCAATTATGTTCCCAAGCCTGCAAACAAGATTTTCCAAAATGTTGAGGTGAACTTAGCATCTATGTCTAAGATTATAGTTTTGGGAAGACCATGCAATCTGAAAATTTCCTTCATAAAAACATTAGCAAAATTTATGGCCTTGAAAGTAGATTTAATAGGGATGAAATGAGCTTCCTTGCTCAGTTTATCTACTACAACCATGATTGCATCATGTTCCTTAATTGTATTTGGAAAACCAATAATAAAATCCATGGATAGTGTCTCCCATTTCCACTCTCGGATTTGCAAAGGCTGAAATAGTCCTATGGGATGGTTGTGTTCAACCTTTACCTGTTGACACTCTAGACACTTAGCAATGTATTCAGCAATGTCCTGCTTCATTCCAGGCCATTAGTAAAACTACCTTACTATTGTTACCATATTTTGATAACTAGGGTGACCCACATAAGGTCTCCTATGAAACTCATCCATAATCAGGTGCCTCAAATATGTTGAATTAGGCACATACATTCTATCGTTATACAATAACAACTCATCAACTATAAGTTGATATCCTTCATATTTCTTCTCTCTGGGTTCTTCCTACAATCATTTTCTTACTTATTTGAAGAAATCATCTTCTTGCAAGAGGTTTTTATTCCTCTACTTGATGTCAAACTCTCCTATACTTGTTGTTGTTAAGTGTATAGTCTGCACACTTTGATTGAGTGCATCTTCTACTTTTTTCTCCTTCCCTTTAATATGTTTGATTTCAAAATCAAACTCACTAATCAGTGTCATCCACCTGGCCTATCTAACACTCAATATTGGTTGGTTGAAAAACTACTTTAGTCCACAGTGGTAAGTCATCCAAATAAACCTTCATCCAAGAAAGTAATGTCTCCACATCTTTAATCCATGCACAATTGTTGCAAGATATAAATCATGGGAAACGTACTTTTTCTCATGCTCATTTATCTTTCTTGACTCATAGCAGATCATTTTCCCTTCTTACATAAGCACGCCATTGAGTCCTTCTTTGCAAGAATCAATGCAAACCAATAAATCATTTTCAAGGTGTACAATATTCAAAACATGGGCATTAGTCAAACAATGCTTCAGTTGTTGAAATGTGGCCTCACATTCTGATGACCACACAAATTTCTTCCCCTTCCCTTGTAATGAAGTAATGGGATTATAAATCTTGGAAAATCCCTTTATAAACCTTTTCTAATATCCAACTAATACCATGAAAGATCTTATCTCTACTACATTCCTAGGGGCAGGTCAATCCATGATTGCCTTGATCTTTTTTGGATCTACTGCCACTCCTTCTACCGAGATTATGAGGCCTAAATATTGGATTTCCTTCTAAAATAAATCACACTTGTTGAACTTAGAATAAATTTGGTTCTCTCTCAACACCTTCAACACCATTCTAATATGTTACTCATACTCTTATATAGTCTTGGAATACACCAAAATATCATCCACAAACACTAAGACAAATTTTTCTAGGTATTTTCTAAGCACACTATTCATTAAACACATGAAAATGGTTGGTGCATTTGTAAGCCTAAATGGAACCACTATGAACTCATAGTTTCCATACCTCATTCTAAAAGTCATCTTATGGATGTCCTCATCCTTAATATTGACTTGATGATATCCAAACCTTAATTCAATCTTAGAGAAGACTACATCTCCCCTGAGTCGATCAAAGAGATCATCAATCTTGGGTAATGGATACTTGTTCATGATGAACATATTTTTCAACTACCTATAGTCAATACGCAATCTCAAGGTACCATCCTTATTATTCACAAATAGGGTTGGTGCTCCCCATGGGGATACACTTGGTCTAACGTAACATTTATCCAACATTTCCTTCAATTGTACCTTCAATTCTACCAGTTTTGTTGTGCTCATTTTGCAGGGTAGTTTTGATGTTGGTACCACCCTATGTACAATATCTATTGAAACATCAATATCTCTCCTTGGAGGTAGTCCAGGCACCTCCTATGAAAACACATATTTAAACTCCCACAACATAGGGTGATCTTCAGCCTTCAACTCCTTTCCTTATGTTGAGTTAAGCACTTGTATAGCATACAAGGGGAACCCTTTCTGAATGAACTTCCTAAGTTGCATTGTTGATAATTTCCTAACTAAAAATGGCTTCTCAATGCCTTGAAAAACTCTCACATTACCTTCTTCATCTTCACATTCAAAAAAATTCTCATAACAATTCAGACTTTTCTTATGGGCATCTAGCCAATCCATACCTAGTAGCATGTCATACGATGCTAAAGGTATGATATTCAAGGTTTCTTGAGCATGCAATCTGCTTATCTCAAACGGACGTACTTCTATTACTTCAGTGTCTTTCCTCTTAGTTCTAGTGGCTAATTGGACTAACCATGCCTTTGCATATTTCTCCCTCTATAAAGCACATGCTTCAACAACTTGAGGTGAGACATAACTAATATTAGATCCAAGTTCAATTAAAATAGAAATAGGTTGCTTGGAAATTATACCTTTCATCTCTACCACAAAATCTTGGTGGTCTTCTTATTGATTTTCCATAGTTACATCTATCCTTGGCACACTTCTGGCCACATCATTGATTGTAGTTGCCTCCTACATATGATAAAATTTCTTGATGTCATGGTGTATGTGAGGGAAATCCCTCAACAGGTGTGGTTCTCCACAACCCCAAAATTGTAGAGGCCCTTTTTTTAGTTCCTCTACTTTTTCTCTTTCCTACTCTACTAGCTTATTTCCACTCTAAGATGGAAAATTTTGTTGATGCGCACCTCTGCTTAGCTGACCAAACTGTGCACCCTTCTTTGGATTATTGTATGGAAATTATATGAATCCATTTTTATGGGACATGTTATTGCATAAGTTGTTGGTTGGGAAAAGCTTGACCCCACTATGAAATGGAGACAACTTTGAGAACACATTCCCACTATCACCTTAGGTAGGTATTCCCGTCACTTTAGAGATGATAGAATTACCTCAAGGGGGGGATATCAGTGACCCTAGGGGGGAATGAGATGGAAAGTGAGGAGATGAAGGAAATACCCCCTATAGGTCAATATGGAAGATGTGAAAGGTATTGGTAAAGAATCTTGGTGATAGCCAATGGTTTCCAAGAGACAAGAACACCTACAAAGAATGATGTACCTGCCCGAGACACAAGAACAAGTCGAGTATATATGTATAATGTTAGGTTGAAAAGAAAGTTAGGCTTATTGTCCCTAATTTCAGCAGCAAACAATGATGTATATCAGCAATAAAATGGTAATGATAGCTGCAAAATATATTTGCTTAAATCTTAACAAAAGGTACAAGAGATAAGCTAGCAAATAACTAATTTAGCTCAAGAAGAGAGCATGAAACTTTAGCAACAATGTAAGGTTGTTGTTAACAAGTTTTGCAGAAGTAATTATCATCCTTACGGCTGTAACAAACAATTAATTACAGCAGAGAAATCAACCATCAAACTTGCCAAGAATCCACCCAAAAAGTGTGCTAGTCTTAGTAGATTAGTATGGAAAAAATTTAGCAACTTTCCACGGTTGAATAACAAGTTATAAATGAAAGTGTGTTAGGGTTTTTGAAGCCCTAATGGCTGTAGATGAAAGTTTATAACAGAAGAAAGAAATATTTATCCAATTAAGATGCCCTAGTGGCTATGACAAGCCTAGAACATCAAGAAGAGATTGTAATTTAAACAATTTGATTATCTTGTGTTTTCATGTATCCCAATGCAAAAATTTTATTTCTCCAATGCAAATTTTAGATAATTAGTGATTTAACTATTGGGTTATGGATTCAAAGAATGATTTAACTATACTACTTCCTTGAGGGTGTAAACCCTCTTACTCCTCAAGGCAAGTAAAGCTAACTAGGAAGTGCTAGGAGAGTGTAAGCCCTTTTACTTCTCCTAGCACTACCTTAAGCAAAAAATTATTTCCAAGACAAATATTGATGAGATTAGTGGGGTTTTATGCACTCATACTCCTCAATAAATTCAACTAGTTAACCTTGCAACCAAGAAAACGATATAATAACAAGATAAACCCTTCACCTAGAGCAAGAATTAAGAAGAGAAACTTCCACTTTACCACAAATTATCCACCAATATGAAAGAGAAACACTCCACAAAAGGTAGCGCACCACTTCCTTCCACCAATAGCAAAGAAAACCATAAAAAAGTGAAAAGGAGATATAAAATGCCCAATAATAGCGAAAATTCCAGCCAAGTACTTCTCACAATGGGAGAGTTATGTTATGAAATGAGATTTGCATGATCTTTATTTATACAAAAGTCTTAAAACATAGTTTGTCCACTTTAGCAAGAGTAAAACATAAGATAAGGGGTCAATAACCCTTATCTTACCCCTTGAACCAAATAATAATATTTCATTTTCATTGTAACACAATATAAACCCTAAAAATAAGATGACATCACCCCTTTAGGGGGCATTTTGACACTTTGAGCAAGTCATTGGAAAATAAAATGGAGGTTATTGTGGCTCCTTGAGACTTCTCATCATGTGCTAGGGTCAATCCATGCCTCCTCTGGCAAAAACATTCCAAGTGTCAATGTGCAATAATTCTATCACCACCAAACCCCCTCAAGCATGAGGTCAAGCCTCAAAAGGTGACATTTCGCCTCTCCTAGACAAGTCGTTTGGGTAATAGGGGTTGGGTAAGATCCTCCATGATTCCATGTAAGCCTCCAAAGGCATGTCTCTGTGATCCAGTGTGTGGTTCTACAACATCCAACCTGTGGGATTCTTTCCCCATGGAAGCCCAATCTAGGCTTGTTCTCCCAAAACTGGCCACCAAGCAAGGTCCTACAAAACTAAGGGGTATGCCCTCCAAAAATGTCAAGTCAAAGATATCATGACAAGTGTAAACCACATAATCAAGGAACCCAAGCATGTGCATTAAAACTACCTCATAAAATTAAACAAATGCTCAAAGACCCTATACAATTGAGCAAGTTTAAGTATGGGAGCGGTGGCATAAAATTCCTATTAGGTAGACCGAAACCCTCAAGTAGGGGATGCTCCCAAGGATGGAATTTCAAGGTTATGTAATGTATGATAAGGTGGAAAGGGATTTATACTTCATAGTTCAATGTGTTTCATGACATACAAGGGCATGTATCATCTCATTTATGGATGCCTTTATAGAGGGTGTGTGGCACTTTTTCCAAGCCCATATTCTTGTCATTCTTTCTTCTTAGCTCTTCCTTTCTCTTTATATTTCTTTCATGTTTTAAGGAACAATTTGAAGGCCACTATCCTAGTCTGGTGTCTAGATAAAAATAGTGACATTCACAAATACCTCGCGGAAATGAGAAGGTTGGCTCATGATGAGACCCTATTTTTCTCAGTTGTGTAACTGAGAACCACTACCCTAGCTTGGTGATCAAATGATGGTAATGTCATACCACTAAATAACCATGATCATTATAGGCTAACTCATGATGAGACCTCATATCCTCCAACTAACCCCTTAAGCATCCACTATCATTTATTTTTGTAGGTTCCCCATTTCTTATAGAGAAGCATTTTATTGCTTTCTCAAGGATCCTTGTGCGAAGCATATGGAAGGTTTATATTTAGTCTTTTATATTTTTATCCAACAACAATCCCTTTGGGACTTCAACCCCTTCTTCTCATGAAATGAGGTACATGCCCTTCTTGGGTCACTAAAGTCAAAGGGGCTAGAAGAAGACAATATGATGGGAGTGTAATGAGTGGAAGGTGGTAAGTATGGTCAGGAATGGTACAATAACCCCTTAAGGGACCCTTGGTCACAAACCTTCCCCAAAGGTTGGCCACTTACTAGGAAATGTATGAAACTCATCAAGGTGAAACAGGGTCAAAATCATAATTTCCAAGTAGACGTTCTATAATCCAAATCAGCTTAAATACATGTTTAAATTCCTCAAATATTAGGATGATTATCCACCACAATAGTTGACTTGTACCACATGGAGAAAGACCCATTTTCCTTACAAAATCTAGCTAGTGTGGTGGATGCACTTACAATGGATCAGGATGTGGTGATAGAGTGGGCTTCTATATGTGAAAGTGGACACTTCTAGTCATGTGTTCTCTCAGCACTCCATATCTACAACATGACGGCCTTGAGACATCATCTCCTTAGTTATCCCACAAAATGGGCATAACAAGACCCACTCTCATCCCTTCTCTTCCAATCCTTAGAAGGTTCCTTCCTATGCCTAGACTGATCATAACAACACTTGGGATTTATTATTGTATCCTCTAATGTCTTTGGCTTATCAAATTCAATTATGTCCTGGTAGGACTATGGAAATCCACTAAGAAAATGTTGAACTCTTTCTTTCTCTTCTTTGAGGTAAGGAACATACCTCAACAACTCCATAAATCTCTTGGCATAGTCATCCATAGTAAGTTGTCTCAACTTATGCTCATGAAATTCTTTGATTTTGTTATCATAATACTTCTCCGATAGGTATGATTTTCTAAAGTACTTCTTAAATTGCTTCTAGGTCAATTTTCTTTCCTTCAATTCTTTGATCTCCTTGAGATCTTCCCGCCATATGGAAGATCCTCCATTTAGATTGAATATGGAAATCCTTGCCTTGGTATTCTCGGAATATTTGTGTACCCGAAAGTACTTATTCAAACCCAATAGCCAAGCTTCGGCTTCTTCTCCCTTCTTAACTTCTCTATTAAAGGTAGGTGGCCTAGCCTTCTTTAATTCTTCATTCAAATAACTCTATGAGTGTCTCTTCTTCTTCCTTAGAATAATTGATCTAGTGTCATTGCTGGAAAACTTCTTGAAATAAATATTCCTGGTGGATGAATCCATGTAAATGCTTCCACCAGATTTACTTTTCTTGGAATTCTAATGCCTTTTCTTGGAAGAACTATTCCCCACATCATTATGGGCCAATCAGTGCTTTTGAGCATCTGAAGGGATTTTCAACTTCTCCTATTACTACAACTCTGCATTACTAGGGCCTTGTTGTAGATGGTTATGAATCTCAAACAAGATTTATAGTAGTATTGCATTCAACTCTTCCTATTCAGTCTGAGATCTCATGAACCTCTCATTATTTTCCTTTAGACTTATGAAAGTGGATACCAAATCTAGGGGGGTTTATCTATCCCTATTACCATCAAATTCCTAATCTCTGAAGTGTGATGCATCTTCCATACTACATTGCACCATTCACCTCTTCCTACATTTTAGTACTTCCTACGTGTTGAAATAGTGAAACATTTTTAGTCATTACATAGATCATCATCATAGAATGAATTCTTGGCAAAGTAAAATCTTTCTTAAACAATTTTAAGGGGCCTTGGTGACCCATTCAAGCCTATAGTTTGAACTATTCTTTGATATCACTATGTAACACACCCAACCCCCTAACCCTCACTTAGGTGATGGGGTATCAAAATTTCATCTTCTTCAACTCAATTCGTTTATGTCAATGAAACCTATAGATGGATTCTACTCATCGAAAGCTTTCCAATGATTGTAATCATGCTAAAAATTGAGCTCTAGATCAAACGTTATAGCCTCTCAAGTTTTGTGGGATTTCATTTAACAAAACCACCTCATTTCCACATAGAATCCATGTGGATCCATGTCACTCATACCAACTAATGTGGCACTGATGTGGCACCTATCACCTGGCCCATCAGCCTTTGGCCTATTGGGCCCACCAAATTCAATGGTTCTCATCACTTGGAACCTTTCTTCTTCGTCATCAAGGTTCTTCTCCCTCGAAGTTATAATTCACCTCAAGTATTAAGTTCCAATGATGTACACTCTAATGGTCCATTCCCTAGATCCAATGGCTTTCAAACAGTGACATCTAATGGATTTGATCATATCAAAGCCTCTAATTTTTAGAAAAAAAGGATCACCGAGAAAAAAATAAAACAAATGCAGAAATAAAACACAAAAGATACATAATACAATAGAGACATAGATATGTGTGGTTCACCCAGTGTGGGTTATGTCCACCAAAGAAATTGCCAGGTCCTTTCTTTTTATTATCTAGCAAAATGAAGTGATACAACCTACAACACACTCATTGTAACTTCCTCTTCTTTCTCTCACATTATCCTCTCTTAGTATACAATATTCACTCACATACATAGCTAAAATAGAATTCCCTCAGGAAAGAGGGTTTCCTTCTAGGGAAAAAAAACCCCTAACATAACTTCTACTGTCAGATCTGTGACCTTATAATGAATGGTTCATATTGACTATGAAATTACAATATTACAAGGTAATTTTCCTGAAAATATTCCTCGGGGGCTCTGTTGGCCCCCATGCCCCCCAGCTGGGGTGGTAGGACCCCCCCGGAGCCCCTTCATTTGGGGACCATCCCCTGAACCCATAGTAGAGGGGGGCTAGGCATACCTGCATATAAATCAAGAAGATAATCAAGCTCCACAACCAACAATCTCCCACTTTGAGACTGATCATAAAAATTCTACTGCTCTTGTACTTGTTGGACTATGATCCACCTTAGACCTGAAAAAATTATCGTCTTCACTTGCATGCTTTAAGACCAACTGAAACTGAGCAGGAACTCAGATTCTCTCTAGTTACTACCTTTGTTAACATGTCTACAGGATTCTGACTAGTATGCATCTTTTCTAACTTCAATTGTCCATATTCCAAGATGGATTGTATGAAATGGTACCTAAGTTGTATATGCTTAGTATTAGAATTGAAGGTTGGGTTCTTTGCAATATGAATGGCACTCTCATTTTCACAGTACAACCTATTATTCTCTTGCTTCTTTCCCAATTCCTCCATAAACCTTTGTAACCAAATCATTTATTTACTAGCCTTTGTAACAACAACATACTCTACTTCTATTGTTGAAAGTGAAATAACCTTTTACAATTTTGAAATCCAAATTATTGATGTTCCACCTATATTAAAAACATACCTCATGGTTCTCCTCCTGCTATATTTATCATCTACCATATTTGAATCAACATATCCCTGTAGAATAGTGTATGAACCTCCAAAACATAATGCATGAGTACTAGTACCTCTCAAATACCTGAGAATCCACTTTACTTCCTCCCAATGTTATTTACCTGGATTACTCATATACCTTCTCACAACTCCCACTACATTTGCAATATCTAGTCTTGTGCAAACCATCGCATACATCAAGCTTCGAATTGTTGATGAATAAGGGACCCTGGATATGTATTATATCTCCTCCTATGTCTTGGGACACATTTTATTTGTTAATTTTAAATGGTTGGCCAAATGTGTACTAATTGGTTTTCCATTCTGCATTCTAAACCTCTCAAACACCTTCTCTATGTACTCACCCTGAGACAAAGTCAATTTGCGATTTTCCATGTCTCTTGTTACTCTCATACCAAGGATTTTCTTTGCATCACCCAAATCCTTCATCGCAAATGAATTAGCTAATTTCCTTTTGATCACATTTATATCCTACATGTTAGACCCTACAACAAGCATGTCATCTACATACAATAGCAAGATAATATAGCTTCCATTTTCTAACCTCTTAAAATAAACACAGTGATCAAAATGACATCTACGATAATTGTGTTATGTCATAAATCTGTCAAACTTCAAATACCACTGCCTTGGAATTTTCTTTGGGACATACAAGCTCTTCTTCAACATGCATACCAAATTCTCATTCCCTTTGACCTCATACCCATGTGGTTGTTGCATATAAATCTCTTCTTCCAAATACCATAGAGAAAAGTTGTTTTTACATCTTGATGTTCAAGATGCATATCTTCTACTGCCACAAGACTTAAAATATTCCTAATTGAAGTCATTTTAACAACAAGAGAAAATATTTAATCAAAATATATACCTTTCTTTTGTGAATACCCCTTTACAACAAGTCTAGCATTGTACCATTTTTTGCATCCATCTTCTTCCTTCAACCTGTAAACCCATTTATTTTGCAATGATCTTTTTCCTACAAGCAACTGAACCAAGTCCCAAGTCTGGTTATTTACCAAGGAATCCATTTCCTCTTCCATGCCTTGCTCCCACTTCGTTTTAGTGTCTACTTGCATTGCCTCTTCATAACTTTTTGGTTCACCAGAATCAATCAATAATAAATAATATAATGAAGGAGAGTATTGTTCAGGGGGTCTACTTAACCTAGTATATCTTCTAACAACACTTGCAGGAGATTGAGGTACTTGCTTCTTTTGTTGTTGTACATTTTGATTTTCTGGTACCTTTGGAATTTCATTTTCGGTGATCTCATCAAGCATTGTGTATTATGTGTTTTCCTTTTCCTGTTTCTTTCCCTGCAACTGATCCTTATACATGACCTTCTCATTGAATATGAGATCTCTACTCCTAATGATTTTATGAATTTTATAATCCCATAAGAGATAACCAAAATCATTAACATTGTATCCAATAAAGGTACACTTCTTGGATTTTGCCTCAAGATTTGTTCTATTTTATTTATCAATATGGAAAAATGATTCACAACCGGAAGTCTTCAAAAATGATTAGTTTACCTTTTTACCTGTCCATGCCTCTTATGGAATGCCACCATCCAAAGAGATTGAAGGTCATTTGTTTATTAATTAAATAGTATTATATATATCATATGCCCATAATTGTAATGGAAACCCATCATGCAATCTCATACTCCTTGCACATCCCATGATTGTCTTATTCATCCTTTCTGACACACCATTTTCTTGTGGTGTTCTTGGAATTGTCTTCTCTCTATGAATCCCATGGTATGAACAATAATCATAAAAATCCTTGCTACAATATTCACCTCCATTGTCTGATCTGAGACACTTCAACCTCTTTCTTGTCTCATTCTCAACCAAAGATTTTCATTTCTTAAAAGTATCAAAAACATCAGATTTTTGTAAACCCAAGTTTTCCTAGTTGCAGCATCAATAAAAGTAGCATAACAATGAGAGCCACCAAGATATGATACCTGAGTTTGTCCCCATACATATGTATGCACAATCTTTAACTTTTCACTCTTCTTTTCCTTTCCAACTCTGAGAAATATGACTCCCTCGTGTTTTCCATAAACACGGTTCTCACAGAAATCCAAATCAATTTGTTTAAGATCTGGAAACAAATTCCTTTTGTGAAGTATTTGCATCCCCTTCTCATTCATGTGTCCAATCCTATGATTCCACAATGATGTATCCACTCCTATAGAAGCCAAAGAGATAGAAGAGACAACATTACCAATACACAAATACAATGTACCTACCTTCTCTCCTTTTTCTATCACCAGTGATCCTTTAGTGACCTTCCTTGCCTTATCTGTAAATGTAGATATACAGCCTTCACTTGCCAATTTCCTTGTTGAAATTAGATTTTTTCTCATATCTGGAACAAGTCTTACCTATTTCAACAACCATTGGTTTCCATTATTTTTCTTTATTTGTACCTTACCCATTCCAAAAATTTTACATGGTGCATCATCACCCAAATGAACCTGTCCAAAATCACCTTGAATATAATCTTGAAAATGTTTCCTATGGGATGTGGCATGAAATGAATCCCCTGAATCTACTAGCCAAGAATCAGTAATATTATCTAAAGAAAGAATCAAATCATCTTGTAACACATCACCTGCTACATTTTCTTCTTGATTTTTCTCTTGTTGTCCATCTCTGTGTTTCTTTGGAGCTCTGCAGTATTTCTTTAGATGTCCTTTCTTCCCACAATTCCAGCACTCTATCTTTCCTAGTATAGATTTGGATATGCCCTTCCTAGAATTCCCACGATTCCATGGACTCTTTCCTATTTCCTTTTGTCTTCCTCTGTTCTCCATAGTCAATGCATTATCTGATGTCTCACATGTGTTTTTCTGTCGCATTTACTCGCTGACGATAACACCAACAACATCATCAAATTTCAGAGTGTCTGAACTAGAGACAGAGTTACTTACATCCATGACCAAGTTGTTCCATATTTATAGAAATGAGCACAATATTATAAGAGCCCTAACCTCATAATTAAAGTCCACTTTTACTGAACAGTTAATTAGTAACCATATTAAATTCATTTAAATGATCGACAACAGACCCACCTTCTGGCATATTCATATTAAATAATCGCTTCATTAGAAATACTTTGTTGGAAGATGAGGGTTTTTCATATAGTTTATCCAATGCACTCATCATATCCTCTGTTGTCTTTTCTTTCGAAATATTGAAAGCCACTGACACTGCCAGGCACAACTGTATTGTTCCTAGTGCCTTTCTATCAAGAACCTCCCATTCTTCATCCTTCACGGTCGTCGGATTATTTTTTATTCCACCCAATGGTAGGTAAAGACCTTTTGATATAAATAATCTTCCATTTTCATCTTCCATAGTTGGTAGTTTTGACCGTTAAATTTATCAACCTTAAACTTTCCATCTTTCGCCATTGATCCCACTCAAACAAGGAACCCTCTTTTCTTGCATGTTACCTTTGGATCTGATACCATTTGTTAGAAAAATAGGATCGTGGAGCAAATAAATAAAACAAATGCAGAAATAAAACACATAAGATACAAAATACAATAAAGACACAGATATACGTGGTTCACCCAGTGTGGGCTATGTCCACCAAAGAAATTGCCAGGTCCTTCATTTTAATTATTCAGCAAAATGAAGTTATACAACCTACAACATGCCCACTGTAACTTCATCTTCTTTCTCTCACAATATCCTCTCTCAAAATACAATATTCACTCAGATAGAGTTTATTTTTCATGATTGTTGTGAGAAATATGAGAAAATCGTTCAAGATGCATTAAGTTTCTCTCCTGACTGTGAGGTTGAAGAAGATCCATCTCTTTCTTTTCCTAGTTCTTTTGACTTGAAGGAAGATTTCATTTGTGTTCTTATGAGGAAGAGACAATGGATGATTTTGTCCTTGAAGCAGATATCTTTGACAACCTTGCTTCTGATGAAGTCATTATCTCAAATATTGACCATGAGAATCATGTTCTTGACAAACACTTTGATGATGAACACTTTGTGGATAGAGAGCATATTGAAACAAAACATTATGAATTTCAAGAGTCAAAGGTTTTTTATGGACAACCCATTTTTGATGAATATACAAGTGACGGTGATGAACATAATTTTTCGATGATTTCTTTGGAACCTCTTATCACTATTCTTGTATATGATGATTATGAGTCTGATCCTTGGTAATGTTATGGAGGTGTTGAAGGGGAATTACATATGCAATTGATCTCTTATCCATCACCAACAAATGAGAAGCCTTGTTTTGATAAAAACCATGTGTATGAGCAACAGATTGTTCCTATAGTATATGCGGAAATGATTAGCAGTCAACCAACAAGTGGTTCTGAAGATGAGGAGAAACAATTCAACCAACAAATGCCTTTGTCTATCATTCAATCACATGTTCTTGCAGAGGACATCAAATAACTTGTGGGAAAATTTGAAGAAAAGAAGGTAACATTTTATCAGTTAAGTATGTCTTGCGATCAGTTTCATGACCCTGTCAATGAATACATGGAGTTGCACTTTTTAAATGATATGGAGCCTGCAAATTTTATCATTTTGTCAGCATTTGGAGGTAATATTGATGATCCTAAGAATGTATTTAGTCGGTTGTCACACTTTTCTTGCTTCTTATGGATCATTTGCAGTGAAGAGAAGAATTATGTTACCAAACAGTTTGAGTGGCTATGGTGGAAGTTTGTTTTCACTTGAGAAAATTGTAAAAGTCAGTTAGAGTAGGGTCTTGTATATAAATAAGCTCGTGTTCAAGCATTCCAGCAGTTTTCTTTTCATATTTCAATAAGACTCCACCAGCCCAATGGATAAGGCACTGGAACTGCATGTTCTTGGAGCCTCATAGGGAGGTCTCCATCCCCTGTGGAACCAGATGTTAGCACATAGAATTGTAGTCCATAGTCTCCTTGAAGTGCGTCATTGATTTTGAATTTGGCGTTGTGAACTGGTTAAAGAGGAGTGTTGGGGGTTGGTCAGCTTGCAAACATATATGTTCACATTCACGGACATAAGCAACAAGCCCAGGGTAACTAGGTACTCCATGAGTTTTTTCATACTATTTTAAAGGCTAAGAGAAGGGTTTTTGATGTTTTGTCACAGGCGCTGTGAACTGAGACATGGGCACTGTGAACTCTTTTCATGTAGAAGATGCTTATAAATATTTGGTCGTAACTATAAAACGGTGATGTGGGTTTCTATAAAAAAAAAATTGTGGAGGAGGATGATATCCTTGTTGATTTTCTGACCAAATTTAAGCCTAGCCCAGTTTGGCATTTAAGAGATACAATCAAAACACCAGTGCGATGCAAACTCTCTATTTTGCATAGTTGTTGGATATTCTCCTTGTTTGGAGGTTTCCACCTGTCAAGGAGGGTTCGAACGACTTATAAGAGATCATTTATATGCTAAGGGACACCTGCACCTAAGTTTTATCTCCATTAAAGACATCATGCAATGAGTTGGAAAAAATTTATTAATGGCTTCCAACAACTTCCTGAAAATTAGCAGTTTGTTGGATTCTTGTCTCTTTGACTGTTGCCAACTATCTCCAAGGCCTGGAATCCTATGCAAGAGGGGGAATTTGAATTGTAAAGTTTTCATTGACAGCCTAGGATATAAGAGAGGCATTGAAAATCATTGATAAGGAGAGGGTGGTTCAATCTAGAAGACTTGAGAAGACTTGTATAGCTTGAGGTCTAAAAGACTGTATTTCTAGACTTTTGACCCTTCCATGAATGAAATCATCCTTCAATTCTTGTCTATTATTCTATGTATTTGTGTTATGAGTGATTGATTCACTTTGTTCCTATTTCGTTTAATGATTGGATGAAGCCATTATTCTCTTCATTAATGGTATAGGTTTACAAATACACCTTTCCTTAATGTAATTTGGTTGTCATATGAAACTTGATGTATTAATGATTGAAACATATTATAGTGGTTTTTTTTTCATGTCCATTTATCCTATTGAGAATTTTATTAGTTCATTTGAAGCCAATTTTTCTAGAGTATGTTCTTGATGTCACATGAGTGCAAGTTTTGACAGTCATTTAGCTTGTTCCACCATTTGAGAATTATACTCATTAAAACCAGATTTGTATGTTACCAAGCTCACTTGATATACAATTTAGGGTGACTCTTGGAGATATAACACATGGCTTCCTTCTTCTTTCCCTTATCCATCTCCTCTTACATATCTCAACCTCCCTTTAGTGCTTCCCCCCTTCCACCATGCACGCAGGGAAGTTTAGTTGTTTGATTCCATGGTAATCACACCATTGTCACACAATAAAATCTTGATTGAAGTATGCAATGATCTGATGTACCTACCTCTAGGTACTTTTAGAAAATCATGCTCTGCTGCAGTGTAAAACTTCACGGTATCTACTACAAATTCGGTGATAAACCCTACAACAATATTGTCTAACCATAAATCTATTATGCACGTAAATTTGTTATTAAATTGTTGTAACTGCACAATCTCTGCGAGATTCCACTCCAGCTATCTGATTCAATTTTTAGGGTGGTTTTCCTTTAACCTCAATAACCACTCCTGCAACAAATGCAAGAAATCATAGAAAAATACCTCATGTAAGTCACTAAACACATATTTTTCAAGATATTTGCGGGGTGTTAACTTAGGGTTTCTATTTTCCTTCTGCGCAAACTCAAGTTTCTTTTTTTTCAACCATATTTCAATCTCTTCCTTCATTGGATTCCATGGCCTGAACATTCCCCTATATTTTCATTCCCCGCGTGTTTCTTCCATGGATCCCATCCACTAAATCTTGTGGAGTTCTACTCAGAAATGGAACCATTTGTTGGTTTTCTTTACTTACTTCTTCTTGGGCTGACGGAGCCTCGGATCTTAACATGTTTCCAACAAAACCCTCAAAAACTATAAGCCCTCCTGTTATAACCCTAAATTGCACCACACATGCTTACCTGGCATCAGGCCAACTCATATCCCTTCATTGCCAAAACATCTACTGAACAACTCTTTGAAAATCCTCTTGTGTCAAGGCCCACGCGCCCTAACCCATTACTGCACGTGTGTGCACGCTGGCAGGCCCACTACAACCCGCGTGTACCTAACAAAGCGCAAAAAAAGGAAAGTTTCCGACGGAACAAAAATCTATGGGTCAGTTAACTGAAACTCCCATCCATGCATGGCCGAGGGTTCGTCCAAAACCCTAGCTCCTTCTAGCCTATAAAAGAAGGGGTAGGGGTACCATTTGGAGGAGGAAAAAATATAGCGAAGAAACTCTACCCATTTGTATAATCCATTGTCCCAACCCTTTAGCCTTTCCTCATGCCAAAGGAGATTTAACGCAAAGCAGTTGGAGGACATAAGAAGAGGAGCCCAGGATCAGGATCAAGGAGCAGTGGCTAGTCTCGACTTTGATTGTAAGTTGATTCATTTTTCAAATAATAAAAGAATACGTTTCCCATCCCAATGCATGAGTTATCTATGGTTTGGTTAATTTATGCTTAATTTCTAACCCTCAAGTAGAAGAGTAGCGTGCATGCATAGTTGTTTGTTTTGATTGCAGGTTATCTTTGGAAGGAGCAGCTCCAGCAAGTGGTCAAAAGTGAAACGGAGGATCTACACCAAACGTCAGTAACAAGGTTAGTAGTTCCTTTCCATGCATGTATTATGAAATAGGGGTTTAAGTTTTGGGTGGTAGGTTAAAAAGTAATTTCTTTACAGTCAAAATCTGCATGCAAGTCTGACCCTAGTTTGCTAGTCCGTAGGGTATTTTTCCCAACAACAGAATTGGCAACCATACTGGGGAAGATACTCTTTAGGGTTTTCGGATTTAGTTGAGTTTTTGGGTAGTTTAAGACATAATATTTTCTATTTCTTTGCCTGTCTTTTTCTGTAAGGTCTGAGCGAGCAGGGAGCCTGGTTCTTCATACCAGTTTTCCCTGACTTCTGCTTGACGATAGTTGTCAGGACACACAGAGGTACACGTGGCCTACACAAGGCCTGCACGCGTGTACCCACGCCCTATCCTCTTACAGCCCGCGTGTGAACGCTAGTTGTAGGGATAACAGTAGCGTTTAGGAGTCCAGATACCTGTAGAGGCATTCCACCTCTTCCCTGTCAGAATTATACATTCTCAGGGGGTTTTCTGGAATCCTGTCTAAATCTTGTTGGTTCATAGTCCTATTTCAGATTGCCTTTTTTCCTTGTTATTCCTTGCATTATTTTTTCTTTTCTGTTAGAAAAAGAATCCAAGCCTTCAAGGGACCTTGGTTGTCAATTCCAGAGGCCTCTTCCTGGTCTAGACTTCCTGTTTTTATCTTTGTCTTAGAAGTTATACATACACGTGACCTATACAAGGTCAACCCGCGTATACAGGCGTCATGTTTCAGCTCAGCACGCGTTCGCACGCGTGCTGTTTGAGTGACAGTAGCATGCTTGACAGGCTACTTTTTGTTCAGGGTGGGGCATTTATCCCCTCCTTTGCTGAGAAGTATTCCTCTCAGGTGTTTGAGTCTAGGGTTGAACAGTCAATAGGTTAGGGCCTCTTACCCTTAGCCTGTTTTTCTCAGTTGATAGTTGACAGAAAATATAAAAAGAAAATTTTGTTTTATGGTTTTTAGACAAGCGTAAGAGTCTTTGATTTCTTGATTTCCATTGTGTGTCTTTTCTCTAATTCTTTGCGATCTTCGCTTTAAGCCAGAATTTTTTTTTCTTGGTTTTGTGCTTGTCGGTATTTTCCCTTTGTTGCTTTATTTGCACTTAAATAAATAAATCTCTTTTCATTTTCTTCTTTGTTTGAAGAGTGTGTTTCTGCATCATTAGCGAGGGAGAAGTCTTTTATTTCATAAGTTTTTTCAGTGCATTTAGAGTATAAGTAGCTTGTAGTCGAGCGAAATTCCTTTATGATTGCTGCATAAAATCTTAGAAAAATTGAAAAGAAAAAGAAATCTTTCTTTGTGAAAAGTTGCTGAAATTTTGCTTTTAGTAAAAGCCTTTTGTTTCCAACATTTTTTCATTCGTTTTTTCTTTTGTCTTTACACATCATCAGTTTCACCTTCATACCCCGTGACTTAAGAAAGCCCATAAAAGCAAAGCTAATTTAAAATCTATTAGACTTTTTGTTTGTAGGGTTCACAAACTAGTTCAGGACTAGGGCCTTGGATTAGGTTGGAGAGGAAACTCTCCAAGGCCATTCAAAACCAAACATTAGAGTCTATGATAGGGAGTGTAGAAGTCCAGTTTCATGGAAGTTATCTGGGACCCCCCTCTAACACAGGGGATAAACACGAGGTCGCGTGCGGAAAGGTAGCGGAGATAACCCCTCCAAAGCCAGACCAATCGTAGTGGAGAACACATATTGAGGGCTTGTTTTGGGATTCCGTCGTTTGCATTTGCCATGGGGCTTCGTGGGTCTCGAATCCGTTCGAGGTCCTCAGTTGTCTTTCGGACCATTTTCTCTCGATACCCTTGACAGGTTTCGAGCTTGATACCCTGCTCATTGTGGTCTACCTGACTTTCGACTGTACCCGCCTGGTGACTGTTCGCGTGTTGGCAACCTAGTTGCCAATATTTTTAGGGACATACACAGGTGACTGCGGGGGTATACCATGGCACCTAAGACAGACATCGGGCCATTATTTGCAGAGTATACCCGAAGGGTGCTTCTATGTTCAAGTTGCACTTGCACTGGTAAGTTTCTCTAGTGTTGGTTGTTGTAACTGTTCTTCCAAATAGTTTACTGATTGCTTGTCTTATCTCTTAGGGTATTCTTTTTTAGTGTGTGTTACTGTTTGAATGTGTAGAATACCTTAGCATGTCTTGGATCTTCTCACACAGTGGAGGATCCCGAGCTCCACCGGTCATGAAGGCTTCTGGGCCTGCCGCCGGTTATACTGGAGCCACCCCCGCCACCATTAAGGTGGAAGCTAGACCAACAAGGGTCTTTTGAAGCAACCGGGTTACAAACCATTGTTCCCGAACAACGCACAGAGGAATCAGCTGCCAATCTTAGCTCGGTTGAAACCCCAACCACTGATACTTGGCCACAAGTTATTGTACCAATCCAATTTTATGAACGCCTGTCAGTGCCTCACACAGCTATGGAAACAAACGTTGTTACTTCTTTTGGGAATTCTTCCATTCCCACCACAGTTGTTACCACAGGAGAATCATCTCCTAACTTACCATTGTCGGTCTGAACCACCATGGTCTCGGCCGCAACTATGTCTCACAGTGGACCAACCCCGTCTATGGTGGCGGCCACAACCCCCTTCAAACCTAGTGCGACAGGCCCTCCGTTCTCATACGATATGCCTAGTTCGGGTACAAGTCCTGCACTCACTTACTCCACTTTATAGACTTTGGGTCTGGGGGCAGGGAGCTCTAACGCTCCTCTGCAAGGTCAACTTGGGGGCACTCTTGTCCCTTTCAACGCTTTCCCTTACGCCGGAGGTCATATCCCTCCTTTGTCCCCTTCACTTGGTGGTCTGCATCAGCAGTCTGCCGGGAAGCCTCCACAGACTAGCTTATTTGGAGTTGGGAGTCAAGGAACACCTGTGCACAGTATGTCGGTAGGTTCATCACCGTTTGTTTGGAACAGGACGTTTGGTAACAAAACTTTCTCATCCTCTTCTTTCCCATCTGGGGGCACTCCCATTTTTGGACAGTCTACTCCAGAACAGGGTACTATTCCTACACTGGGGACACATATAGCAGGACCTTGGAACTTGGGACAAGGATCCGTTCCCTCCTCTAGAATGTTGTTCTGGGGTAATTATTTCCACAGTCAATGGAACCCTGGACAGACTACTATGCCTCTCCCATCAAGACTGACATGGGGTAATCCTTCCCAAAGTCCTTCAAACACGATGCATGCCCAACACCCTATGTCCTTTATGAGAAATCAGCCAATGATGTCTCCACATATGAAAAATCCTTATGTTGGTCAGGGCCATGGTTTCTACCAGAACCCGGGCCAGTAGCCAAACTTTTTTTGGCAACCTGGTGCCAGTCAAACTCCAGTACCCTTTTTCCCAGGCTATCAGCAGCAACCCAAACTACCGTTCCTAGCGACGTTACACTTTCCAGATTTGACAAGGTTGTTAAATGATCCCATTTGTCATGATCCACGTTGGCCTCCTATGCCAACGAAGTTGCCTTCGGACATTCCAAATTTCGAGGTCAAGCCTAACGAAGATCCAGGTGATCATGTGACTACCTTCCATCTTTGGTGTTCATCTAACTCATTGAAAGATGACTCCATACAGCTGTGATTGTTTCAATGCACTCTTATCAGGAGTGTCGCGAAATGGTACATCGAGCTCGATCGCTCTAGATACTCTTCTTTTGGCGAACTGGCGATGGCCTTCCTTAACCATTTCCAGTTACCTGTGAGATACGACGCTGGCACAGAGTTGCTCGCTAATTTCGAACAGACAACAGTGGACCATATCTCTGATCATATCCGAGAGTGGAGACGCCAGAAGAGTCTAATTAAAGTACCAGTCCCACCAACATTCCTGCTTGAGTGGTTCCTTAAGTCTCTGGTCCCACAATTATCCAAAGACATCGCAACTTCTGGGGTTTTCTCCGAAGAAGATGCCATCATGAGGGCTATACAGTTTGAGCTCATCTATTCTCAGTCTGGTTTATTATACAACATCCTGTCGGATGCACCACGATCGATACTAGATAAAACTAGACAGAGAGTTGGACCACATGCCGATGGTATTGTTGGTTCCGCACAAACCAAGCCCTCTGAGCAATTGACAAAACAATTGCAATAGTTATCTATACAACACTCAGCGGCCAACCAGACTACTTCTTTGGCTGCTCCTCCTACCCAAACATTGGAAGTACACTCCGTGCAGTCGACTAACCCAAAGGCTACCCAACAGCCTGAAGGGAAGAAAAAACAACGAAAGAAGGGTAAGGGGGATAAAAAACCCACTGATAATGCTGGCGGGGACACCACGGAAAAACGGAAGGCGAGGTATCCATGCAACTTGTGTGCGGAAGACCACCCGACCCATCTTTGTCCTCGACTTGCAGAGGCCCAAAAATTTGTCACATAGCAACAACAGGAAGTGTTGACTAATCCCTTTCAACATGGGAAAAATTTAACTCAAGCCTCTACAAGTGTCGAAGGGGGTAGCCAAGAAACCTTCCCTCCTCTAAACAATCCCTCATCAGCGAACATATATATGGTTAAGGGTGATGCTTTCATAACGACTAGAGTGCACGACTATAGTAAACCAAGTGCCTCTAAGAAGGGTAAAGAAGCTGAGCTCCCATCTCTTCCTCTACAGATCGAGAAGATGTTGGGAGAAACAATGACACGCATTCCAAAGGGTGCATTTAAGAAAGCTTCTCACAACCCAAATGCAAGGGCCGCCCAGAATTACTCTGTGGTGGAGGATTTATCACAAACCCCTTGTGCGATGTCTGCTTTGGAGGTCCTCCAAAGTTTCCCTGCTCAGACGAAAGCCTTGTTAACTGCTTTGGGCTCTACTGAGACTTGTAATCCGGGTACCATCATGTTAGATACAACCGACTTAAAACCTCGTCTACCTTACCATGTAGCGTTTCAGATAGTAGTGGCTCATCCCACGAAAACTTTTACATGGAATATCTTCTACACAGTGGTCGACGAGGGCGCCTCGACATGTGTTATGTCGTTAGCATGTTGGAAGGCCATTGGCCAGCCCGCTTTGTCTCCATCACCTACTCTCCTAACTTTTTTCAATGGTCATTCTTTCCGACCACATGGCATTGTTCCTTCTTTCCCTGTGCAGTTAGGAGGGAAGACCATGTGTGTCGAAGTAGAGGTAGTCGATGCTCCCCTCGACTATAATCTCTTGTTAGGACGGAGTTGGACTTATGCTATGCAAGCTATGGTTGCTACAGTTTTCTGAGTCTTGTTGTTTCCACATGAGGGTCGGATAGTGACCATCGATCAATTATCCTTCTCTAGACCTGACCCAGCTTTGGGGGCATCCACGGTCCCCATGACTGATAATCCTCAACCAGGTGTCATTAACGTAGGAGTTGGTTTGTGCCCATATTTTATGGGTACCTTCGATTACCCACCTCCTCACGATGACGAAAAATTTATATCTAATCACCATAAGGTTGAGATTTTTCAAGTTTTGTCGTTCCGCATGACTTACTTTGAGGATCCTTGGATTCTTCCTTCCCCATCAGCCATGATGGATGAGACAGGGCACTCCGGCATGTCCATGCCCTTGTCGATCGCTGAAGTCACATACTCTTTAGTCCAGCAAGCTTCAGCTAACCCTGATCCGACTCCCGCACAAGAGTTAGATCCACTTCTAGAGCCTATTTGGGCACAGGGTTCTCTTTCTAACATCAATTCGTTAGACTTAGTCTTGCCTTCTGACGAAGCAGTAATCAAAGCAATGACTAGTCCGGACAAACCTTGGGAAGATCTTCATCACAGATCATACTTTCTGCCCGAGTTAAGCCGAATCGAAGCCGGAGAATTCACCATTACCATGACGAGAGATCAGCCATGTCCTATTAACCTATTAGCTACACAGGAAATTTATGCTGAGGGAAATATGGTGACTATCGCTAAAACTATACCTATCAACATCTCCCAAAACCCTAGTGTCGTGGAGAATGTCTTCATCGAAGCAAATTGTTCCCCTAAGAGATTCAAAATTGCACGGATCTTTTCAAAGAATTCCGTGACATTTTTGCCTGGTCTTATGAGGAAATGCCAGGTATCGATCTGAAAATAGTTGAACATGAAATCACAACGTAACCTGATGCCAAGCCTGTTCGACAAAAAATTCGTCCAGTTAATCCTAAGAAAGCAGCAACCATCAAGATTGAGGTTGAGAAATTGCTTAAGGCAAGTTTCATTTACCCTATTCATTTGACTCAATGGGTGTCAAACTCTGTGCCAGTCAATAACAAATAAGGCACTATTCGTGTATGTACCGATTTCCATGATTTGAACAAGGCATGTCCCAAAGATAATTTTCCAACTCCATTCATTGACCAAATCATTGATGAATGTGTCGGTTGTGAAGCCTTTTCATTCATGGATGGTTTTTCGGGATATAATCAAATCCAAATCAAACCTGAAGACCAACACAAAATGGCATTCATTTGTCTGTGGGGTACATTCGCCTATCGTAAGATGCCTTTTGGCCTTAAAAATGTTGGAGCCACATTCCAGCGGGCCATGTCTTTTTCGTTTCATGACCTCAAGCATATAGTCGAAGCCTATCTAGATGATTTAGCATCACACTCTTGCAAGCGAACGGATCATCCCACGCACCTTCGAATAATCTTCGAACGTTGTCGCTACTTTAGGATTCTCTTGAATCCAAACAAGTGCAGCTTCTACGTAACGTCGGGACGCTTGTTAGGTTTCATCGTGTCAACAACAGGGATCATGGTCGATCCTCTTAAGGTGGAGGCAATAATCCAGTTGCCCCCCCCACGCACAATCTTACAACTTCAAAGTCTACAAGGAAAGGCGAACTTCTTACGACGCTTCATCGCCAACTATGCCAAAATCACTAAGGGATTTATGCGTTTACTAAAGAAAGACGTTCTCTTTTTCTGGTACGAAGCTGCTCAACACTCTTTCAACGCATTAAAACACGCCCTCACAACCGCACCTCTGCTACGGCCACCTAATTATAACAAAGATTTCTTATTATATCTAGCTACCGCAGAGTCAACCATAGGCATGGTTTTAGTTCAGGAAGATGATTCGTTTTCAGAATACGTGATCTATTACTTGAGCTGAGGCCTCGTAGGACCGGAAATTAATTATTCCCATCTTAAAAAACTTGCATTGGCAGTTGTTCATGCTGTTCAACGGTTCCATCACTACGTTCTGTTTCGCAAGACCACCGTCGTTGTTGTCGTGAATCCATTCCAGTACATGTTGACACGACGAGTTATAGGCGGAAAAATCAGTAGGTGGATGGTCATCCTCCAAGAACTTGACTTAGACTTCATTTCAGCCAAGTCCAAGAAGTCATTGGTCTTCGTAGAACTTATTTCGGAACTTCTGGTTGAGTCAGGTGACGTTGTGCCTGAGGAATCGCCTATCCGGGGGGATATGTTTTTGATTGAATCTTTAGACCCCTGGTACGTAGATATACTTATCTATCTCCAGACTTTGAAGTGCCCCACCTCTTCTTCTTGTGACGAGCATCGGCGGATACGCTATCAGGCTAAGAATTATCTCATACTCAATGATACGTTGTATCGGAGAGGTGTAGACTGCATATTGCGTCGATGTCTCACTCATGATACGGCCATCATAGTGCTCAACGATTGCCATACTGGAGCATGTGGCGGTCATTTATCTGGGTTGGCAACAGCCCAAAATATTTTACGGGCAGGTTACTTCTGGCCCACACTTATCAAAGATTGTATCGAATCGGTTAAGAAGTGCCATCCATGCCAAATATTTTCTCAGAAGATGAGGGCACATCTCGATCCTATGTTTCCTGTCATCACAGTTGGTCCCTTCACTAAGTGGGGGATTGATTACACTACATGCAACCCCCTGTCAGCAAGGGGTCACCGCTATATCATCGTAGTTGTCGACTACTTCACTAAGTGGGTCGAGGCTATGCCAATGTTTAAAGATGATGAAGAGACTGCAGCTCTTTTCTTATTCAACCAAATTATAGTAAGGTTCAGAGTCCCGAGAGAGATTGTCAGTGACCATGGAAGTCACTTTCAAAACCAAATGATGACCAAATTAACGTCAAAGCTTGGGTTATGGCAGGAACATTAATCACCTTACTACCCCCAAGCCAATGGGCAGGTGGAAGCTATAAACAAAACTCTTAAGATGATTCTACAGCGAACTATCAACTCAGCCAATTCAAACTGGCATTTGATGTTATATTCGGCATTATGGGATTATCGAACATCTGTTAAGACTGCAACCGGTTTCTCACCTTTTCAACTCATTTACGGGCTAGAGGCAGTCTTGCCCATAGAATGTCAAATCCCATCTCTGAAATTGGCAGTACATTTATTGCCAGAAACTTCTCCACTTGAAGAACGGTTAGTATACCTTGAGCAACTTGATGAGAAGCGTCGCGATGCGGCCCTGGCCAACGAGGCTCACAAACATAAGGTCAAGTGTCAATATGATGGGTCCGTTCGTCCTTGGATTTTTTCAGAGGGTGACCTTGTCCTGGTCTATGACCAAGACAAGGACCCCCTAGGGGCAGGAAAGTTTAAACCCATGTGGTTCGGACCCTTCATTATAAAGGAGGTATTAAAAAATGGTGCTTATCGTTTGGTTGATTTTGAAGGGAATGCATTGGCAGAGCCTAGAAATGGGCTCTACCTCAAGAAGTATTACTCATAGATAGGTCATTGTGGGTAACTTTTTGTAACATATGTATAGTCTTTGTACTATTACTTTTTTATGTTTCTTTTAAAAAGTGTTATGGATGTGTCATTGATGTTATCTTCCGTCAATATGGCAGATGTCAAGTGAGTCCGAAGTGTTCGTTGGGTATGCGAACGGTGCTAGTCGACACACGTGGAGGCTTGCCTCCGCAGCTTGGGTAATCTTTACACCACAGGGTCAGTTGTTATCTTCCAGAGGTATATGCTTAGGCGACACCACAAATAATGTCACCGAGTATAGTGCAGTTATTGAGTTGCTTCGTGACGCCTTGTCATTGGGTATCTCTCATCTCTGGGTCTATCTCGACACTCAACTGGTTGCGTCACAGCTAAACAGAATATACTGGGTGCATGATCCAACTTTACACTGACGATTCCTTAGGATACATCTCTTAGAACGAAACTTTGATTATATTACATATTTTCATGTTCCTAGAAGATTAAACCAAATTACAGATACTCTAGCTAATCAAATTTTAGATTGGCATCTTGCCCACATATAAAAAGATCATGGACATAAACATGTAAATACATTTTTGCACACATAATCCATAAGACAAAAAAGAGATAAAAACCATATATAAACATCATAAAATCACTAGAGTACATAGATGGATGCAAGCGCCTCAAAAATGGGAATAGTAACGAGTCACCGGGCTTATGCCCTCAAAAAATATATACAACAAGGTGCTTGTGGCACATAAAAAATCTAGAGTCTGTTCAGGGCCTATGGGCCCTATTATAATCATCTACTGCATGTGCTAAACGCCTAAACAAACGAACCCATGTCCAAGGTGCCCCCACAACATGAGGCTGCATGGATGGCGGCAGGTTCTCTATCTTTGCCATTGGGACTGTGCGAGTGAGCGCAGTAAAGTTCCGCTCAATTCGCCTAAGGACCCTCTCGGCCTCTCCTGCTGGGAGGTTCCCTGCTACTACTACTCCCCCAGTAGCGGCAGCCGTGGCTTCCGGCCATGGGTGACGCATGTTTCACGCATAGTCGGTAGGTTGCACGGGTCCCAAATCTGCATGCAATAAACATTTACCCATCAAATACTCTGGCATACAAAAATGATATATATAACAAAAAGACATAAAAATTACATATGCAAACAAAAACACTACAAAGGAGGAGACTTACCCATCTCCCCTCGCTCCTCACCAAGAGGCACGGGTATCTCTAGATCTCTAGAGAAGTCTATCCCTGCATACGGGTAGTCCTCGATAGTCAGGATCTGTCGTGACAGCCAAGCAAAAAAGTCGTCGTCGAAGGCCTCAACGGTCCTTCCACCACCCTGTCGCGGCAGTAACACTGCCCATCTACACACTGCAGGGAAAGAGGCCAGATGTTCTCATACTACAACCCGAGGACTGAAACACGGAACTCTCTCGAAAAAGAACGAACACAAGATAGTCCCGAACCCAAAGTTCCTCTGTGTCCGTTGTCGGAAATCTGTCAATTGCCTCTTCATACACTCCAGCAGTGTGGTACTCCAATCAAAAATTTGTGCATTCATGCACTAGATAGAACAGTTCATCTGTGCGCGCGAAGCCTGATGCACGGCTGATGAGCCGGTAATCCGCTCAATAAGTAACAAGATAGTATGTAGTGCTAAGTTGGTAATCTTGCTAACGGGTACCTGGGAACCTGCACGTTCAGTCCCAGCCTCACAGTACTCAGCTATCGACTCCGAGATCTTGCTCGGCCCCGTAGGAAAATTCTGTAAGTTGATTGGTTCCCCTCTCCTTGAGAGGCCAGTCAGAAAGTAAATGTCCTTGGTGGTGGGAACCAATGATTTCCCCTCTAGCATAAAGGCCTCTGCATCAGGATGCTAGTAATCAATCAAGGCGTTCATTATCCTTGGTTGCGCGTGCATAAATGGACATAAAAATAATTTGAGCAAACCGCATTGCATTAACACGGCCACAACATTCGGATCTGCAGCAACCAACTCACTGATTACCTCGTGCTCCCTTTCCCTCCACTAGACATACATCCTGCCAACACAACAAGGTAAAGGAGGGTCAATACTTCTTTTAATTTGTTTTTCCATCAATAGGGGGGGTACACGCGGTCTGTAGAGGTGACAGTCGCATGTACACGTGTGCAAGCTTTACTCTGCACGCGTGTACCTAGGGCCGACCTTTTTAAGGTCGACACCCACCCAAAAAATAACTTAAATGACTAAAATGAAGTATTGACTAGCTAGATAAGGGAGTTTGTACTTACTTGGTCCAAGCAGAAGTTCGTTTCATCCACTGTAGCTCTCGGAATCACTATCTTTGGCAAAGGGGGTCTTTTGGCTCCAGAGTCAATTTCCAAATCAGCAATGGAGATAATGAGCTACCAGCTTCTATTTATAGACTTTTTGGCGTCTTTTTGTCACTTTTTTGGCCCCCCTTATTAGTTTCTTTATATCAAAAACCATTTAGAGTGATCTAGGAGTTATATGGGAGGGATTTGATCAGGTTTCAGGACAAAAAAAAATTGAGTTTCTAAAAAATATTGATGGTCCATAAAAAAAAAAATTCAAAAAATCAACTTGAGCATATAGTTTAGGATACTACCCCAACTTTTGCATCTTGTTGCCTTTTTCTTATGCTATAGGATAGATCCCATCAGGTTGTGACACGGAATCGTCATATCTTCTCTAGAAGTGTCACGACTTGGTGGTAGAGCTTACCAGAACATGGATGCCCTACGTAGGTCCTGGTTGCATTATGGTGTCCATGTCGTTTCTAAAAAATACTGTAGGCTCGGGAGTCCGTATAGTCTTTCCTGAATATGAGTTTGAGACTCATTTGCATGGGTCCTTTTCCCTCTTTATCTCACCCTCAAGACTCCCAAAACATAAACGGGTCTCCTTTTAAGCCCTTTTCAGACCCTCTAAAAATGAAAAGATTGTCGAGCGATCTTGTGACCTTTCACACTCGTTAAACTGACATTTGAAGTCACGTTTGTCCAGCGGTAGTTTACCCCTTTTTCGGTCCAGACGGTCAACTATACGAACAAAGGTATACTCTATCGAATTCCTATTCTTTAGAAGAGTATCCTCAGGTCTAATTTTATTCCTTTTTCAGGCCCGAGGGACTAAATTTACGAAAAAGAAACCCCCACGGAGTCCATAGTTAAGCTCTTTTCAGACTCCCTAAAATTGAAAAGATCGTCGAGTGACCTTATTCTTTCACACTCATTAAATTGGTCCAAAAGAATATTCCTGACGGAGTCCATAGTTAATATTTTTTCAGACTCCTTAAAAGTGAAAAAATAGTCGAGTGATCTTGTCCTTGTCACACTCATTAAAATGGTTTTGAATTGACTTCTAATCGGTGCTAGTTTATCCCTTTTTCGAACCAACTAGACTATTGTCGAAAAAGGTACCCCAGCAAAGTCTCCTTTTATGATTTTTTAGACTCTCTAAATATGAAAAACCACCGAGCTTACCTTCTCTAGGCTCGTTAAACTTACATTGAAGGACGTTACCATTGTGTGTTCTATCAACCGCATTTGCATACCTTATCCACCAGTCTTGTGACAGTTTTCTTCTGCGTCTTAACACCTTTGGTCGCCGGAGGATTTTTCCCGAGTATCATTTTACCAAAACATCAGTCTTGTCCTTGTGCCTCGAGCTTGTATGTTTGCAATACTCGTTCCTCCATTGTAACGTAATATTCCTTTATTCTTTTTCAAAAATTATCAAAAAGAACAAAAAAATCAAATATACCCCAAAAAGAGGATGGGAAAAGGATTTTCTTTATTGGCAGCATAATGAGTCACCCTTGGATACAACACATATGTCCATTTGATCATCATACTATGGCATGTAGTACAACCTTAGGAATCTTTTCTTGCTATATAGAGTTGTGCCCTCCACCGTTTGGTTACTCTTCCAAACATATGGAGAGTTTGTGTTGCCTCCTGCTTCGTAGACTTATGATTAGCATATATGTTGCCTGATTTTTATCACTTGTCATGCTATTATCCAAGGGAAGTTTGTCACTAAGCCTGATTCGGCCCCTCTGCAATATGTCTCTTGTCCGCATACCCGGCCATCCTGAACGTCCAATCAAGTCCTTGTTCGAAATCACTGAAGCCTTTAGTTTGATCATCAAGATTATCAAGTCCATAACCGACGAGCCGTCGAAGACCTCTGGGTAGTGCAGTCGTACACTCATATTACACTCCTACCCGAGTTTTAGAAGATTTTGAAGTTGTTACTCAAGCTCTGAAGTACAGCCATCAGGCCGAATCAGCTTCTGGAAGATGGGTACTCTATATGTCTATCTTTATGATTTCGAGATGTAGCTCCGCTGTGTATTATTCGCAGCTACTCTTTATAGTTATTTGACATGGATCTACAGTGTATTTGATTGGTAGCCATGGTTCTATTTTATCCCTAGCATGGGTATGCCTACCTCGATGAGACATTTGTTATTTTGCAGACGGCGCCTCCTGGTTTCTGATCCTTGGGCTCACTCATTCAACACATTAGTAAAGATTAGTAAAAGATTTGTATTGTATTTCGACCATCAGATGCTCTTCTGACCTCACACATTAGGGGGCATTTTTTATAACCCTAAATTGCACCACACATGCTTACCTGGCATCAGGCCAACTCATATCCCTTCATTTCCAAAACATCTGATGAACAACTCTTTGGAAATCCTCTTGTGTCAAGGCCCACGCGCCCTAACCCATTATTGCACGCGTGTGCACGCTGGAAGGCCCACTACAGCCTGCGTGTACCTAACAAAGCCCAAAAAAAGGAAAGTTGTTGACAAAACAAAAAGATATGGGTCAGTTAACTGAAACTCCTGGCCATGCATGGCCGAGGGTTCGTCCAAAACCCTAGCTCCTTCTAGCCTATAAAAGAAGGGGTAGGGGTACCATTTGGAGGAGGAAACAATATAGCAAAGAAACTCTACCCATTTGTGTAATCCATTGTCCCAACCCTTTAGCCTTTCCTCATGCCAAAGGAGATTTAATGCAAAGCAGTTGGAGGACAGAAGAAGAGGAGCCCAGGATCAGGATCAAGGAGCAGTGGTCGGTCTCGACTTTGATTGTAAGTTGATTCATTTTTCAAATAATAAAAGAATACTTTTCTCGTCCCAATGCATGAGTTATCTATGGTTTGATTAATTTATGCTTAATTTCTAACCCTCAAGTAGAAGAGTAGCGTGCATGCATAGTTGTTTGTTTTGATTGCAGGTTATCTTTGGAAGGAGCAGCGCCAGCAAGTGGTCAAAAGCGCAACGGAGGATCTACACCAAACATTAGTAACAAGGTTAGTAGTTCCTTTCCATGCATGTATTGTGAAAGAGGGGTTTAAGTTTTGGGTGGTAGGTTAAAAAGTAATGTCTTTACGGTCAAAATCTGCATGCAAGTCTGACCCTAGTTTGCTAGTCCGTAGGGTACTTTTCCCAACAACACCTCTTGGTAAATTAGTAGGTAACGCTGCGCACAGGGTGAAAAAAGCAGTCTCACCCGAGATAGATTTTATGGGTGACTGCAATACTAAAGTGTCTCCACTCTAGGAATGAGTGGGGATCTGTGATTGTGTTCTTTGTTCTTTATGCATAATCCTTGTTAAACATTCAAGTACTTATATGATTTATTCATCTTTAAACCTATGCATGCATGTTGATATAGCTACTTTAACCATTCATTCTTAAGATAATGTTCAACAAAAAGTAAACATTCATTAACCATCACACATATCACAAGGTTTACTGTGGTTCACCCCCTTCTGGGGATACATCCACAAAGATCTGGCTTCTCTGGTCTTTTATTTATTCTGCTGCAAAATCTTGTGTTGTGTGCATTACATCTTCATTAATACAATAAAGATTGAGGGTAAAAAACCTTTGTGAGGTGGAATAGATCACACCAGGATCCTCAACTTGTGACCTAACCCTCAAGAAATACCTTAATCGACTCTTCTACAAGAAGTATTACCCTCAACAACTTGAAAATTTCATAATAATCAACTCTCTATGTTATTATCTTAATTGATCTCTCATATCTCTCTCTTCTCTAGACCTCCTAAGTCCTTAATTATACTATTTTATCGGCTTATAGTCATTTAAATATTGTTAAAAACCCTAATTGTATCATGGTTAAACTTGTCTTCATGTGCACCACGTTGCTTTTCCTCTTGCATGTTGATTTTCCTTCTTTTTCTACATGTTGTTTTCTTGCCACCTGTTGCATGTGCTCCAAAATTAGGTCTTCCTTTCCAAAAATAGGTCTGCACCCAAAATAACTTCCTTCTCAAAATATGTCTGCACCCAACATGGAGCATCACCAATGTCCTCCAAAGTACCATGTCAATGGGTGCATCATAATCAAGCACGGGCTCAACAAATCAAGTGAGACCAACCATCATGGATACAAGATTCATTAGAATCATAAAAAGCAACTCACATATTAATGAAAAATCCACATAAGTAGTTCACATTATGTTTCTTCTTCAAACTTCAAACTAGCTTACAACTTTATGCAATTTTCCAAGTTTAAGCATGTGAGGATCATCATAGAATCCTATTAGGTGTGCCAGTACGCAAGTATAGGAGTATTTTCGAAGAAAACAATCAAAGTGTAAGTGTGAGTGAATGGTATTGCATGTGGTTTATTTCATGGTCATGGTTTCATTGACATGCAAGGCCACATATGACGTTCATATCCATGAGTGCCTTTGTATAGGGAGTGATTAATGCATTAAGTTACCCTTTCCTCGACACTATTTCTTTGCACCCCTATATTGACTTTTGATATTCATTTTTTTCTTTGCAAGCCCCCTTTCAGGTTTATGCATTTATTACATCGAGATAATTCATTTAAGTCCTTCATTTAGTTATGAATTTAGTGCATTGGGACTTAGGGTGTTGGCCTCATGGCGAGGGGGTAGAGCTCAAGCTTACTTGCCTTTTGATTTATCATTTATACCCCTTATTTTTATTTTTCATTTTGAATTTATAACTTGTTCTTTCCATAATTTCTTATAGCTTCATCAACCTCATGAATTCAAGCCCCTTCTTCTCATAGGAGAATGAAGTATGGACATTTTTTAGATACATGTAAAAAACACTCCCAAAGATAGGACAATGAGAGGAAAATATATGGAAAGTGTTAAGTATGGAAAGGTACATGTACATTACTCCTCTCAAGGCCTCCTAGTAGTACCACTTTTTTCCAAGAGTGACAACACTTGACTAGAGTACATATGATGGCCACCAAGGTGAAACAAGGAAAAAAAACATCACTTCCAAGCATCATGATTCATTATCTAACTTCAACCCATTCTCCTTACCTAAATTCCCAATACATTAAATGTAAACACTTTGTATGGAATAATGGCTAATGCACCTCATGTGTGTTAGTCCACCATTGATCCGAAAATCCTTAGACACCACTTATTGCTTTACATATATACATGTAGTATCTAACCTGATCCAGAATAATTTATTGATCATATTGGGGTGGTTTGCATAATTTTGGTGACATGCTTTGAACTCAAAAACTCATAAATTGAAGATTAGCTTGTTTAATAATAGTGATATGATACAACAGGAAATCAAACAACTCAAATTATATACTTTTGTTTCATCTTTAAGTTCCATTCAATCCAATGAAAATTGCCTTCTCCATCTCAGGTACCAAAAATCACATGTAAAATGACTCAAATTTCCAATTTAATGGATGTTCTTAAATTCCATTACTCAAAACAAGAAAATAACTACACCATTGAAATCCTTGCAAAACTATGAAACTTTTGACTATAAATTTGACCAATTTCCAAACTATCTCAATTTCATGTTCTTTGGCACACAAAATAATGCATTAAATGCCCATTAATGACAATTTGAGAAAAAAAAAATAACAGATGTCCTAAAATCACAAAAAAACCTCATATTCATGGTCCTTGCAAAAAATCATGCAAAATCGATATAAAATACTCGAAATTTCGTCAAAGTACCATTCATCATGCTTTATGGTGCAACACAAAACTCACTTGTACTTGCACTTACTTCAATCAATTCGTATAGTCTCAATAATCATGACCTGTCTCAAAATACATGCCCTATCCTTGCCTCGATATCTGTGTACATAGGGATGCATGCTCGAGCATTGGGATCCATGCCCAATATATAGGGCTTGACCTCCAACTTCCATGCAGATTAATTGGCAACTTAATTCTAATTTTGGTGGAATCTCCAACAAGTATGGGGTTATTGGCCTAGTGGTTAAAACCACCTGCTAATATAGCGGAGGTCGATTTTCGATTCCCCTCCCTGTCATATACATTGGTTACGTTTTATATAATATATATTTATATATAGTATATAGTAACTATATACTATATATAACATAATAAACTCCCGCGCATAATTGTTAAGTCCCTTCTGCAGTTACAACTCGATCATGTGGTAACAAATGTTAACCACAGGATGGGCGCTATCCCTCGGCCCCTTTCTCCCCCCATGTGAAACTTCACTTTAATTTAAATAAATTTTAAAACATGATATGGTTAAAACCCATCGTATGGCTTGTTGGTTGTGGCGGGTATGTTAAGGCTTTAGTGGCTATGGAGGTCATGGTGTCTAACCTTGTTGGCTCCAAAACGATTATACAATATAAACTAATATTGGCCATTTAGGGGATGCCATGTGGAAACCTCTTATTGGCTGCCTCATTACATAATTAGACCACTTAGAGTATAGACTTTCCAACTCAGTTGCTGACTAGATATTGTTGATCTTTTGGTAGATATGAGGGGTATTAATCTCCAAGTGTAACCTTTGTACTTAGAATAGAATATTTTGGAATTAAGAGAACCTTTAAACAGATATGTGAAAACCCTGGAAGAGAATTCAGCCCAAATAGAATAATAATAAAGTATTAAAAGGATCCAAAAAGTAAGGTCAACCCCACATTAAAATACACCTTGGAAAAATAGTATAAATAGAGGCTAGGTGCTCCTCATTTGTACACACTCTCACTCAACATAAGGAGGGTGGAATTTTGAGGATCAACAACTATAGTTGCAATAGAAGGAGGCACAAGTCTGGAGAGGGTGGTGCAACAATTGTTGTGGTGTAATATCAGTCTTTCTGGTATCTCTCTTGTGTGTTTCTCTTCGTAAAGGTACGCTTCTATTAATAGAGGTACGTTCTCTTGGTATTGTGTTGTTGATGTAGCAGTGGTGGTTTTGGTTAGGGTTTATCTCTTGGTTCTAGTGTGGACTGTCTGAAATCATTCTATTAAGAAAAGGTTAGTGTCCTCAGGGGTGGCATAGTGAATTCCTATGGTTGGGTGACAATGATGTGACGTTGTCTATGGTTAAATGAGCATACCAAAATTTTAACATGGCATCAGAGTTGGTTTCCTTCGTAACAGTCTAACCACTAGAAGGAATATCCTTAGTTTCCCCCATTTTCAAGCTCGTTGAGCACTTACTGAACCCATTATGAAGGTCACCTAAGGAGGGCACATATTTTCCCCGGATAAGATATACAATCTTCCGCAGTTATAGTACCAGTTGCAGTTGCAGTCTTAGTTTCTTTGTGCCAATTGCTTCGTGCTAATTGCTTTGTGCGAGTTATTTGTTCCAGTTTCTTCATGCTAGTTTCTTCATGTCAGTTACTTCATGTCAGTTTCTTTGTGCCAGTTCTAGTGCTAGTTGCAAAACCAATTGCAATGTTAGTTGTAGCACCAGTTGCAAGTTGTAGTTCCTCTGGTCTAACGAAGTTCATGATAACTCATTGAAAGGATGCTGAAATTATTCTTTCCCTAGATTAGCTCGCTATCCATTCTTCTGACAATTAGGGTTTCTAGTTTTACAACAACGACAAACCCTAACTCAAATTCGTTGGGTTAGTCATTACTTGTCGTTGCTTCCAGATGGTGTCTCTTCCTACCGTTTTTTGTCGTTGTTGTCAGAGGTATGCACTTGTATATGTTTAAAATGTATCACTATCTTGAGGGTGATTGTAGGAGAAGGGATATTTTGTCTAAGAAACAATAGTAGATCCAGAGGGATATCAGATCCAACACATTCAGAAGAAAAACACACTCCAGGTTTGATTTTTTTGATATGCATCTAGATATTATGGCATTATTGTGATATTTTGAACATCTAGGTTTCTTTTTGATCTATTGAAGTTATGATTATTTCTGGTCAAAGTTAAAGTTATAAGCTTTGATTGAGGTTGAGATTTTAGAGTTTAATTGCATAATATTTTCTAAATCAGATTTTTGTCAATAAAACATATTGTCTTAGTACAGGGGACGGGTTGGAGAGGATACCTGTCATCTTAAGTGAAGGAGACTTAGAAGAAAATAAATAACACTCATTCTTGAAGATAAGACTCCAAGTTCCAATTTTGATTGATTAAATTAATAAGTTTCCAATTTGCACATATCAAATTTGAAAATTGCTACATTAGGAGTAAACACTATAATTGTGACAACAAGCCTTGAAAGGTTCTATTACTACTAGATATAATGAATACTTGGTAGCATGTGAGTACTATTGATATAAATGCTTATTCTAATTGTTTGCAAGATGAACTAACATCTCCTTTAAGAGGTATTTCATGTTTTGCTTTCAGGTAGGTCATCTTGGTAATGATATGATGATTACCATGAAATTGTCTTTTATTTTTGTTCACATAGATATGTTCTTATGAAAATGCTATTATATTGGAAATACTTTTTCTCTTGTTTATCTTGTCTCGGGAAGGTTACCATGGAGGAATGATTGGTCACAACACTGGAAGAGTGTTGTTTCTATTTATGATTATAGCATTTTGATTTTGTCTCTTGTCCCAGGAAAGTCTTAAATGATAGCTCTGAGAAGGAGCTATTGTGACAGTTGTTCTCGTCATTGTTTTTAATATTATTATAATAATATTATTTTTGTATATTGTTTTCCCTTGTTGTTGGTCTTGTTCCAAAAAGGTCACAGGTCATAACTATGAGGGAAGATATATTGACAGTTGTGGGAGGAAACATATTAGATGGTCTCTAGTTTTATACATGGAGCAAACTATCCAAATAAGAAGTTGTATACATGACCGTATACATCCATGTACCGAAGAAAAAGAGGATGAAGTCAAAACCTTCTGGAAAGAAGGGTACTTTTGCAAGATATACATCATCTCATATGGAGATTTATTGTAAGGAGCAGAAGGCTCCAAAGATGGCCGAACATATCCCTCTAGTTCTATTGATCACTCTTCAGATCATCAGGAAGAGTTAGTAGAGCCAGAAGGGACTACCCATAATAGTTGCAGTAACCAGACCAACATGGTCCCATGGATGAAAATATATAGCATTTATGATTCATATCATGAGGAGCATATGGCTCCATTAGTGGTGAGGGAGGTGACCCCACCAAGTACCAGTTCAGAAGTAGCTAGAGTTCGAAGGTAGTCATCCCTCATGATCCAATAGGGAGGAGCGGCCTCCTCTGGACCATTCATAGGATACTTCAGAGGAAATAATCACACACAGAGGGAGAAGTGATCCAAGTGGATATCGGTGGCCACCCACCTATTCCAACTGGCTCATCTTGATAGTTTTTTAGTTTGGCAGTTTTTTCCTAGTTTTTGGGTCTTGAACTTCTGGGGCCGTTTTAAGGCCCTAAACAATGTTTTTAGGGCTCACCATAGTAAAATTGTTGACAAAGTTAAATATTGATGGATTAATGTGTATTCCTCAGATAGACACTTTCAACGATCTATCATGCGCCTAAAAGGGAGATTGTATGCAAAAGTTACAACTCTATCGACTTACCCCAATGAGGCCCACGTGACTTTTGGCACTTCATCTCCTAGGGTTAGGATTTTCGATGTCTAGGGTTTTGGAATTCATGTTTATTGTAAAAAGGATTTCATAGCCTCATTGTACTCATATTCTTTCGAATGAGCACAACCATCATATCTCTTCTCGGAGATAAGCCGCCACCATTCTAGCAAGCTTGTTTTCAGTCTGCATTTACAGTTTCAACATATTTCCTTATTGAATAGAAGCTAGTTTTACTGCATCTTTGTTATTGTTCATTGTGTCTCTATTTTAATAATAATAATAATTTGTTTTCATTTCATTTTTCTCATAAAATTTGGATCAGTGGTATCAGAGCAGTCCGCTCCTTATCGGTCTTAGTGCATGTCCCCGACAAGGTCAGGGTACAAAGAGTTGAGTCTCACGCTTGTTTCTCTTGAGGACAAGAGCTCTTACATGCCCAAGTAAACTTCCATGGTGGAAGAAAATAAATATGATGGGAAAAGATATCCTTTCAAATTGTTGCTCAAGGAAGCCCTCGTGCAACAAAGGAACACGATGATGGGTATTTGTGTGCAAATCCTTCGACGAATACCAACAGGCGACGCATATTCCTCAAGTGGAGGTGTCACCCCCTTCAATGTACAGATCAACTTTGATATTCCTATATTTGAAGTCCAGATAGACACGGATTTTGTAGACAAGTGGTTGAATCTGTTAGAAGGGTATTTTTTTGTCCATAACTTTTCAAACAGTGAAAAGATTACTTTTACACTCCTCAAAGTTGTCCCCCATGTCAAAGATTGGTTGGAGACTTTCTATGAGAAAAATGAAACAAAGGAACCCTCATTATTTATAGTCGCACTCACCTGAGAATCCTTTAGGGATGTTATTAAGGAACAATACTACCCTTTTGGAAGTTATGACGACCTGTATACAAAATGGACCACACTACAACAGGAAAGGGACCAAGTAGTGCCATAGTTCAAAAATATCTTCTATACCTTGTGCACCAAATTGGGTATCAAATATTCTGAGTTACATCTTGTTGTAGTGTTCTGCATAGATACATCTAGGAATAAATAGAGTTACTGGACATCTCGTCCTTAGGCATGACCTATCGATATGTCGTCAAAATCAAGCAGAAGCTTAAACAAAAGATGCGGTAATTTGGGTTTGGGAACCTCTCATAGAAGAAGCAGGGAAAAGGCAGCCCCAACCCACAGAACAAAGGGCAGATAAAATATGGTCAACCTTAGGAAAACCAATCTAAGACACAAACAAAGAAGGACAATAGAAAGATGAAGAAAGATACCAGTGATTGTGCGACTTCCATAAGAGCCACTAGCATAACACTATTGATTTCCACTCAAATCAGTCATTGGAGGCTGATGTAAAATCCTCTGAATCGGATGTTGGTTCCAACTCTAAGTCAGAACCAAAAAAGGGGAGACATATCATTGACACGGAACCCAGTGCCACTATTGCTACCACCAAGATCCATCCCGTGAACTTGACGATCTAGAGGAAGGTGAGCGCCTATTTCATTCACATATGTGGGTGAAAGGCACCCCATTGCACTTATCATTGATAGAGTTAGTCAGAAGAACATCATCTCAGTAGAGGTCATCAAGCGGTTAGCCCTGCCAACAATGTCGCACCCACAACCTTACACCATCAAATGGCTCCACCAAGGAAGAAATATTTGCATCAACCAACAATGTCACTTGTCCTACGACATCAATCCCTTCAAAGATGAGGTATTGTATGATGTTTCTCCCCTTGAAATTTGTGATGTTCTTTTGGGCCAACCTTATTTATAGAAATTTCATGTTGTATATGAGTCTAGGCCTCTCAATGTTACTATTACTTTGGAAAATAAATTGTACAGTATACCCAAGGTAGTCCCACCTAGTGTCATTTCCTTGATCTCTGCTAACCAATGCAGGAAGGTCATCTCTCAGACCGGGAAGTTTGTCTTCTTTGTGATTCTCTCTCAGAGTGAGCGAATGATTATAGCCACATCCATGGCCTCCGAGGCCGACCTCTCCATGCAGCAGAATCAAGTGGATAAGGTTCTGGAAGAATACAAATACATCTTATCCTCACCTACTAGGGTACATCTACACTTTGAGGTCAATCATTTCATCAATCTGACTCCCAAGGCACCGCTACCCAATGGGATAGTCTATTTTCATTCTCTATTATAAAATGAGGAGATCAAGAGTTAGATCCAAGAACTTATCCAAAAGGATCACATCCTACCCAACTCATCACGTTGTGGAAGCCCAATCATGCTTGTGCAAATGAAATAAGGGACCTGGCAACTCTGCATTGATTACCAGGCCCTAAATAAAAACATTCTGAGGAATCAGTACGTGATTCCTTGAATCAACGATCTCCTTGATCAACTCAAGGGGTCAAATACTTTAGTAAGATTGATCTGAAGTGTGAATACCATCAAGTCCCAATAGAGCAGACAAATGTACAAAAGATTTCCTTCAAGTCAAAAGAAGGTCTTTTTGAATGACTGGTCATGCCCTTTGGTTTGACAAATTCCCCAACAACTTTCATGAGGATGATGAACGTATCTTGTGGTATTTCACCAATTATTTTGTATTGGTGTCTCTAGATTACATCCTCATCTACAACAAGACTTGGGTGGAACACTTGCAACATATTCATTGTAGGGACCGTAAATACAAAATTTGATATAATTCCTTTAAATTACACAATTAATTCAATCACCAGCATATAAGCAAATTTTCAGCAAAGATTAACATTTAACTACAGCATAAAAAAAAAGAACATAGCAATTTCATAAACAAATTACCTGCTTCTGATGCTAATTTCTTCGTTGACCTGGTTGTCTAGCCTGTTGCTTTGCTGCTGCCTGATGCGCTGACCAACTCTGCCCAAACTGTGTTTCCTCCCTACCAGCTAGGAGCATCCTGTCCAGCTTCCTAGCTCCCGGATACCATATGGATATCCTGGCCCCCGTGCCCAAAATCCCCAGCAAACCGGTGCCCCCTGCTTCTGGTTCACCAAAAACCCATAAAACAAACTCCCCACACCAGAAAAATAATCAACTCCAACATACAGTCCTTCCCCCCCCTTCCAATAATTCTTCCTCCTCCCAAAATAATGCCCTCTTCCCGTAAGACTCCTCCCGTCATATCCCTCCTTCACCGACCATTTCCTCCTCATTAATGTCCTTATCCATACATTCATTATCTTATCCTCTTAGTTAATGTCTTATCCTATTATTTAATTTGTTGTATCCTTATATTTAATGTTTCTTATCGCCTCCGTATACGTAAATCATTTAATTAAACAATTAAATTTATTAACCCTCTTAAATTTATTACCCATGTCATTGAATGTAATAGGTAATTAATTAACAAATTAATTAATCAAAATTATAACAATTAATTAATTAATTAATTAATATTTAATTAATTTTATTATGCCAATCTTTGTTTAGTTAAAACCATGTTAGGACAATTAATTACCTAATTAATTTTTATTTAATAATCCCTAAGCATATATTCAACTAGGGTTGTTACATACACCCACCCTTCAGGAAACTTCGTCCTGAAGTTAAGGTATCTTATGGTACAAAGGAAAAGAAACATGGTCCACGCATTCATAACAATTAACCGACATTATCAATAAGTAAGTCAAAAAAACTCATACATACTAGTGTATATGTACAAGAAATGCATGTGTAGCTAGTACATACAAGTCCCGTGCATGTACTAATAATCAAAAAATATCATCCTTTAGTAATTTATGTATGCATCCAATCCAATCAACAAGACTAGCCTTTTATAAAAGACAACAAACAATCAATTGTTTGAGAAATCCTTTAATTACTATTATCTGGTTCAACAATTTTATTTAGACAACTGTGGTTTAGTTACGTAATTATGAATATTCATATATACACATTTCTTTCTTTTTTTTGAAGGGAAAACATTAAATTCCACCACAAGACAAATCTCCATACTTTCTCAACTATCTCTACTCATCCTTCCTCCCTAACTTACTTATGTCTCCATTCCTATCCTTCCTCTGCTAGACTATCTTGGAGCGTCAACTATATTGACCTAACTCCAAATAGAACCTGTAAGCGAAAGTGTCGCTATCTCGACCAAGCTTCCCTAGCAGGCATCTGACAGTCATCATCACATGTCTTGGGGAGCGTGAACTAACACCATCCTCCCATGACTTCAGGTTTCGGAGGATACACGGTGGGAAATGCCTCCACCCCTCCTAATCATAACTAGGGTCCACACCCTACAATGGAATATACAGTGGCACCGTGTTGCTGGGGGTTTTTTCATCGTTTATTCGGTTTTGGGTAGTGTCATCACCTGAAATCCTGCATTGGTCCACATATCATAGCAATGCATCCAAACCAATATAATTTCACATACTATATTCATACCATAATGTTTCTCGGCTAGTGGTCATGATATCCACTTTCATCATCATTGCGTTGGCTATTTCATAGCCCATAACCTGCAGATT